>JAGIQG010000001.1:17325505-17629520 GCA_024679065.1 Sphyrna mokarran | reverse complement strand
TCCTTGAAGGGCATCCTACAGGGCACTACTCTAAAGTATTCTGCAGTCAGGCTCTGGAACTGAAATGATTGTTTCCTTTGTGCTAGTGAGTATTCCCTACCCTCAATTCCCATTGACTTCCAGTCTTACTGGGGCTTCTTAATGCCAAGATTGGCCAATTGGTATTGAGGGAAATCACTGTCCCTTCATTTTTTGTTGTTCAGCTCTTTCATTCATAATTGGACCAAGTCTGTAATAGGCTCCTGGTGGAACCAAACAAAGCACTGGCAAGCACTTGATTATCAGTGCTATTGCACAATGATAATCTTAACAATCTCTTTAATTATTTTGTTGATGATTTGAGTGTACTCTAATAGAAACATAGAAACTAGAGCCAGGAGTAGACCTGCTCTGTTATTCATTTTGACCATGGCTGATCATATTCAATATTCTGATCCTAACCCCCCCCCCCAGTATCCTTTGATCCCATCAGGCTCGAGCAATATCTAATTTCTTCTTGAAATTAGACAACATTTTAGCCTCGACTATATTCTGTGATAGTGAATTTCACACGTTCACCACTCTCTGAGTGAAGAAATTTCCCCTCACCTCAGCTCAAAAAAAGTTTATACCTTATCAAACTATGTCCCCTTATTGTGGACTCCCCCATCATTGGGAACATTCTTTCTGAATCCACCCTGTCTAGTCCTGTTACAATTTTATGTTTCTATGAGATCTCCACTTACTCTAGCTCGTTAGAGGGGTCAGTTTTTGTACAAAGTGTGCAGGAAGGTTTTTTGATTCAGTATGTAGATAGGCCAACTAGAGGTGAGGCTACATTGGATTTGGTGCTGGGCAATGAGCCAGACCAGGTGTTAGGCTTGAAGTTGGTGAACATAGTGACCACAAGTCGGTTACATTCACCTTAGTGATGGATAGGGATAGGCATGAAGCTGGGGGCAGTAGTTATAGCTGGGGGAATGGTAATTATGAGGCCATAAGGAGGGAATTAAGGTGCATAGGTTGGACTAGGAAACTACAGGGACTGGGCACATCTGAAATGTGGAGCTTATTCAAGGAGCAGCTACTGCGAGTCCGTGATAAGTATGTCCCTGTCAGGCAAGGAGGAAATGGTCGAGTAAGGGAACCTTGGTGTACTAAAAAAGTTAATTAGCTGGTTAAAAGGAAAAAAGAGGCTTATGTCAGGATGAGGCTTGAAGGCTCAGTTAGTGCAATGGATAGCTATAGATTAGCCAGGAGTGAGCTAAAGAGTGAGTTGAGGAGGGCTAAAAGGGGACACGAGAAGACTTTGGCTGATAGGATTAAGGAGAATCCTAAAGCTTTCTTTAGATATGTTAAGAATAGAAGATTGGTTGGGACAAGATTAGGGCCAGTCATGGACAGCAGTGGGAAGTTGTGCGTGGATCCTGAAGAGATTGGAGAGGCATTGAACAAATATTTCTCTTCGGTATTCACGCAGGGAGATGTAAATGTATTTGTGGAGAACACTGGGATACAGGGTTGCAAACTGGAAAGTATTGAAGTAGATAAGGAGGATGTGCTCGATATTCCTAGATATTCTTCAGGGTTTGAAGTTAGATAAGTCCCGTGGGCCGGATGGCATTTACCCTAGGATTCTCCTGGAGGCGAGAGAGGCGATTGCAGAGCCTCTGGCTCTGTTCTTCAGATCGTCATTGGTTACGGGTATAGTGCCAGAAGACTGGAGGATAGTGAATGTGGTCCCATTGTTCAAGAAGGGGAATAGAGACTTTCCGGGAATAATAGGCTGGTGAATCTTATTTCTGTTGTGGGCAAAGTATTGGAGAGAATTATTAGGGATAGGATTTATAGTTATTTAGAGAGAAATGAATTGATTGGGGATAGTCAGCGTGGTTTTGTGAAGGGTAGGTCGTGCCTTACTAACCTTACTGAGTTTTTTGAAAAAGTGATCAAAGAGGTGGATGGGGGTAAGGCAGTTGATGTGGTATATATGGACTTTAGTAAGGCGTTCGATAAGGTTCCCCATGGAAGGCTTCTGCAGAAAATGCAGATGTATGGGATTGAGGGTGATTTAGCTAATTGGATTAGGAATTGGCTAGCAAATAGAAGACAGAGGGTGGTGGTTGATGGGAGATATTCCTCGTGGAGTTCGGTTACAAGTGGTGTGCCTCAGGGGTCTGTTTTGGGGCCCCTGCTGTTTGTAATTTTTATAAATGATCTGGATGAGGGTATTGAGGGATGGATCAGTAAATTTGCAGATGACACTAAAGTCGTTGGAGTGGTAGATAGTGAAGAGGGGTGTTATAGTTTGCAGAGAGACTTGGACAAGTTGCAGAGCTGGGCCGAGAGGTGGCAAATGGAGTTTAATGTGGAAAAGTGTGAGGTAATTCATTTTGGCAGGAATAACAAATGAGTAGAGTATAGGGCTAATGGTAGGACTCTTAATAGTGTTGATGAATAGAGGGATCTTGGTGTATGTGTGCATAGATTCCTGAAAGTTGGCAATCAAGTCGATAAGATTGTTAAGAAGGCATACGGAGTCTTAGCTTTTATTGGTAGGGGGATTGAATTTCGGAGCCGCAACGTCATGTTGCAACTGTACAAAACTCTAGTGCGGCCGCACTTGGAGTATTGTGTGCAGTTCTGGTCCCCACATTATAAAAAAGGTGTGGAGGCATTGGAGAGGGTACAGAGGACGTTTACCAGGATGTTGCCTGGTATGGAGGGCAGGTCTTATGAAGAGAGGCTGAGGGATTTGAGGTTGTTTTCGTTAGAAAGAAGGTGGCTAAGAGGAGACCTTATTGAAACATATAAGATGATTAGAGGTTTAGATAGGGTGGACATGATAGCCTTTTTCCTAGGATGGAGAAAGCTAGCACGAGGGGACATAGCTTTAAATTAAGGGGTGGTGGTTTTAGGACAGATGTCAGAGGTAGGTTCTTTACCCAGAGGGTGGTAAGGGTATGGAGTGCCTTGCCTGCGTCAGTTGTAGATGCGCCAAGTTTGGTGGCGTTTAAGAGGTTAGTAGATAAGTTTATGGATGAAAGGGGAATGGTTTAGGTCAGAGGGTCACTGCTTGTTCCTAATTGGTCGGCGCACCATCGAAGCCGAAGGGCCTGTTCTGCGCTGTAATGTTCTATGTTCTATGTTCTACTCTTCTAAACTCCAGTGAATATAATCCTAACTGACTTAGTCTCTCCTCATATGACAGAGGTGCCTTCCCAGAATCAGCCCAGTAAACCTTTTCTGTACTCCCTCTATAGCGAGGACATCCTTCCTCAGATAAGAGCACCAAAACTTACACAATATTCCAGATACAGGCTCACCAATGGCTTCTACGTTTGCAGCAAAACAACTCCATCTTCTCGCTATGGAGGTCTACATATGTTTACTGCCTTTACTGCCTCTGTATCTGCTCGCTTTCTTTTGGTGACTGATGCATGAGGACACCAAGGTCTTGTTGAGTATCCACCTCTTTCAATTCACACCCATTCAAGTAATAGTTTGTCTTCCTATTATTGCTACCAAAGTGGATAACCTCACATTTATCCACATTATTACTGCATCTGTGATGCATATGCCCAAACACTCAGCAATTGTTGGGCAGATGCCAGTATTGTACCTGTACTATAACAGCTAAATAAATCAAGTGACTGCTAGGTTAATCATTGACTATTGGTTCCAAATAAATGCGGATATGCTGAATGGTGGGTGGATCAAAGCTATGATGTGTAATTCTACTATTGGAGGTTGTGTTCATGTTCAAGTTAAAGAGTTGAGCTCGTACTTGTTTTGTTATCTTGAAGAAAATTGACATTTCTTGGCAATCTTACCATGCTTTCATGTGGTAGTGCATGTGACTGTCTGTAAACAGTACTTGGGAGTGTTGACTCTGTTTTGCATTCGTTGGATTTTCGCAAATCCATTATATTCTTATATCCCAGTGCTGACGTGAGTTGGTAGCTTGAAGGTTACTGCCCCACTTATCTAACTCTCAGACTTTATCTGTTCAGACCTATCCAATACCCTTATCTGTCTTTGCAGAGGACATTTAGTTTCATATATCCTCCTTGGCTGCTTGGAGGTGCAACAATAGTGTTTTCAGTTTTGTTTGGTGTGACTATGGTCAGGAATAGAGTTGAATAAGATGGGAAATTAAACATAGGAACAGGAGGAGGCCATTTGGCTCTTCAAGCCTGCTCCATCCTTCGTTACAATCATGGCTGATTATCCAACGCAATAGCCTGATCTTAGTTTTTCCCCATAATCTCTGATTCCATTTGCACCAAGTGTTATACCCAGCTGTCTCTTGAATACGTTCAATGTTTTGGCATCAACTACATACTGTGGTAATGAACTGTACAGGCTCACCACTCTTTGTGTGAAGAAATGATCTACCCTGAATCCCCTGGTTCTCGACTCCCTCATCAGGAATATCCTCCCTGCATCTATCCTGTCTAGTCCTGTTAAAATTTTATGTCTCTAGGAGATCCTCCCTCATTTGTCTGAAAACAATCCTAACCTCAGTACGTCAGTCATGCCATCCCCAGAATCAGCCTGGTCAACCTTTGCTGAACTCCTTCGAGAGCAAGAACATCCTTCTTCAGAAAAGAAGACCAACACTGCACACAGTACTCTAGGTATGGCCTTACCAAGACCCTATACAAGTGCAACAACTTGTCCCTGCTCCTGTACTCAATCTCTTAAATCTGGAGCTTTAACAATGAGTCACGTTGCACTTGGCCACACAGTAACACTGCTCTGCTTGGCAAACTAAATTGTCAAGTGAATATGAATTTTAACTGGCTTCTTATCACTATCCCTCAATGTTCTTTGACTCACAGCTGTATGTGTAATAGCTTAAAATGCTTGAATCCACATATCGTTGCTTTTCTTATAATATGGTGTCAAATTTGCTTGTATTTTAAAATTTCAACCTTCATTTCGAATTTTGTCTTCACTCACCTCTGAAGTTGGTGACCCTGACCAGATGGCTCCACAGCAGGTGACTATCAGTGGGTCAGCCACACTGTGTTTGACCATGAGCTCATCCCCATTGAGCCAGGGATGTTACAGACTTCTATAGAACCTTTAACGTTGTCCCAATGTGCTTCACAGGGAATGTCATTAAACAGAATTTGGCAGTAAGCCACACAATGACCAAAAGCTTGGTCGACGTGACAGGTTTTAAGAATGCTGTAAAGGAGGAAGGAGGAATGGGGTTGGAATTTCAGAGCTTGGGAGTCTAGAGCCAGTAGCAGTAGAAGTCCCTGGTGATCGTAATCTATAGCCCCCTATAGTACTTCCATAGTACAATGCAGTGTGAGCAAGGAAATACTGGGGGCTTGTAAGAAAGATATAACATTAATCACTGGTGATTTTCATATGTACGTACACTGGAATAATCAAATTGGCGAGGGTAACCTCGAGGGAGAATTTATAGAGGATATTAGAGGTTGTTTCTTGGAACGATATATTGTTGAAACAGCTAGGGAGATAGATATTTTGGATTTGAGTATCGTGTAACGAGATGGGATGAATTAATGATCTTGTAGTAAAGGATCCTCAAGGGCCCTTGCATGCTTGATTTCAAATTCAGTTTGAAGGTGATAAATTGGAATCACAAACTATTTTTCTAGTGTTAAACCAAGGTACTGACATCGGTATGAGGACAGATTTGGCCCTGGATGGGCAGAAAGACTAAAAGGTAGACAATTGATAACAGTGGCAGATATTCAATTCTTCCCAACTGAAATATATTCTAGAGAGGGGGAAAGTGTATTTCTGGCTATGCCAGGAGATTAAAGACAATATAAAAGCAAAAACTAATAATACCATATTACAAAGATCAGAGGCAAGCTGAAGACAGAGGGTTACTAAAAAATAAGTAATAACGAAAACAAAGTTAAATTATGAAAGAAATCGAGAACAAAATATAAAAACAGATTGTAGAAGATTCTATAAATATATAAGGAAGAGAGTAGCTAAAGTTAATGTTACTCCCTTAGAGGATGAGACTGGAGAGTTGTTAATGGGAACACAAATGGCAGACATAATCAATATTTTGCCTCTGTTTTCACGGTGGAGGAGACTAGAACTATCTCAATATTAACAGATATTGCAGCAGTTGTTTAAAAAAGAGGAACTTGAAACAAATGCCATTGTAAGGGAAAATGTACTAAGCAAGCTATTGGAATTAAAGGCCGACAAGTCCCCAGGGCATGATGGCCTGCATCCTAGAGACATAGAACATAGAACAATACAGCACAGAACAGGCCCTTCGGCCTTCGATGTTGTGCCGACCAAAATAAAAAGCAATGCCCCTCCTAACTAAACCATTCCCTTCTCTTCCATATACTTATCAACTAACCTCTTAAACGCCACCAAACTTGGCGCATCTACAACAGCTGCAGGCAGGGCATTCCACTCCCTAATCACTCTTTGAGTAAAGAACCTACCTCTGATATCCGTCCTATAACTCATACCCCTTAATTTAAAGTTGTGTCCCCTCGTGCTAGCTTTCTCCATCCTAGGAAAAAGGCTATCACTGTCCACCCTATCTAAACCTCTAATCATCTTATATGTTTCAATAAGATCCCCTCTTAGCCGCCTCCTTTCTAACGAAAACAACCTCAAATCCCTCAACCTCTCTTCATAGGACCTGCCCTCCATACCAGGCAACATCCTGGTAAACCTCCTCTGTACCCTCTCCAATGCCTCCACATCTTTCTTATAATGTGGGCGACCAGAACTGCACACAATACTCCAAGTGCGGCCGCACTAGAGTTTTGTACAGTTGCAACATGATGCTGCGGCTCCTAAATTCAATCCCCCTACCAATAAAAGCTAAGACTCCATATGCCTTCTTAACAACTTTATCCACTTGACTGCCTACTTTCAGGGATCTATTGACACATACACCAAGATCCTTCTGTTCCTCAACACTATTAAGAGCCCTACCATTAGCCCTATACTCTACACATTTATTGTTCCTGCCAAAGTGCATTACCTCACACTTTTCCACATTAAACTCCATTTGCCACCTCTCGGCCCAGCTCTGCAACTTGTCCAAGTCACTCTGTAAACTAAAACACCCCTCTTCACTATCTACCACACCACCAACTTTAGTATCATCTGCAAATTTACTGATCCATCCCTCAATACCCTCATCCAGATCATTTATAAAAATTACAAACAGCAGGGGCCCCAAAACAGACCCCTGAGGCACACCACTCGTCACCGAACTCCACGATGAAAATCTCCCATCAACCTTATAGGACTTATAGGAAGTGGAGGCACTGGTTATAATATTCCAAAATTCCCTACATTCTGGAAAGGTTCCAGTACATTGGGAAAAAGTTAATGTCATGCTTCTGTTCAAAAACTGTTTATAATCTATAATAATGACTTGGATGCAGGGTTAGAATCTGCTATAGCTGAAACTGGAGATGACACTAAAATAGATGGAAAATCAGTTACATTGAAGAAATTACAAATGGATATGTTAAATGAGGGGGCCAAAATTTGCAATTTAACATGGATGAGTATGAGGTTATCCATTTTTGGTCAGAAAAATAGACAGACAACTTAGTTTCTAAGTGGAGAGAAATTCCAAAGTATTTTGGAGCAGAAGGGTGACCTCATGCAGAAGTTGCAGAAAGTTAGTATGCAGGTAGTTAATAAGGAAGGAAAATGGAATTTTGGCTCATGGAATACGGCTGTAGTCTCCAAATAGTCAATAACAGGCGAGAGATAGATCCTGGAGTCTCTGTCATTGACTCTTGAACTGCTGCTGAAAACGTGAATGGAACTCTGGCTGACGATGATGAGTGAATCAGCTCATTGCCTGCTGAATCGCAGATACCAAAATGTGGACGAAGTTGGGTGAGACAAAATGATGAGCAAGGATCTCCCAAAGGACAAAATCCTACCATTTCCACCAGGAATGAGAAAGTGAATGTCAAAAGAAGATATTGATAACAGAGTGTCGCCTTAAATAAAAGAGATAAGCTGAAACAGCATCACAAGACAACGTATTGCAAAATTTCCCTTTCACAGTACCATTCAGACAAAGAAATTCGGGGAATTAAAGGGAATGTTGCAAGCTCAATAGTCACACTCATTTCAAAACCTGTGGCTTAAAGCAAGGAGAGCAAAGAGGTATCTTTTTTTCATTGGCTATCTGCCGGCAAAATGTAGTTCCTCAAGGAGGCTATTGAAGATTTCTGCCAACACGTTCAAAGACTTTGAAAATAAAGATGGGATTATGACAGCACCAAGAGCATGCCGCTTGGTGCTTTACCAATAGCAAGAAAGGTGGAATTGTTTCCTGAAGATGTCTTAGAGCAAATACACCAAGAATTATCAGAAGGTGAATGTTTTTCACTGCAGTTTGAATCAGTAGTCATGACAGATATGACCCACTGAATGCCATGCAAACAAAACTAAAGGTGCAACAACAGAGGACATTCTCCATCTTTTGCCACTGAGAGGAAGGAGGCAAGAATGTCTATATCAAATTGAAAAGGATGTGATACAGAAAAATATTCTGGTCAAACTAGTTCAGTCACAACTGATGGTGCACTGTCAATGCTGGACATCAATGCTTTGTTGTCCTTTACAAATATGATCCTGAATTCCTTCCTTTGTCAATTATTGTTATCCATCAACAAGCGCTCATGTTATTGACTTCTCTCCATGTGGAGACAATTGTTGTCAATTTGCCTGGGTTTTGCAACATTGCTTGTTCAAATCATTACTCGAGCTTGATACCACTTATGGCGAGTTAATCCCTCATTCAGATGTGAGGTGGTTAAGCCAGGGAAAAGTCCTCCAGAGATTTTTTAACCAGTTGCCTGAAATTGTCACCTTTTCTTAAATTAGGGTGTATAGTGAACTGTCAGATAATGCATCGTTACTAGACTTCTGGATGTAATGCAAAACCAAATGAGCTGAACTATGAACTACAGGATTTAAAGTTTATTTATTAGTGTCAAGTAGTTTATTTATTAGTGTCAAGTAGTTTATTTATTAGTGTCAAGTAGTTTATTTATTAGTGTCAAGTAGGCTTACATTAGTACTGCAATGAAATTACTGTGGAAATCCCCTAGTCACCACACTCCATCGCCTATTTGGTTACACTGAAGCAAAATTTAGCATGGCCAATGTACCTAACCAGGCCTTTTGGACTGTGGGAGAAAACTGGAGCATCCAGAGGAAACCCATGCAGACATAGGGAGAATGAACACACTTTGCACGGATGGTAACCCAAGCAGAACCAAACGCGGGTCCTTGCGCTGAGGCAGCAGTGCTAACCACGACTGTGCGACATGTCACATGATCAGTACAATGAATGTATTCAAGTTGAAACAGGGCCTGTGTTCCTTGTGGTTAAAGAACAAAATTACTGAGCACTTTTTCCAAATCTGGGGAAAAAATCCAACAGCAGGTTAAACAAAAGGGTTCCATCCAAAGAAATTCTGTGACCCACTGAACACATTGAAAAAGAGCAATTTCAGGAATTAAGTCAGATGGAAAAAAAATCACTTTTTTTTCTCAAATTCTTTTTAAATGGATATTGGCTAACTGGCAGTAAAATTTCAGCAGGTATTTGAATGAAACTGTAGATTTCACATAGAAATAATCACCTTGCAAATGACAGCTGAAAGCTAGATCAGGAGACAAAGACTTGTGACTTGCGAGAAGTACTTTCCTGACATCTGGACACTCAATATGAGGGTCTACTTTAGTTCCACATACCTCTTTGAGGTGTTCTTTGACACCAGATGATCTTGTGCTTAAAAAAGATTGAAGACCACTGAAATAAAGTATAAGAAGTAGAGAAGTGCTGTTGTATAGGCCAATAGTAATATTGCATCTGGAGTATCGTGCACCCTTTTTTAGTCTCCTTACTTGAGGGCAGTTGTAAATACAATTAGAGGCAGTTCAGAGAAGGTTCGCTAGTTGATTCCAAGGATGAAAGACTTGCCTTGTGAAGAGTGTTTGAGCTGTTTAGCCCTAGACTTGAGCTTTGAAGAATGAGAGGAAATCTAATTGAGTTTCTAAAGCTTATTGACAGGGCAGATGTAGAGTAGATGTTTTCTCTTGAACATTTTAGAATGGGAAGCCATAGTTTTGGCAGATTTAAAATAAATGGAGAGTTACTTCAGTCAAAAGGTCATGAATCTGTGAAATTCTCTACTCCAGAGTGTAGTGGACACTGGAATACTAAACAAATTTGTGAAGGTGGATAGGTTTTTAATTAGTAGGGGAAGAAGGGCTATGAGGAATGGGCAACAAGATGGAGATGAGGCCAAGCTGAGATCAAAAGCAGACTCGAATTGCCTACCCCTGCTCCTAGTTATGAATCGGTAAAATTGAGGTGCTGATATTTCAAGGGTTGCAGGGTGGAATTGGGGAGTGGTAAGGCCAAAGATGAGTTTTAAAATTCTGTGTGCCCTAGAATGTGATTCTAGTTCTAATAGGAAATTGAATCCATCCTAACAGGTTGTGGCTTTGCAATTTATTGAAGATCCTGTAATAAAAACTTGACTTCAGCTAAACTGAAGTAGAATTTCTAATATTGAAGTGGCCGCTTTTCTTTTTGTCAGATAGCTTGTTCCTAAAGCATTGATTTTCTCCTTTAGCTAGTTTCCGAAGCATTGATTTTTTTTCTCTCCAATTCCTGGTGTATGGTCCTGTGGGTGTAGATCGCCCTCTGCTGTATTGTCCAAGGAGCTGTTTGTGCTCATTGATTGTGAATGTTCGTCTGGTCTGCAATCGCAGGGGTCTTACAACTGAGCCTGATACTTTCCGAATGGGCGTACGTATGTATTTCAGCAGCGGTTACTGACCAAAGGGCAGTCAGTCTGAAATTTTAGCTAGAGATTTTACATTTCCATCTCTAACCCAGGTATGTTCAGGGCAATTGGAGCAGCACTGCTAAATGCCAGGTAAGATTAAAGTAAAACAACACCCAAATGCCCAGTGAGGAGCCTGCACTTAGGGCAATTGGGTTCTGGGCCTCCATGACTTTGGCTCCTGTTCATGATGTGGAGATACCGGCGTTGGACTGGGATAAACACAGAAAGAAGTCTCACAACACTAGATTAAACTCCAACAAGTTAATTTGGTGAGTTCTCCACTCACCTGATGAAAGATTAGAAGCCCAAAAGCTAGTGGCTTTTGCTACCAAATAAACTTGTTGGACTTTAACATGGTGTTGTGAGACTTCTTACCTTGGCTGCTGTTCCCAGAGGAGGTGGCTTGTCCTTCCCTGGAAGTATGACATTGGATGAATATAAACTCAGGTGGAGGGATTCAGGGAGATGGAGGAGGCCAGTGTTTGCCCCTCTCTAATTGCCTTTGAGAGGATTGAGTTGAAAAAGGATCACATTGGAAAATAGTTTGTGAATCAATGTCACAGCTCTTTGCTTGTTATGTCCATAATTCAACAAGGTCATGCTCCATTGTTGTAATGCTGTGGTCATTTCAATAACTGTAGACAATATATTAATCCAGACGTAGATTACTCAGATTTGGCCACTGAGTATATGCCTGTCCTCCAACAGAACATCTTGATTTGATTTTATTGTTACTGTATTAGTATGTTACTGTATTAGTATGTTACTGTATTAGTATGTTACTGTATTAGTATGTTACTGTATTAGTATGTTACTGTATTAGTATGTTACTGTATTAGTATGTTATGTTTTGTGCCATACATGGAGAAGGAAAGGAGATGGTGCAGAATGAGTAGAGAAAGATCAAAATACAAGGTAGGCCCATTCAGAAGTTTGATGACAGCAGGGAAAAAACTGTTCTTAAGCTGGTTTGTATGTGACCTCAGACATTTATATCTTTTTCCTGATGGAATAAGGTGGAAGATAGTATGTCCAGGGTGCGTTGGATCCTTGATTATGCTGGCTGCGGAAGTGTAGACAGAGTCAATGGACAGGGCTCCATTCATGACCGTTTGTAATTTCTTGTGGTCTTGGTCAAAGCAGGAGCCATTCCAAGACTATACCCAGTCCTTAACAGCACATTGGTTAGCACTGATGCCGCACAATGGCAGAGACCGGATTCAGTTCCTGGCTTGTGGTAACTGTCTGTACGGAGTCTGAATGTTCTCCTGTATCTGTGGGTGTCCTCCGGGAGCTCCGGTTTCCCTTCTCAGTCTGAAAGATGTGCTGGTTAGGTGATTTGGCCATGCTAAATTCTCCCTTGGTGTACCCGAAACAGGCAGTGGAATGAAGTAATTAGGGGATTTCCACAATAACTCATTGCAGTGCTGCTGTAAACCTAGTTGAGACACTAGTAAATAACCGAACTAAAAACTGAATTGGTTCCCTGGCACTGTAAGGCAGCAGTGCTAATCACCATGCCAAAGGTAAAGGAAAACTCATGTTTCTTATTCACTTGAAGTCTAATAATTCCAGCTATTTAAGGTGGTTGGGAACTGTTGTATTTCACTACAGATCATTAAAAAGTGTTGTAATTTCATGATTTCTTGTCACAAAAAGACTTCAGACCCTTCAGCCTTTACCCAGGCTCACCTTCGGTCACCTTCAGTTGAAAATTTAATTGGAACTTGGCCTCAACTCTGGTTGATTGTGAACTGGGCCTGCAGTTAATCTTGCTTTGTCAGCTTGCAGTCAGTCTTTCTGTATTTAATTTCACATTGTTTGAAATACCTTTGAAAATTATCATAGAACTTGCTGGGGCTGTGACCATTTGTGTATCTTTACATCTGTTGCATTCGGTTTCGAAAGACTGCCTTTCTTTTTAGTCTCACAAATAACTGGCAGCTCTCCAGCTCCTTGCCAAAGAGAGAGTCTTTGTGCAGAATGGTAATGTGTTGTAGAGCTAAGTTGATCCTTGCCAGTATGGGTCACAAGATTTGAGCAGGAGAGAGGCAGCCTTCCACTCTTCTGGAGAAAGGCATTCATACAGTGCCTGCACCATCTTGGGGCTGCCCAAAAGTGCTCCAATACCAACAAAGAGACACACAGTTCAGTGTTAAGGTCTTTGCAGCTACCTGTCTGCTGATTTTAGTTAAGATGAGGAATTCAACAAGAAATCTGTGTCGCTGGGAATGGCATTGTTTTATCACGCTAATGATTATTAGGCAGCAAGTGATGAGGCTCAGATCTCCCATAGGTATTTGTTTAACTGATCTTTTGTGAGTAATGAGATCTAGACAATGCCACCTGCAAAAATTCCTTCCTGGATGTTTGTCCTGCTCGTGCTGAGCTTAATCTCTGCTGCCCTCTGGCATTCTGTGAAACATTGACAGACTTCAGCGAAGAGGGAATAGCTGTTCGAATGAAGTGCCACTTTGAAGCCTTCCTTCTGGTATGAGTCATACCAGCAGATTAGCTGGTGAGGTAATGGTCTTTGCAGAGATGGTGTTGGTAGAGGAGGAGGGGGGGGGGGGGGGGGGGGTCGCAATCGGATGATGTCACCTTGTTTCACACTGCACCTTCAGCAATACTACCTGCCGTGAGAGCTCTGATTATGGATTACTAAGGATTTGTCATTCGTACGTTTGAATGCTGATCTCTTCATTTCCTTGTGACTGAAACTTTTAAGATTCCAGCTGATGGCAGTGGTATAAAATATTTTGCTGTGCTCAGCTTTAAGTTCAGCCCTTTTGTCTTTGGGACAGATGCAATGCAGTATCTATCACTGCACACTGATGTAATTTTTTTGAAGCCTCCCTGCACACAACTGCAGCCACAAGAGAATCCTTCACAGGAATAGAAAAAGTTCATAAAACTTCATAAAATGTGTAGACACAGGTGCAGAAATCATATTGGTTAGAAGGTCATATCCTGAGAAATATACCATCATATGCATCAATTTGTTCTTTAATTTGAATGTATTTTAGCTTTTGTGACACTACACAGCAGATTAGAAATGCATTTATATCTAATAGCCATAAAAGATTTTATGTTGTTAATTGCCCAGTATAGACACAAATAGAAGAGGAAGTGAGATAAACACACAAGGGAGAAAGAGATTGATCGATGGATGTGTTAGTGGTATCCAGTGACGAAGGGGCTGAGGAGTGGAAACACTGAGCTGAATGACCTGTCCCTGTGCTTTAAACTTGAATGAAATCTGAATCCTGGGAATAATGAATGTGGAAGAGGGAGGGACAGCTCATGACTGCACTTCCATTGGAATCCTTGGGGATTGTTGGAATCTGATGTTGCAAAGGAGTTGGAGAGAATGGCATTGCTTATTTATTAGTTGATCATTCATCAAACAATGACGAGACAGAATACAGGAATGAGATAGAAAATCTGGTGAACTGGTGCAGCAACAATAATCTCTCCCTTAATGTCAACAAAACGAAGAAAATTGTCATTGACTTCAGGAAGCGTAAATGAGAACGTGCCCCTGTCTACATCAATGGGGACAAAGTAGAAAGGGTCAAGAGCTTCAAGTTTCATGAATGCAGCCCAATCCATCGTGCAGAGCAGCCTCCTATCCATTGCCTCTGTTTACGCTTCCTGCTGGGCTAAAGTTCTAGGATTCCCTGATGGCACTGCAGGTGTTTCTTCATGGGCTGGCTACCAACAAGAAAGCAGCCTGTTACCATTATCTTGAAGGCAATTAGGGATGGGCATTCATTTAACTAGTTAACCAGACCTAACCAGTTATGTCTAAATCCTATAAAGAATGAAAAAGAGTTTCTGTTGAGCTTTTTGAGAGGGATGTGGAAAGTGGAGGCAGTGTATATTTTAATTTACTTCTATTTATCGTTTGTAATTCTTTGGTTCTGAGTTATTTAAAGAAGTTTCTTTGAGTGGCTCCAGGCTGATGGATTTCAGTTACGTGGGTGACACGGTGGCACAATGGTTAGCATTGTTCCTCAGTGTCAAGGACCTGAGTTCAATTCTGGCCTCGGGTCACTCCGTGCCAGTCTGCCCATATCTGCATGGGTTTTCAATTTCCTCCTACAGTCCGTAAGATGCACTGGTTAAATTGATTGACCGTGGTAAATTGCCTGTTGGTGTTAGAAGGGCTAGCAGGGTAAATAAATGGGGTAATGGGGATAAGGCCTGAGTTGGTGGTTGGTGCAGACTTAATGGGGCCAAATGGCTTCGTTCTGCTAGGTCAGGATTCTATTCTGTGAGAGTGAAACTGAAGTTTTTCCTCTTGGAGGAAAAAATGCTGAGTGGAGATTTGATAGCTGTGCTCAAATTCATGAGGGTTTAGTTAGAATAGATTGAAAGTAACTGTTCCTGTTGGTGGAAAGATCATGAACGAGAGACTAATTGAATGGCAATAGAACCAAAGACAACAGGAGGGAAAAAATGTATTTGACAGTGTGTATGGAATCGTCTGCCTGGGTGTGTGGTGGAGCTTGTTGCTTTTTCGAAGGGAATAGCATAAGTACTGGAGAGAGAATTTGCTGGATTGGTGAGGGAGTGGAGTGGTCAGAGTTGATGTTGCTTGAGCCAAATGGTCACCTTTTTTGTTCAGTAACCATCTATGATTCTGTGGTGATTTATATCATCTTATTGATCAACATCCGTAAAATTAATGTGTTGCAACTTGAGTGCTTTATATATGTACGTAGATTCTTCATGCTTTGCAAGCCCAAACATGGCCAGTTTTTTTTTGTAACACAGCATACAGATTTATGCCATTGACAAGATATTCTGCACTATATATACTGATAGAACTACAAATAGAGCTGTACATATCCATATGGTCATATAAAACATTATTTGATTTATTATTGTCACATCTATTAGTATACAGTGAAAAGTATTAAGTAATAAGTATTTCGCCTTGTGCAACTGTAAAGATTACAAGGCTCTGAAGGGGTTTGAACCCGGGATCTTCTGTTTGCTAGACAGTCACTTTAAACTACAAAATAAATGAAAGTCACTTTTCTATTGGGAAGTTCTCACCTTTGCCTTCTCTCCTATAGTCCTTTTTTCTTGTTTAGTCACTTGTAGTATGAAAGAAGCTACTTTGGAATATGCGGTCCCAAAGCGGTACTTTGTTTTCACTGTATAAACCAATGGTTCTGAAATTTGCTCTGTTGTCCTCTGTATGCATTCTGTATTTGCCTGGTACTGTTGCCCACTGCTAAAGCTGCATGTCGGATGTAACGGCTGTATTTATTCACAGGTCTTTGGGAACAAAGTAATAATACCGTCTCTGGATGGTGACCTTTTCCAATGGGATCGAGATCGGGAGAGCATGGAGGCAGTTCCTTTTACAGTGGAGTCACTGCTAGAATCATCCTACCGCCTTGGCGATGACTTAGTCTTGGTAGGAGGGAAGTCACGGACGAGCTATGGGTTAGATGCTTTCACTGGAAAGGTAAGTGAATCTGTAGATTCAGTTTTTTTTGTAGAACATATTGACTGATACAGCACAAGAGGGAGAGGAAGCCATTTATTTCATTGTACCTGTGCTGAAGGAGTTACTAGTTAGTTCCACCTTTTGGCGCTCTCACCAAATTTATCTTGATAGAAGTTTGGGCTATTCAGATTTGAAAACATACTGTTATATTTTGTAATTTGGATACAATGAGAAGGAAAAGAAAGACTTTTAACTGCATGAAGGGAACAAATGAGCAGAAGCGTTAATGGAGTACAGGAAGTGCTGGGTGGAGCTTAAGAAACCTATTAGGAAAGCAAAAAACAGATATGAGAAAGCTTTGGCTGGTAAAAGTAGAGAAAATCTCAAAGTATTCTTTAAGTATATCAATGGGGAGAGGAAAGAGTAGGGCCCATTCAAGACTAATGGGGCACATTAGAGTGTTGAGTAATTTCTTCATGTTTGTCTTCACCCAAGAGAGTGAGGTGAAGGTATCAAGTTCAGGGAGAGAGACTGTGATGTTTTTGAGCAAATTGACATAGAGAGTGACAAGGTGTTGGAAAAACGTAAAAGTGAATAAACCTTCAGGCTCAGATGAATTGTGCCTGAAGTTGCTGTGACAGGCAAGGGAAGAGATTGCTGGAGCTTTGACCCACATTTGTAATTCTTCTCTGGCTGTGAAAGTGGTCATGATGTAGAGATGCCGGCATTGGACTGGGGTAGAAAGAACTCAGTAAGAATTTAGCAACACCAATTTTAAATCCAACTGATTTATTTGATAGTAAATTTGCGAGCTTTCGACACTCTGCGTCTTTGTCAGGCAAATGCAGTGTTCTGGTCTGCAATAGCACACATCAGCACAGACAGTCACAGATTGCTGATTAGAATGCGAATCCTTACATCTAACCTGCTATTCAAGTGTTAAAGTGGCTAACAATGTGTGTGAAGGGAATCCTGAGCATTGGTTAGAGAATTGTGTATTTTCTCCAGACAGCACAGTAAGTGAGGTTTTTTGCTAACCCAGGCAAGTTACGGGGGCTACAGATAGTGTGTCATGAAGCCAAGATCCCTCTTAAGACTGTCCTCATGTGTGCGGAACTTGGCTATCAGTCTCTGCTCAGCGACTCTGCGCTGTCGTATGTCACGAAGGCCCCCTTGAAGAACATTTACCTGCAGGTCGGAGGCCGAATGCCCATGACTGCTGAAGTGTTCGCCCACAGGAAGGGAACTGTTTTGCCTGGTGATTGTTGAGCGATGCTCATTCATCCGCTGTCGTAGTGTCTGCATGGTCTCCCCAATGTACCATGCTTCGGGACATCCTTTCTTGCAACGTATTAGGTAGACAACGTTGGCCGAGTTGCAAGAGTATGTACCGTGTACCTGGTGAATGGTATCCTCACGTTTGATGATGTCGTCCATGTCTATGATCTGGCATGTCTTGCAGAGGTTGCTGTGGCAGGGTTGTGTGGTATTGTGGTCACTGTTCTCCTGAAGGTTGGGTAGTTTTCTGCGAACAATGATCTGTTTGAGGTTGTGCGGTTGTCTGAAAGCAAGAAGTGGGGGGGTGGGGATGGCCCTAGCGAGATGTTCATCGTCATCAATATGTTGAAGACTCCGGAGAAGATGTCGTAGCTTCTCCGCTCCGGGGAAGTACTGGACAACAAAGGGTACTCTGTCCACGTGTCCCGTGTTCGTCTTCTGAGGAGGTCAGTGCAGTTTATCGCTGTGGCACGTCGGAACTGTCGATCGATGAGTCGAGCGCCATATCCTGTTCTCATGAGGGCATCCTCCTGAGGAGGTGTCTGTCACGATCCTCCTCATCTGAGCAAATTCTGTGCACAGGGAGGGCTTGTCCATAGGGAATGGCTTCTTTAACGTGTCTAGGGTGGAAGCTGGAGAAGTGGAGCATTGTGAGGTTGTCTGTCGGTTTGCGGTACAGTGAGGTGCTGAGGTGACCGTCCTTGATGGAGATGCGTGTGTCCAAGAATGCAACTGATTCTGGAGAATAGTCCATGGTGAGTCTGATGGTGGGATGGAACTTGTTGATATCATCATACAGTTGTTTCAATGATTGTTCACCATGAGTCCAAAGGAAAAAGATGTCATCAATGTATCTAGTATATAACCTTGGTTGAAGATCTCGTGTGGTGAAGAAGTCTTGTTCGAACCTGTGCATGAAGATGTTGGCATACTGAGGTGCGAATTTGGTCCCCATGGCTGTTCCGTGTGTCTGGATGAAAAGCTGATTGTTGAAGGTGAAGACATTGTGGTCCAAGATGAAGCGGATGAGTTGTAAAATTGCATCCGGAAACTGGCAATTGTTAGCATTTGAGTACTGAGGCAGTTGCAGCAATACCATCGTCGTGGGGGATGGTGTAGAGCGCCGAGACATCCATTGTGACAAGGAGTGTCCCTGGTTCAACAGTCCCCTTTCTGTGGGCGAACACTTCAGCAGTCATGGGCATTCGGCCTCCGACCTGCAGGTAAATGTTCTTCAAGGGGGCCTTCATGACACACAACAGCGCAGAGTCGCTGAGCAGAGACTGATAGCCAAGTTCCGCACACATGAGGACGGTCTTAATAGGGATCTTGGCTTCATGACACACTATCTGTAACCCCCGTAACTTGCCTGGGTTAGCAAAAAACCTCACTTACTGTGCTGTCTGGAGAAAATACACAATTCTCTAACCAATGCTCAGGATTCCCTTCACACACATTGTTAGCCACTTTAACACTTGAATAGCAGGTTAGATGTAAGGATTCGCATTCTAATCAGCAATCTATGACTGTCTGTGCTGATGTGTGCTATTGCAGACCAGAACACTGCAATTGCCTGACAAAGACACAGAGTGTCGAAAGCTCGCAAATTTACTATCAAATAAATCGGTTGGATTTAAAATTGGTGTTGCTAAATTCTTACTGCAAAGGTGGTACCAGAAGATTGGAGAGCAGCAAATGTGGTTCTGCTGTTTAAGAAAGGTTGCAGAGGCATGTCAGGGAATTACCGACCAGTGAGTCTTGTGGCAGGGGTAGGGGAACTATCGGAGAAAATTCTGAAGGAGAGAATCAACCTCTACTTGGGGAAGCGAGGTTTGATTAGGGATAGTCAGCATGGCTTCATCAGAGGGGGATCATGCATAACAAATTTGATTGAATTTTTTTCAGGAGATGATCAGGTGCGTAGATGAGGGTAGTGCAGTTGATGTACCTTATGTAGTTTTCAGCAAATGTCAAATATTGAATATAGGGTAATTTGATAAAGTGGGTTCAGAATTGGCTTTGTTATTGGGTGATGACAGAAGGCTGCTTTTGCATCCATGGCATACCACGGGGATCTGTGCTGGGTCTGCTATCATGTTGTTCATTTTTTTAAACTTTTGAAAAATCTACTTGTATGATTTGAACAAGCTAATCAGCCCCTCTCCCAGCAGAGCTATCTTCTCAGGATAATTGGCCTGCATTATGTGCTGCTGTAGGGCTTGAACTCTTCACCTGTAGGCCTGGATGAGCTTGTGCAGTACCCATATGTGTGACCAAGAAATGAGACCCTCGGCCAATGCTCCACTTGTATTCTGGCCTGATGCTGCTTGTGAATGGTAGAAATGATTATTTCTCTGCGACACTGCCACTGTTTCAATTTGCTAATAGAGTTCCTTCTTTTCTCCCTTGCTTCCCCCCTCTCCCCCGCCACATCAGATGCGGTATGTCTGCTCTGCGGGTGGGTGTCGCCGCTGGGAAGAAGAGACAACTGAGCAGGAATCAGACCTCCTGCTATTGCAACGAACACAGAAAACAGTCAGGGCTGTGGGTCCTCGATCTGGTGCTGAGAAGTAAGTTGGATTCATTAGTGAACTGATTTAAGGTGGGGAGGGGAATATTTTACTTGGGCCGTTTGGAGGAGTATGTTTTAAAACAGGAGTTTGGGAGAAGGTGGTAGGATTGTTTGGTGTTGGAGGAGGGTGTTGACTGGAGAAGTATTTCTCCTTACTGCATCTATCCCTCTTGATTTGAAGCAATTTTTGGGAGCTCATTCCAGTGTTTTGGCATCATTGCTAAGTTATCATTAGCACAAAAAGGAATTTGAGAGTTGAATGGATAATCTAACTCCAGTCTACACTGAGATGAGGAATAAGGTATTCAATCGTCTTGAATTAATCCCACGTAACTCTACCATCTAGAATGGGGTAAGGGCAGCAGATATCAGGGAATACCACTGTCTGCAAGTTTTCCTCTAGGTCACTCGCATCCCTGATTTGGAAGCATATCAATATTCTTTTACTGGGTCAACACCTTGGAACTTCCTTCTGAACCACACTGTAGGTCTGCCTACACAGTGTGGACTGCAGCCCATTCGAGAAGGCAGTTCATCTCCAAAATTTAGGCAAACGAGCCAAAGGTCCCGTCTCTGTGTCGCAGATTCTGATTCTTGAGGGTAATTGGGAAATGGGCAATAAATGCTGGCTGATTCAGTGACAGCCATGCCCTGTGAAAGAATTTTTAAAAAAGCAGTTTTGTGAGACCATCTTTAGAAACATCACAGGGCATTTTTTTAAATATTGGAAAACCAAGTGAGATATTGGGTGTCAGCTGAACAGAATATGTAGCAAGTTTTTGAGGGATGCTTATTCATTTATGAGCCTGTGTGCATTTCCTGCAGAGAAATTGGTCTCACTGAGTGGCTACATTGACTTACTTCATCTTAAAATTCACAGCCTTGGTTTCAAATCCCACCCTCCCGATTTGCTCCAACCTTTTAAAATCTCAGTGTTGTTCCATTTCAGCTCTCAGCAAACCCTTATTTCAGTCCCTGCACCATTCTCCATTATTCTGCCAGCTGTAAAGGCTTAAGGGTGTGGAATGCCCTGCCTGCAGCAATAGTGGACTCGCCAACTTTAAGGGCACATTCAAGTGGATAGGTCAATGGATATGAGTGGATAGTGACATGGATAACATTGGAATAGTTTAGGTTAGAGGGTCGTTAAATTGGTTCCACTGGTTGGCGCAACATCAAGGGTCAAAGAGCCTATACTGTACTGTTCTATGTTCTAAACTGTGGGATTTCCTACATCCACCTGTCTGATGCTCCTCCCTTTGAGACACTACTTAAAGGCTTATCACTTCTTTGATAACATTTGCAGTTCCAGTTTCCTAATAACCCCTCAGTGGCTCGGTGTGACGTCCTGCTTGATAATTCCTGTGAGGTTCCTTTTTGCTACCCTGAAAGTGCTATGTAAATGCAAGTTGTTGGTATTTGTCTGATTAAAAGTTGTTTTTTTTTGAGATGGAACTTCAGCGTCGGGCACTATGAGCTGAGATATATTCGAGATACAGCATCGCGGATCAGCTACATTGAGAGTAGTTCCAGTGCTAGTAGTAAAAATGGGCGACCAAAAATCTTCCCTGAAGGGGCCAAGGAAGCCACCGTTAAAGACCGGATCATAAAGGTCTCTGTCTCGGACTGGAAGGTTATGTCTTTCAGCACCAAAGGAGGCGGGCAACTGGAGTGGGAGCACCAGGTAACAAATTCTTTATGCGTGGGTCAGAGAAGATTGTTTTTAGAATCTGCCAAATTCAGAATTCCTTGCTACCTGCTCAGTGGGGTATGAATAATCTGGATGTGTTCTTACTCCCTCACATTGCCTGGCTAGTTCTGTACTCCAGTCGCATCGGCCTGGTTGGTAGAGGACGGAGAAGTGATCCCGGTCAGTCTCTTTGATGATGCCAGCTACTCTGCCAGTCAGGGGAACAAAATGGATGATGAGGAAGATCTGGTGGAGGCGGCAAGAGGAGCAGCTGAGTCGGCAGAATCTGGTGTCTATCTCGGTAAGGAGATGAAAGCCAAAGCCCCAGTGGTTAAGAGCAGAGTAAGATGGCAATGTTTTAAACTTTGGTGTTGGCCGTATTAACCTGGTGCATTTTTGTGTGTCATTAAAAATGAAAAGAAGTTACTGTGAAAATTCCCTAGTTGCCACACTCGGCTGCCTGTTCGGGTACGCTGAGGGAGAATTAAATGTAGCCAATGCACCTAACCAGCACGCCTGTTGGACTTTGGGAGAAATCTGAGCACCTGCAGGAAACACACGAGGACATGCATAGACAGTGACCCCAAGTCGGGAATTGAACCCCGGTCCCTGACACTGTGAAGCAGCAGTGCTAACCACTACCAGCATGCCACCCATTAATATCCATGTCCTCAGTTCCTGACTGCAAATAGTTAGTTGGATATAATGGAAGAAATTGAGGTTCTGCCTGATGACCTCCAAGAAATAACAGTAAGAATTATAATATATGTACCTATTGATATAGTGCCATGACGTAGGCTTGATAACTTGAACACAAGGGAACTCTGTGTTATAGGTATTATTTTCCTTTATTGTTTCATTGTGCGTTCGGTTTGTTGCCATATTTCAGAGGGCAGTTGCTGTGGCTTTGGAATCACATGTAGGCCAGACCAGATAAGGATGGCAGGTTTCCTTCCCTAAAGGACTTGAGTGAGAAATAATTGATGCGTGCAAAAATGGAGAGGCATTAATTCTGGGAGATTTTAATCTGCATATTGATTGGATGACCCAAATCGGACGCGGTGGGTTGGAGGAAGAGTTCTTGGAATGCTGTCAGGATGGTTTCCTTAAACAGTATGTAACGGAACCTACAAGAGAGCGAGTTATCTTGGATCTGGTACAGTGTAACTTGGCAGGTAGAATTAGGGATCTTCTTGTGAGGGATCCTCTTGCGATGAGTGATCATAGTATGGTTGAATTTCTGATGCAGGGTGGAGGATGAGAAAGCAGCGTCCTGAACCTGTGTCCTCGGTTTAAACAGAGGGAACTATGATAGGATGAGAGCGGAATTGGCCAATGTAGATTGAGGGGTGCAGATTGGTTGGTAGGATGGCTGAGAAACAGTGGAGGATTTTTAAGGTGATCTTTTTTGGTACTCAGCAGAAATATATTCCAATGGTAAAGAAGGACTGTAGAAGAAGGGAAAATCAGCCATGGTTATCAAAATAAATAAAGGAGAGTATTAAATTAAAAGCTGATGCGTTCAGAGCAGCTAAAAATAGTGGGCGATTAGAAGATTGGGAAAGTTTTAAACAACAAAGAATGACTGAGAAGGTGATAAAGAAAGGAAAGATAGAGTATGAAGCTAAACTAGTTCTAAATATAAAAAAAATAGTAAAAGTTTTTACAAATATATAAAAAAGAGGAGACTGGCTAGAGTGAATGTTGGACGAGAGGGAGATTTAGCAGTGGGCAATGAGGAAATGGCTGAGGTTTTAAACAAGTTTTTTGTGTCAGTCTTCATGGAGGAGGACACGAATAGTTTGCTGGATATTAAAGATAGAAGGATGGTAGGAGGTGAGGTCCTTAATATGATTACTGTCACTAGAGAGGTAGCGCTTGATAGACTAACGGGGCTGAAGGTAGATAAGTCCCCGGGACAGGACGGAATGCATCCTAGCGTTCTGAAAGAAATGGTAGAGGTGATAGTGGGTGCCTTAGTAATTATTTATCAAAATTCGCTGGACTCCGGGAAAGTGCCGGAAGATTGGAAAATGGTTAACGTTACGCCACTGTTTAAAAAAGATAGCAGACAAAAGACAGGTATTTATAAGCCAGTTAGTTTAATGTCTGTAGTCGGAAAAATGCTTGAATCCGTCATCAAAGAAGAAATAGTGAGGCACCTAGAAAAGAACGGTTTGATCAAGCAAACGCAGTACAGATTCGTTAAGGGGAAATCGTGTTTGATGAATTTATTGGATTTCTATGAGGATGTGACTAGTGCGGTAGACAGAGGGGAACCGGTGGATGTGATGTGTTTAGATTTTCAGAAGGCTTTGAGAAGGTGCCTCACAAAAGGTTGCTGCGAAAGGTTAGTGTGCAAGCAGTTGGAGGTAAGGTGTTAGACTGGATAGAGGATTGGTTGTCTAACAGGAAGCAGAGGGTAAGTATTAATGGGTGCTATTCTGATTGGCAGCTGGTGACTAGTGGAGTGCCCCAGGGATCGGTGCTGGGGCCTCAATGGTTTACCATATACATAGATGATCTGGAGGAAGGAGCTGAGTGTAGGGGAATGAAATTTGCTGATGATGTGAAGATGAGTGGAAAAGCAAATTGTGTGCAGGGTGTGGAAAGTCTGCAGAGGGATCTGGGTAGGTTGAGTGAGTGGGCGAGGACCTGGCAGATGGAGTATAATTTTAGCAAGTGTGAGGTTATGCACTTTGGTAGAAATAATAGTAGGAGGGATTATTATTTAAAAGGTGAAAAACTGCAGCATGCTACAGTGCAGAGGGACCTGGGGGTCCTTGTGCACGAATCGCAAAAACCCAGTCTGCAGGTGCAGCAGATGATCAAGAAGGTGAATGGAACGTTGGCCTTTATAGCGAGGGGGATAGAATATAAAAGTAGGGAGGTCTTGTTGCAACTGTACAGGGCACTGGTGAGGCTGCAGCTGGGGTACTGTGTGCAGTTTTGGTCGCCGCATTTGTGGAAGGATATATTGGCCTTGGAGGGAATGCAGAGAAGGTTCACTAGGCTGATACCGGAGATGAGGGGGTTAGCCTATGAGGAGAGATTGAGTAGACTAGGTTTGTACTCGTTGGAGTTTAGAAGGCTGAGGGGATCTTACAGAGACGAATAGATAATGAAGAGGATAGATAGGGTAGAGGTAGAGAGATTCTTCCTGCTTAGAAAGGATAGCAGGACTAGAAGGCAGAGCCTCAAAATGAGGGGGAGAGAGGTTTAGATTGGAGCTGAGGAAGGACTTCTTCACTGAAAGGGTCGTGAATCTTTGAAATTCTCTGCCTGTTCAAGTGGTGGAGGTTACCTCGTTGAATATATTTAAGATAGATTTCTGAAAGATAAGGGAATTAAAGGTTATGGGGAGAAAGCTGGAAAGTGGAATTGATCCACTTCAGATCAGCCATGATCTTATTGAATGGCAGGGCAGGCTCGAAGGGCTAGATGGCTTACTCCTGTTCCTATTTTTTGTTTTTATGTGAACCAGATGGATTTTTACAACAATCTATAAAGTCTCATGGTCATCAGTAGACTTTTAATTCCAGATTTTTTTTTATTGAATTCACATTCCATCATGATGAAATGTGGTGGGATTTGAATCCCGTGTCCCCAGAATATTACTGTGGGTCTCTGGATTACTAGTTCAGCAGCAATGCCACCGCTTTCCACTTCCGCAATCAGATCTAAGACTCCACAATTGGGTCCCACAATGCAAGGAGCTAATCCTCGGATCACCTGATCCACACACTTAAAGGGACAGTGCACAGCCCAGCAAACATTTTGTATACATACATCACATATATCACAGCAATGGCCTTTGGAAAGGCTACCAAAAGGCAAAGTTCACATGAAAAGTTTTTGGAAACTGAGTGCTAACTTTAACGTAGCATTTTCCCACAGTGTCTGTTTTTGGGAAGCTGGTTGAGGGTAAGTAATGGCCGTGGCACCAGGGAAGACCACCCTGCATCTCCCAAGATACTGTCAGGAGACACTGAGAGAACCAGGTTTTAACATTTCATTTGAAAGTAACAGGCACTCGTTACTGCGCTGGAATTTGTCTGGATTGAATTCTCGTTCCAGCTTCAAAGTGTATTTATTAATCACAAGTAAGGTTTATATTAGACTAAATGAAGTTACTGTGAAATTCCCCCCGTTGGCACACTCAGGCACCTAACTGACATGCCTGGAATGAATGCAGAGCACCAGGAGGAAATCTACGCAGACACACGGAGGATGTGCAAACTCTACACAGTGACCAAGCCGGGAATCGAACCCAGGTCCCTGGCATTGTGAGGCAGCTGTGCTAACCACAGTGCCACCTTGCTGCCCATTGAACTGGTGGTTATGAACTTTTGGACTTGAACTCAGGCAGGGGTATTGCCACTGAACCAAGGCTGACACCTAATGGAATTGTTTAAACAATAGTGCTACAGAGGTTGAGACCATGGGGAAATTTAATTTTTCTCTGGGTAGGTGCACTAAAATGGGGTAAATAGCCTTCCTCACCTGTAGCTCTCCTGTGGTTTGTAAAACATATAACCTGTTAAGAACCCTGAACAAAAACAGTGAAAGAAAATCCACAGGTGGAATACTCAGCAAAACCAAATAATCGGTTGTTTACATTGCAGCAATGTGTCCTTCAAAATGCAAATACCACCCGTATGCATTGCCTTCCTTTCAGAAAACCTGATGGGTCAAGCCAGGTTTTGGAGTCTTGGCACTGAAGAATGATGGCTGAATCTGAGATTCAAATCTCCTGTGGGCCTGTAACTTAGCCTAGATTTCATCAACCCGTCAGACTCAATGAATCACTGCAACTACTATGTCTGATGTATGATCCGGGAATACTGAGACTCTCTGGGTGGCGATGTCTGTGACCTGGGAATACGGAGGCTGTGTGAGTGGGAATGTTTGTGACCCGGAAATGCGGAGAAGCTGCGGGTGGAAATATTTGTGAGCCAGGAACACCCAGACACTGGGGTCAGGGTTGTCTGAGATCCAGGAATATGGAAACTCTGTGGATGCGAATAAGACAGTAAGACATGGGAGCAAAATTAGGCCACTTGACCAATTAAGTCTGCTCCGCCATTCAATCGTGGCTGATATTTTTGTCATCCCCATTCTCCTTCCTTTTCCCATAACCCCTCATCCCCTTGACTAATCAAGAACCTATCTATCTTTGTTTTAAAGACACTCAATGATCTGGCCTCCACAGCCTTCTTTGGCAGAGTTCCACAGATTCACCACTCTCTGGCTGAAGAAGTTCCTCCTCATCTGTGTTTTAAAGGATAGTTTCTTTAGCCTGAAGTTGTGTCCTCTGGTTCTCGTTTTTCTTACTACTGGAAACATCCTCTTCATGTCCACTCTATCCAAGCCTCGCAGATTCCTGTAAGTTTCAATAAGATTCCCCCCTCTTCCTACTAAAGTCCAATAAGTGCAGACCCAGAGTCCTCAATTGTTCCTCCAGGACTTTGCGTGGGAATGTCTGTGACCCGGGAATATGGAGTAGGAATGGCTGACCCGGCAGTGCAGAGACTGCAGTTGGGAGCGGCTGACCCGGGAATATTGAGGCTGTGCTGGTTGGAAGAAGTTTCAGGGAATCCCGGTTAAGGTTTAGGTTCCAGGAAGTGATGAAAGGGTTGGATGGAGTAGGGCATGAGGAGGCCCATATGAAGTAATTGGGCCGAATGGCCAGTTTGTGTGCTGTAGAAGTGTATCATGAAACAGCATGTTTGCAGTAATGCAGGGATAGCAGACAGCTGCTTGTGATTTGTAACAAGAGGGCAGTGAGGAAATTTATAGTGAGTTAATCAGCTATGCGCAACATTCTTATTTGTACTGATAAACTTAGCCACTGCCTTTTCACTTCAGTTGATCACTAGTGAAATGTATTTCTGCTGTGTTTGGTTAATTTATGATTTTTAAAGCATACTGGGATTTATGAGGTTGAGGAAGCTACCATTCAACAGCACAATATTGGTTGAATATTCCAGCTGTGTGTACTTTGCACCTTGCTGCCATTGCTAAGCACTGCCAATCTTTCGCTATAATTCCAGGCATGTACAAGGGACAGCTGTATATGCAATCATCTGTTAAATTGTGCGACAAATTCCCATTGATGGTGCCAACCACTGAGGACCATGGGGACAATGGAGTCATGTCTGTGCCGAACGTCAGATGGAAGCCTCTAATCCGTAAGTTACTGTGGGATGAAGTAAGGCTTCAATCCCTTCAACTTTTCTTTTCCCAGAAAGTACAGCTGTTATAATCACCTCAGAAATGCAACGTTCTTTTTCTCCATACTACATATTTAATATACAGTATTTCAGAGCACAGAAACAGCGTTCAGCTCAGCTGATCTGTACCGGTCTACTTCACACCCCTACTTCACCATACTCTGCCCTACTATTCTCTGCCAATGTTTGTGCTTCACACCCGATTTCATTTCAATATAGAATCATAGAATCCTACAGCGTACAAGGAGGTAACTCAGCCCATTGAGTCTGCACCAAACTCAATCCTATCCAGGCCCTATCCCATGCATTTACCTTAGCCAGTCCCTCTGACATTACGGGGCAATTTAGCATGGCCCATCTGCCTAACCCCCACACCTTTTGGACTGTGGGAGGAAACCGGAACACCCAGAGGAAATCCATATAGATACAGGGAGAATGTGAAAATTCCACGCAGATGGTGATCTGGGAATTGAATCCGGATTCCTGATGCTATGAGGCAGCAGTGCTAATCACTGCGCTGTCCCTATATCGACATAATGTTTTCCTTTCTCCCTCACGTAATGATCTAAGCTATTCCATATTGGCAAAGCCTATCTTCTAACCACTCACTGCCTTCTGTAACTTCTAATCCTGTTCAAACAGGTGCTACTGGCCTGATGAATAATTCCAGTTCTTTCTGCCTTTTTATTTCTGATTTCCAGCAGTATTCCATTTAAACCTGCTCTGTCACCAAGATGGAGCCTTATAAAGAAATTGTAATGAAACCTTTTGATTTTGCTCAGAGACACTGCCTCTCACCAGTCTTTTTCCCATGTATTGGGTTGCGATTGGAATGAGACAGCAATATTACTGTCCGTGCAATATAATATATAGTACTGAGACCACCAACTCCCTGCTTCTCCTGCCCCACAGTAAGCAGCAGTTTATGACTTAGACTTCATTCCAAGTCCTCGGCTGGCTCAAATTCTCATTCACCTGTTGAGAAAGATGCAACATCTTTCCTGCTGTAGTCCTATCCCTGATTAAAAGGCTATGGAGAATAGGAGATCAGCAAATTTGTTGATGACACTAAGATGCTTGGATTGGCGGGTACAGAGGAGCAGTGCCAGTCAATACAACAGGACATAGATAGGTTGGTAGACTGGGCAGATAGATGGCAAATGGAATTTAACCCGGATAAATGCGAGGTGATGCATTTTGGCCTGAAAAATGTAGAAGAGAGTTATAGGATAAAAGGTAAAACTATTCGGAGTATAGAGACGCAGAGAGACTTGGGGGTGCAGGTTCACAAGTCTCTGAAGGTGTCTTCACAGGTGGAGAAGGTGATAAAGAAAGCGTATAGTACGTTAGCTTTCATAGAAAAGGGTATAGAATATAAGAGTAGGAGTTTGATGTTGCAGTTGTATAGAACGTTGGTTAGGCCTCACTTGGAATACTGCGTCCAGTTCTGGTCGCCTTACTATCGGAAGGATGTGGAGTCCTTGGAGAGAGTGCAGAGGAGGTTTACCAGGATGCTGCCTGGTATGGAAGGACTGTCTTATGAGGAACGATTAAATAGACTGGGGTTGTTTTCCCTTGAAAGACGTCGGCTTAGAGGGGATCTAATAGAGGTGTATAAGATTATAAGGGGTATAGATAGAGTAAATGGTGGTAAACTTTTTCCACCTTCAGAAATGGATAGGACGAGGGGTCATGGCCTTAGGGTGAGGGGGGCTATGTATAAGACGAATATTAGAGGGCAGTTTTTCACACAAAGGGTAGTGGGGGTGTGGAATGCACTGCCGAGTAAGGTGGTGGGAGCAGGCACGCTGGGGCTGTTTAAGGGTCTCTTGGACAGCCACATGAGCGGTATGCAGATAGAGGGATATAGTAGGACTGTTTAACTATGGCTTTTTTTTCACAGGTAATTCGGTCCATACTTGACCAACAAGGAGCATGCATTCGGCAGGTGGTGCGAGGACAGCTCTTGGATGTTGATTCATGGGTTGCCTGGTGCTTCATGTCGTAAATGAGTGCTTTATCTGGACCATCTGAAGGGCACCATGACAGCTCAGTGACTATCGCTGTAGCTGTGCAGACACTTGGAATTGGGCCGGTGTCTGCGGGAGTTTGCGCGTTCTCCCCGTGGTTGCGTGGGTTTTCTCCGGGCGCTCCGGTTTCCTCCCACATCCCAAAAAACTCGCTCTTAGGCTGATTGGGAAACAAATTGTCCCTACATTGAGACTCTTCCATATTAGGAATAACCTAAAATTAGAATAGGATAATGGAATTGTTACTGTATAGTTATGACAGCGGCGCGGGCTCGTTGGGCCGAAGGGCCTGTTTCCCGTGCTGTGTTGCTCTAATCTAAAAGGTAGAGAGATGGATTTGAGACGAGGGAGAGATCAGCCATGATCTGATTGAATGGCGGAACAGGGTCCACGGAGTGAAGTACTACTTCTGCTCCTAATTCCTATGTTCCTACATCCTGCTCCTGTTCCCATCTTTCAGTATCTTGCTTCTTTGCTCCTCAGGCTGATATTCCGCTTCAGATATTAGCCCTTTTCCGAGTAACCCTAACTATAATCTCACATTTACATTGGTTGACAAGTGGTGAACAGCGACCTTTTCTATGCCTCCCTGTCCCATTCCTTGTGCTCTGAGTTTTTTTCTTCACACTACAGATATTTTTATTTGCAACTTTTGAGTTTGATTTCATAATCTGTAACGTTGAGAAAGATGATGGTTTGCTCAGTCAATAAGCTGTTATAATAAGCCAATAACCGTTGGTAGTGATGAGGCAAATTTGACAGGGTCTTTCAAGAGAATTCTGGATGAGTACGTGGAACTTAATAGAATTGAGGGTTATAGGTAAGCCTAGTAGGTATGGATATCATCAGTGCAACTTATGAGCTGAAGGGCCTGTTTGTGCTGTAGCTTTTCTATGTTCTATGTTCTATAAGCGTTCCTTTTCCTCTAAAAATTGAGACTCGGAGAAATTTTAAGTCATGATGTAGAGATACCAGAGTTGGACTGAGGTAAACACAGTAAGAAGTCTCAACACCAGGTTGAACACTACAGCATAAACAGGCCCTTCGGCCCACAAGTTGCACCGATCATATCCATATCTACTACTCCATGGAACTATCTGTAACTCCCAATCCCATTAAATCCCATGTACTCATCCAGAAGCCTTTTAAAAGACCCCAGTGAGTTTGCCTCTACCACCACCGACGGCAGCCACTCACTCACCACCCTCTGAGTGAAAAACTTACCCCTAACATCTCCTCTGTACCTGCTCCCCAGCACCTTAAACCTGTCGTAGGAACCATTTCAGCCCTGGGAAATAGCCTCCGAGAATCCACCCTATCTATGCCTATCAACATTTTATAAACCTCTATCAGGTCGCCTTTCAACCTCCAGAGAGAAGACAGCCAGCTCTATCAAGCTATCTTCATGAGGCATGCTTCCCAATCCTTGTAAATATCCTCTACACCCTCTCAATAGTTTCCACATCCAGCCTGTAGTGAGGCGACCAGAGGTCCAACAGGTTTATTTGATAGTGGCTTTTGCTACCAGATAAACCTGTTGGACTTTCTCCTGGCGTTGTGGAACTTCTTACTGAGATTTTAAATGCCAATACTGGACATTCATTTACCAGAATAGACCCAGATGCGCTGTTGATGTATCAAACAACAATAATATAGACTTGTGGGCCCATCCCTTCTTCTTGGCTATTCCAAGTGTGATTTTCCCATCGGTGGGAGGAGGAGGGGAGAAAAAAATCGCGGTTCGGAAAAGGGATCAATGTGAAAATGTCTACAGACTCCTTGCTTTTAATACGAGCTTGGATTAGTATTCGACTGGCGAGTACACAGTGGGTGTGGGTATGGTTGGCATTTTGTCCACCAGATGGGAGTGTTGCATCATTCTGCTGGATGTATGTTGGAAACGAGGAGAGGCACTCTGTATAAATGTGAGCTTCACTCAGCATGCTCCAAATTGCCCCTCGGTTTTTGCAGCCGCTTTGTATTGTGGAAAACACAAGCCAGTTTATGCAAAGCAAGATACTGTCCTCCTCAGCAAATGGTGCTGTGTGCATCCACCTGAGATAGCAGATGGAGCAATGGTTTAACGTTTGGTCTGAAAGGTGCCATGTCTCACAACGATGTATACTTTCAGAGCTCTGAGTGCCATTTTAAAAGATCTGCTTAATCTCTGGAATGGGACTTGAACCAATGACCTTCTGAGGGATGAGAGTACTACCCACTGAGTCGTGGACAGACAAGAGACATGAGAATGCTGTCGTTTAAAGTTTGTTGTGTTTTGTTTTAAAGATTCACCAGCCAGAACACCAGCGTTGATTAGTTCTGATGAGCATGATAAATGCCTTAGCAATGATAGGCATTCTCACGATGAATATAGTAATGGTGCTTTGTCGATTCTGCAGTATCCGTACGGTAAGTTACAACGTCTCTCCTGAACTAAGCGTCTTTATCTTATGAAGTGTATAGCCAATATTGCACAACTTAAAATAATCTATAAATCCCAGTTTTCATCTTTTGTCAGTAGTTGTACTTTTCATATCTCCTCAGTTTTAAGGAGAAGCACACTTTTTTGCTTTTAATACACAGTCCCAAATAACCTTGGTTCATATTCTTAACTCTAAGCCTTGGGTCTAATGCATTTTGCATTCTAAGAGTTAATAAATCTTTATTGGGAGGTTAATAAAGACAGAAAATGCTCTGCATCTGCAGAGAAGGAAACAGTGATAATTTTGAGTTTTCTATGATGAAGTAACTTGTGCATAGATAAAGGGGAACTGGTGGATGTACTTAGATCTTCAGAGGCATTTACTAAGAGGCTTCATTGTTATTATGGAACTAAAAGATCATGGTGGAGAGGCAACACATATTGACACGGATAGAAAAATTGGCTGGCTAACAGGAAATAGAGTTAGCATAAATGGTTTTTTTTTATTGTTGGTAGGATGTGGCTAGCCTTGTTTCACAGGGATCAGTGCTGGGGCCTCAGCGTTTGTAATTTATGTAGTGACTTGGATGAAGAGATTGAAGGTACGATTGCTAAATTTGCTGATAACACAAAGGTAGGAAAGTAAGTTGTGAAGATGACTTGAGGCTAACAAAGGAAATAGGTTTACGTTAGTGTATAAAGATCTGGCAAATGGAGTATAATGTGAGGAAATGTGAAATTGTCCAATTTGGCAAAAAGAATAAAAGTGGATTGCAGAGCTCAGGTGCAGAGGGATCTGGGTGACCTTGTGTATGAAACAGAAAAAAGACTAGTATGCGGATATAGCAAGTAACTAGCAAGCAAATAGAATGTCATCACTTATTACGAGTGAAATAGTTTACAAGAGTGGGGAATTTATGGCTTCACTTATGCAGGGCATTGGTGAGATTGCATCTGGAATACTGTGTATAGTTTTGGTCTCCTTGTTTGGGGCAAGATGGAAACGCGTCAGAAGGTGCATCAGACTAATACTTGGGATGATGGGTTGTCATACGAGGGAAGGCTCGATAGGCCTTTGAAGAGCAAGAAGTGACTAAATTGAGGTGATGTGAAAGGATGGATGTACAAAAGGATCTTGCCTCTTGAGGGAGAATTTCAAACTTGGGGCCACTAAGTAAGGGATTCCTAGTTTTTGAAAGATGAGGAAAAAGTTTGCAAATTCTGTTCTTCAAAAGGTGCTTGAGGCAGAGGCTTTGATTAAAAATTAAGGCAGAAGTATACAGGTTTGTAATAAACAAGGGGGTGAAAGCTTAACGGGGTAGGCAGAAATGTGAAGTTGAAGTTAAAAGTAGGTCAGCCATGATTTTATTGAATAGCACATTGGACTTGAGTGGTTGTCTTCTAACTTGTACGTTTGCTGTAAGTGAAATAGGAATGTAATGGTTTTTATGCTGTTGAAAAACAGAGGAGGGGCAGGTGGAGTCAAAAGGAAGGTCAGATATAGGTGAGAGCGGAAGATTAGGTGGCAAAAGTGTTATGGAACACAAACCCAAAAAGTGGTAATAATATTAAAGGTATAACATTGGTCCAAAGTAGATATCAGTACCTGAAAAGGGCCATTGCTGCCTGAAAGCATTATAGCAGAATGTGTTAATAGGACAAAGGTCAGCGTCATCTGAAAGCAATATAGCAGAATGTGCAATTAAAATAAAGGTCAGCACCAGTGAAAGCAAAATAGCCATATGTTAATAGCAGAATAAAGACCAGCACCATCATGAGAACAAGATACAGATTGACACTTGAAGGTGGGAGGTGTGTGTAGATCACAGGATTCTCAATCATGCCTGACCCATTTCCAGCACTGCTGACCTCTGTCATTCTCTCTTCCTCCCCCTCCAAATCACGGTAGGGTTCTCCGTGTCCCAACTTTACAACCAACCAGCCAAAGGATTATTCAGAGCGCAATTGCTCAAATCTCACGACACTGAAGTAAAATGTGACCCAGTCAAAGTGATCGTGAGACAGCTAACGTGGCTTGGCACAAACTAGTTTAGGGAGGGAAATGTGCTGTCCTTAATTGGTCAGAGCTGTGTGTAACTTCTGAAGTTGCTTCGCAAACCAGCCACATGTATCAAATTAGTAATTCATGACAGCACCTCGCCACTGGAATGGGGAATAAATCCCAGCTGCTTTTTTGAGAAGCTTGCACCTGTGAGCCGAAGTCCAAAGATGTGCATGTTAGGCGAATCGGCCATGCTAAATTGCCCCCTGGTATTAGGGGCAAAAGTAAATATGCAATTAGATGTGTAATACTAGCTGGGGTAAATACATGGGGATAGAGCCTGGGTGGGTTGGTGAAGACTCGATGGGCCGAATGGCCTCCTTTTTATCATCATCTATGGAATTGAATCAAGACGGCAAAATCCTTATTGCATTTGTAGAACAGCAGAGGGTGCCAGCAAGCCACATAACAGAGAGCAAGTCCCAATCTCTTTTGCATTTGATTTCTTCAAAAATAACAGTTGCACTGAAGGATGTGAGTGAACACAGTAGTTCACGTGAGTGTATTGATGCTGGCACTGATGGTGCCTCCAGGTATGGACTAGACAAACATTTATTTGTTTTGGTCGGAACTTTAATTGACTTGTTAGCGTGGCACTGGGATCTAGACTGGAATCCCAGATCCTCGGGGATTTCTAATGATCACGAAAGCAGACTTCATTGTCTCTGCTGTGCATAAATCTGTAATTGAAAATGTTACACCCACTTGCCTGAGGCTTAAATCATAGAATCCTCACCATGCAGAGAGAAGCCATTCAGCCCATTGAGCCTGCACTGACAGCAATCCCACCCAGGCCTGTCCTGTAACCCACATGTTATTCCTGCTAATCTCCTGACTTTAAGGAGCATTTGAGCATGGCCAATCAACTTAACTTGCACATATACAGGCCACTGGGCTCTGCAGTGGGGAAGGTTGAAATCTGAGCTCATAATGTCAGGCTTGCAAACAGTCACGGTGGTTCTGTACATAGTTGGAGTTGTGCTAGTTGCTTTGTAATCCACACAGGAAAAAGAAATCCTCACACAGCCTTAAGACCTGCACAGCGATGGTTTAATATCACTTTTCCTATCCTCTAAAAATTTGTGATTGGTTAAACTGGAGTTGTGTTTTGTGATTCTGCACAGTTTTAATTTGTTTCAGTTCTAACTTATCACCACCAGTAGAGAGGATATCATCAGATTAAAACGCAGGGAAGGAGAGGCATTTAAGAGGAATTTGTTTGGAGCAAGGGGTAGCTTTTCGAGGGGAGGGTTTTGACAGATGCGGCTTTTAGGAGAATGGTGAAGTAATGATTGAAGGACCTCATCATGAGGTGCTGCACAGATGCAGCACCTGTGCAGAATGCACAGAATGCTGTCAAAATCTGACACAGCCACATTTCGTTAGGATATAAGTCTGAAAGCTTAACTGAAGGGTCAGTGTATTAAACTGCATCTTGAAGGAAGAGAGCAGTTCAGAAGGAATTCTAGAGCTTTGGTCCTGGACAGGTGAAGGCAGTCAGCACTGAGAGTGCAGTGAAAATCGGAATTTGCAAAGGGTCAGAATTAGTGGAGTGCAGAGTTCTTGCAAGAGTGGCTGGGCCAGAGGAGGTTAGAGATTGAGGCAGGTGGAGCCAGGTAGAAATTCAGAAAGAAAAATGGGAATTGTAAAATTAATGCAATACCAGTTCAGGAGCCACTGTAGTGAGACCTGGTGGGTGAATGGAAGTTGGTGTGAGTCAGTATACAGCCCTGCGGAGTGTGAGATGAGGTTGAATTTGTTGCTGGCAAGCAGTTTTTTGTTTTTATTTATTTCAATGGGTGTGAGTGTCACTGCCAAGGTCACCTTTTGTTGCCCATCCTTAACAGTCCTTACACTGAGTATCTTGTTTGGACATTTCAGAGAGCAGATAAGAGGCAGTCGTGTTGTGGGGGAATCTGGAGTCACCAAATAGACCAGATCAGATAACGATGACATTAGTAAATTTGATGAATTTTTCTGACCATTGATAATTTCACCCTCACTATTACTGAGACTAACTTTTAATCCCAAGTTTTAGTAATTGAATTTAAATTCCACCAACTGTCACGATGGGTGGAATTAGACTCCCAGAGCATTAGCCTGGACCTCTGGATTACTGAACCGGTGACTTGACTATTACGTCTCCTCTTTAATCAGGTTAATCTGTTTGTGTTGGCAGACAATGGTTTTCATTTGCCTTCCTATGTGAGAGAGAGAAGCAAGCGGGACACCCAGATTTCTGTCAAGCTCTTCGACTCCACCAGGAAGAAAAAAATGAAAAGTAAAGACCCCGTTCTCCTGCTGGAATGGTGGAGGGAAATTGTGGGCACCATTCTCTTCTGCATCTTTGCAACTACCTACGTTGTCCGTAAGCTCGTCCATCATCCAGTTTCAGTTCTGGTATGCGCTGCAAATCAATCTGGTTTATTTAATTCTAGTACTAGTTCTGTCTGGATATGTGTGCTCTTTGTCTGGAACTTGTGTATTCACCCTTATTGCACAGAATCCACTGTCACTAAAAAGCTTTCTTGCTGTTCTTAACATTGTCATTCAATAATTTCTAGCGACTGTTTATGTTTATGTTCCATTTGCTTCTGGAATGTTTTTTATGATTTTCTCAGATAAGCTATTTTGTTAGAGGGCTAAAAATGGGAGATTCTATGCTTATTGTGGCATCTTTGCAAATTTGTGGGCTCCATCAAGAGCCCATAATCTTGAGTGGATGCTTTTTAACTCGTACCTAAATTTGATCTTTCAAAATGCATCACCTTGCATTTGTCCGGATCAAACTCCACATGCTATTTCTGTGCCCAAGTCTTCAATCTATCTATATCCTGTTGTACCCTCTGACAATCCCTGGCACTTCCGGCAATTCCATCACTCTGCCAATGTACTAACCAGACCACCCACATTTTCTGCCAGATCATTTATATATATGACAAAGAACAGAGGTCCCAGCACTGATCCCTGCGGAACGCCACTAGCTGCAGATCTGCATTCTGAAAAACACTCTGTCAGAGAATTGCTATTCTCTGTTTTCTATAACTAAGCCAATTTTGTATCCATCGAGCCAGCCCATCCTGAATTCCATATGATTTTACTTTTTGTACTAGTCTGCCACGTGAAAGCTTGTCAAATGCTATTTAAAGTCCGTATAAACTGCATCCACATCTCTTTCCTCATCAATTTTGTTTGTCACCTCTTTAATCAAATTGGTGGGACGTGACCTTCCCCAGACAAAACCTGTCTGTCAGTCATTCATTATTCTCCAAATGTGTGTATATTGTCCTTCAACATGTTCTTCAAAAGCTTCCCTACCCTGATGTCAGGATCACCAGCCTGGATTATCCTTGCTTCCTTTCTTAAACAAGGGAATAACATTGGCTATTCTCCAGTCCTCTGGAACCTTGCCTTTGGTCAAAGAGAATGTGAACATATCTGTTAAGGCCCCAGCTAATTCTCCCCTTGTCTCCCGCAGTAACCTGGGATAGCCTTGGGGACTTGTCTACCTTACTGCAATTTAGGATACTCAACACTGCCCCCTTTATTTTCTTGATATTTTCTAGAGCATTCACACATGTACTCCTGACCTCAACATTCATTAGTCCCTCTCCTTGATGATATTGATACAAAGTACTCACTAAGAATTTCACCCACTTCCTGTGGCTCCCTGAGTAACTTCCCTTCACTGTCCTTGAGTGGGCTTATGCTTTCTCTTGCTACCCTCTTGCTCCAAGCATATATATAAGAAGGCTTGGGATTCTCTTTGACCCTGTTTGCTAAAGACATTTCATGGCCCCTTTTAGCCCTCCTAATTCTACATTCAAGTTCCTTCTTACTTTCACTGTACTCAAGGGGTTTTGTCAGTTTTTAGTTGCCCAGACCTATCACACGTTTCCGATCTCCTTTTGACTAAGCTTATAATTTTCCTTGTCATTCGTGGTTCCTGAATCTTGTCACTTCTATCCTTCATTTTTTGCAGGGACATACCTGTCCTGTACTTCAGTCAACTGACTTTTAAAAGCCTTCCACATGCCAGATTTGGATTTGCCCTCAAATAGCCACTCCCATTCCATGTTCCCAGTTCCTATCCAATTTGGATGTCTCCTGAGGGCCACTCTTGTCCTTAGCCATGACTACGTGGACTACACAGGTATAATTCTCCTCCAGTTGGAAGACCAAAACTGTACAAATACTCCAGATGGGGTCTCACCGATGCTGTGTACAGTTGTAGCAACCCACCTTTATTTTTCTGTTCTGTGTCCCTTGCAATAAAGACCAAAATTCCATTTGCCTTCCTAATTATTCATTGTGCCTGCAATCTAACCTTCTGTGATTCATCAATTTCTATCTCTATTATTCTTTGCAGGTAATGAGTTCCAGACCCATGTACCACTCCGTAAATGAATATTATTCCTCATTTCCCTCTAATCTTTCTGTGTTAAATCTATGCACCCTATTCATTAACCACTCTGCTAAAGTAGTGCTTAAGTCCACTCTATCTAGATTCCTCTCAATTTTGTTCATTCATTTAAATTTCCCCCTAAACCACTTGTGTTCCCAGAAGAATAGCCCCAGCTTATCTAATCTTTCCTCATAGCCGCAATTTTCCAATCCTGGCAACAGCCTCATAAATCTCCTCTGCACTTTCTCTTATGCAGTTAGGTCCTTTCTGTAATGAGATGACCAGAACTGCACATAGTACTCAAATTGTGGCCTCACTAAATATTTGCAGTTTCAGTACAATTTCCCTACTCTTACACTCTGCCTTGGATAATAAATGAAAATATTTTATATGCCTCCCTAATCACCATATTGACCTTTTCTTCTTGTATCACTGCACAGTCAATTTTTTTTGTTGTCTGTTCTTGATTATTTCCCTCAAGAGTCAGGTGCAAATTGTTAATGTTTAACATAGAAAGCAATGAATCAATGCTGTGCCCTACGAAACCCCACTGGAAACCACCTTCCAGTCACAAAAGCACCCATCAGCAATTTCCCTTTGCTTCTTGCCACTGGGTCAGTGTTGTATCCAGCTGGCTATGCTCCTCTGGATCCTACTGACTTTTTAAACTGGCTGTCACGTGGGACCTTGTCAAAAGTTCGTGTCGAATTACAGTGATCTGTGTTTATTCTGTGCAGCAATGGAAGGAGTCAGGGTCATCGTCCCAGACTGAGAGCACAAATGAGTCAACTACGGGAGAAGTCAAGATTGAGCTTGGAAATACCCCTGGAACAGCTGACTATGTGTCCAGGTAAAAGCAAACAAAATTGAACTTTGTGTACATTAGTGTTTGTGACTGAAGGTGCATATGCTATCATAAATTCTTCCCATGGTGAGAATCAGTTGAGATGTCCAGCTCATAATGTTGAAGCCAAATTGCCCACCTTTTGAGAGTATCCTAGTAATTTAAAGTTGGTTTGGCTGTTGCCTTTTCCTTCCTTTGAAGTGGCACATCATTGTTTCCAGCCTCAATATTTGTTGAAAGATTTTGTTTTTCAACCAGTTTCACTGAAATAACAATTTATTGGTCATTCATTTTGGAGTTATGGTGTGTGAAATGTGGTAGCTGCATTTCCCTTCATAAGTTGTTGCACTCAGAGTAATTTGCTGTGCCTGATCTATTTCCTCCCCACTCTAGTTATTTTCAGTGACAAATTGTAAGAAATAGGAGCAAGAATTGGATCCTTGCTCCACCAAACTGTTCTTCCTTTTAAATAAGATCATGGCTGAAGTGATCTTGACCTTAACTCCATGTTCCTGCTTGTCTGTACAATCCTTGGCTCCTTCCTTTATCAACCAAAAAGGTGTAACGGCCTCAAACAGACTCAACTCCTGGCCTCCACTGTTCTGTGAAAGAGACTAATGATCTCAGAACAGAAATTGTGCCTCATCTCTAACTTAAATGCTGGACCCTTTATTTTTAAACAGTGCCTACTGTTGGGACTTCCCCATGCAGAAAGATATCCAATCGGTACCTCCCTTATTGAGCCGCTTTTGTGTCTTATGTTCCAATGAGGTCGCTGCTAATTCTTCTAAATTCCAATGAGTATAGGTCTAACATGCTTGATTCTTTCTCCAGTGGGCAACCTCTTCATCTCGGAAATAGCCCTATGAGCCTTCTCTGAACTGTTCCCAATACGAGTACATCCCTGTCAGAGAGTGCAGAGGAGATTTACTAGGATGCTGCCTGGTTTGGAGGGTAGGTTTTATGAGGAAAGAGTGAGGGAGCTGGAGCTTTTCTCTTTGGAGCAGAGAAGATGAGAGGTGACTTAATAGAGGTTTATAAGATGATGAGAGGGATTGATAGAGTGGACATGCAGAGACTGTTTCCTTGAGTGGATGTAGCTGTTACTAGGGAGCATAACTATAAGATTCATGGTGGGAAATATATGAAGAATGTCTGAGATATATTCTTCAGAGAGTGGTTATTGGATAGGCACATGTAGCATACCAGAATAATGGGGAGTGGGACAGTTTGATCTTGAGTTTGGTCATAGCTTGGCACAACATTAAGAGCCAAAGGGCTTGTACTGTGCTTTTATGTTCTTCTGTCAAGAGACGAAAATACCACTCTAGGTGTGGTTTCATTGATACCCTGCCTAGCTGTAGTAAGACTTGGGAAAGTATTAGCAGCAAGTAGGCCATTTAGTTCTTCAAAATCTGTTCTGCAATTTAATTAGATCATGTTTGATCTTCTACTCCAACCCCAACTTCTCTCATCACTATCCCATATCCCTTGATGACACTGGCATCTAGAAATCTATCAATATCTGGCTTGGATGTATTCAAATATGTTTCTACAGCTCTATTGGGTAAAGAATTCCAGTTCTCTCTGAAGAAGTTCTTCCTCATTTCGGTGCTAAATGCTTTACCTTATTCTGAGAACTGTCCTATGCTTCCAGACATTCTTCACCAGTCCCAAACAGGGAAATATTATTCCTGTATCTAACCCCTTGAGTACTGTAAGAATTTTGCACTGTTCAATGAAATCACCCCTCATTCTTCTAAATGTGAGAGAATACAGGCTCAATCTCCTCAACCTTTCCTCATAGGACAAGCCCACCATTCCAGGAATTACTCTGAGCCTTCATTGCACTCACTATCTCTGGCAGTATATTCTTCTTGCAAGATTCTATAGATTCTGGAACAGTTCCCACAGATTGGAGGGTAGTTAATGTCAACTCACTATTTAAAAAAGGAGGTAGAGAAAAAATGGGGAAGTATAGACCAGCCAACCTGACATCGGTAGAGGAAAATGCTAGAGTCCAATATAAAGAGCACTTGGTAAACAGTGGCAGGATTGGACAAGTCAGCATATGAAGGAGAAATCATTCTTGACAAATCCGCTGAAATTCTTCAAGGATGTAAGAGAGTTGATGAAAGGGGATATTGAGCTTTATAAATTTCTCTCCAACCACCCTTTGGCTTCTGTCAAGAAACCAATTTTGTAGCCATTTAGATACTTAACCCTGAATACTGTAAGATTTAACCTTATGCAACAACCTACCATGCGGTACCTTGTCAAAGGCCTTTCTAAAGTCCATGTAGACAACATCAACTGCACTGTCCTCATCTACCTTCTTGGTTACCCCTTCAAAGAACTCAATCAAATTTGTGAGACATGATTTTCCACACTCAAAGCCATGCTCACTGTCCCTAATCAGTACTTGCATCTCTAAATGCCTGTTTCTCAAAATACCTTCCAGCAATTTATCTACCACAGATATGAGGCTCACAGGCCTGTACTTCCCACCCTTTTCACTTCAGGCTTACCTTAGTGCTGCAGCTTATCTCGGTGGCCTAACCTAGCACCCCCCACACCCCAACCCCGTACTGATTGTGAGCCCCCCACTCTCTGATTGCCCGTACCACCAACTTTTTGGAGGGCGGGTCAGGAGGAATGGAGAATGGGTGTCAATGGCCTCTGGTTCTACTGGTGAGACCATCCCATCTGATCCCCATTGATGGTAGACCATACATGAGCCTCACTGAAGAGAATGTTTCCCAGCGAGGACATAAAGGCTAGAGAATCCAGACAATTGCATCTTGGGCCCACTGCTCCTAAATCTTGCGATCCTTTTGGATTTGAGGAGATGAAGGCCTGTGACCTTGCGATCCAATATTTGAAAGTTCACTTTCTATATTTAATTTAGAATTTTTATATTTGGATTTTTCCTCCGGATTTTTTTTAATGTGTACTAATAAATGATCTGTAAGTGGTATCAATCATACAGGCTAAATCTCTTTCAGATGTCTTGCTGACTTTGAGGTAGTTCAGTGTCTTGGACGTGGAGGTTTCGGTGTCGTGTTTGAGGCAAAAAACAAAGTTGATGATTGTAATTACGCCATCAAGAGAATTCGACTACCGAATCGGTGAGAAAAGTTTGTGAAACTTGGTTGATATTAAAGTAGGCAAGTCTCCGACGATCTGGTTCAGCAGGTTTGTATTCAATGGGCTGAATGGCCTCCTTCTGCACTGTTGGGATTCTATAATTCTAAGTCAGAATGGTATTGGCTTGGAGGGGAACTTGCAGATAGTGGTGTTCTCATGTATCTGCAGCTGATTTCCTCCTGGATGGTATAAGCTGCAGGTTTGGATGTTACTATTAAAGCAGCCTTGCTGCATCTTGTAGATGGTATGTACTCCAGAAGATATTGGCATTAAAGGGTACTTGCATACCAAATTCCCATCTCCTCTATCTCACTCCCAATGGCAGCCCCTTCACTCTGAAGACTCACCTTAATAACAGAAGAGGCTCTCTGGAATTAATGAAACAATGATTTTATATCTTCTGTCTGCTCTGAGCCAGTTGACAAGAAGTGCCTTTTCATTTTGTCTCCTGACCTGGCATTGTTGCCAGGTATAAAACAACAGAACAGTGAAAGTAGGCAAGCAATCCAATATCAGACTACGCTGAGGACTGTTTCTGCAATTGAGTGGCATTGTTTTTGCTGAATACTCCATTATCAACATCCTGGGGAGAAAGATTACTATTGACCAGAAACTGAACCAGCTACATAAATACTGTGGCTACAAGAGCAGGTCAGAGGCTGGGAATTCTGCAGCCAGTAACTTGCCTCCTGAATCCTGGAAGTCAGACAGCTGTTGACAAGTTACAAATCAGAAATGTATTGGAAAATTTTCCACTTGCCTGGATTGATGCAGGTTCAACAACACTGCAAGAGCTTGACACCATCCAAGACCAAGCAGCCCTCTTGGTTGACACCTCATCTACAAACATTTATTCCCTCCACCTCTGACAGTCAGTGGCAGGAGTGCATACATCTACAAGATGCACTGCAGCAAGGCTGCTTTAACAGTACCATCCAAACCTGCAACTTCTACCATCCAGAAGGAAAAGGGCTGCAGATACATGAGAATACCACCATCTGCAAGTTCCTCTCCAAGCCACATACCATCCTGACTTAGAATTATGGAATCATAGAATCCCAACAGTGCAGAAGGAGGCCATTCAGCCAATCAAGCCTGGACCAACAACAATCCCATCCAGGCTGTATCCCTGCACCCTCTGTATTTACCTTGCCGGTCTCCCTAACATTAAGGAGCAATTAGTGTTGCCAATCAACCGAACCTGCACACCTTTAAGTTTATTTATTTGTACTACAAGTAGGCTTCCATTAATGCTGCAATTAAGTTATCCCCTATTTGCCACATTCAGGAGCCTATTCAGGTACACTGAGAGAGAATTAGCACGGCTACTGTGCCTAAGCAGCACATCTTTCGGACTGTGGGAGGAAACTGGAGTACCTGGAGAAACCCACGCAGACACAGGGAGAACATGCAAACTCCATATAGACAGTGACCCAAGTCAGGAATTGAACCCAGGTCCTTGGTGCTGTGAGGCAGCAGTGTTAACCACCTTGCCACTGTGTCATCCGATTGAAGGAACAGTGACACATTTCACTTTGCTGGGTCAAAATCCTAGAACTCTTTTCCTATGAGCACTGTGGATGCACCTATACCACAGGGACTGCAATGTTTCACCAAGGTGGCTCAGCATCACCTTCTTGGGAGAAGTTAGGGGTGGGCAATAAATGCTGGACTGGGCAATAATGTCAACATCTGTGAATGAGAAAACAACAGTCTTGCTCCCCTCTAATTTAACCTGAGTTTATAAGGCACAGGAGGATTGACCATCGAGCAGCCTTATTTGTGATTGAAATTGTATGCGTGTCCTGTAAATGAGCTATTTAACAAATATATAGGTTTTCGTAAACAACATTCTTTTTAAAAAATATTATAAATCTTGATGTTGCCAATCACAACCCTGCAACTGAAAACAAAGTAATGAAACCATCCTCTGAAGGAGTATGGCATTTGCCTGAGGACTTGTCTCCAGTCTTATAACTATTCATAATTCCACAGTGATCAGGCAAGGGAGAAGGTGATGCGAGAGGTGAAAGCACTGGCTAAGCTGGAGCATCCGGGGATCGTCCGCTACTTCAATGCCTGGCTGGAGACGCCACCCGAAGGCTGGCAAGAGGAGATGGACAAGCAGCTACTGAAAGATGAAGGGTAAAAGCTCTAATGCTAGTGGTCAGTAAGCGCGCCTAGGTGCATGTTAAGTGATTTACAAACCGGAGCACTGACTGATCATAATAGGGAAAAAACATTTTGTTTCTGTCCTAATTCCTACTGCTGTATATTCTGTTTTCATATCCTGATTTCTCATAAATGAACACCTGTAGGAATGTGGAACATAGAGCTGAATGGCCTACTCCTGTTCCTTCGAGCATGCTCTGCCATTCAGCAACGTCATGGCTGATCTGGTTATGATAATTCCTCCTATCTCTGTCTTAAATCACTAATCTCTTGTTCTTAAACTGTGTCCCTCTAATACTAACTTCTCAAACCAGTTGAATTTGATATCTCCTGATAGCTACTCTATTGACCCCCTCCAGGGTTTCAACATGATCTCTTTAGCACCTTAATTTTAGAGCTGTGATCTTTTCACACGCCCCCTCAATGTCATGGTGTATCAACATGTTCTTTAATTTATTTTTAATTTTCTACGGCTGTGGCCTGTATCTTCAATGAGTGCTTCTCCACTTGGATTTTCCACGCCTTTTTACTGCTCCAGGCATTTTTTGAGCCTGGCTTTTCCAGAAGTGTGGAGCAGCATGTTGAGGAACTCCACCCAATGCTGTATTTTCAGAGGAAGACAAAACAAACCCACTTTTCACAGCACAAGCTGCTGTATGCTAGGGTGAAATGCCCAGTCTGAATGGGTGGATGAAGTGAGTCAGAGGGTGAAGGGAAATTGGGGTATGTATTGGAGGGAAGGGGTGCAAGGGGAGGTTAGGTTCAGTAATTACCCATAAGTTCCTCTCTCTCCTTCAGGTACCATGTTCTAAGAAGGCATTGGTGGACATAGATTCCATGGGACTAATCCATGATTTTGCTTGGCACAGTATTGTAACAAATTGTCATTGCTTTTTGCAGAACGACCAGGAAGCACTTGCACTCTTACCGCCTGCCCATCAGGTGTGTTGGAAGGATTTACAGGCTGATAATCAACCTGTTTGGCTACGTTATGAATGCACCTTCCATGACCTGAAATCCTGAAGTGGAACTTGAACCAGAATTGCTGGTCCTGAAATAGAGATGTTACTACTGTGCCATAAGACCTCCTATCCAGGAGTCGGACTAGTTTTTAATCTGTCTGAAGTCTCTGGCTCCAGCTGAGAGTCAGAGAATTTAGTAGCTGGTCCTGGAAAGCAGCGGATAGGCTTGTTAGAAGTTCAAACTTCCTGGGCAACTCAGAGGTCAGCATGCTGAGTCTCCACAGGCTCTGATGCAAATATTGGGTTATATTTCTGACATCCGATAATCTGCCGACCAGAAGATCTGGGCAAAGAGATGCCCTCATTTTAAGCTTTCTGAGAGAAGGTCCATTCTCTATCTGGTGTGACAGTTTCTTTCATTATTTTAAATACCTTTGTCAAACTCATGTCTAAAGAACTCAACCTCCATTTATCTAATCTCTTTGCATAGTTCAATCCTATCATCATAGATATCATCTGTGTCACATTATGAACTTTCTCCAAAGCCAATTTATTCTTGAGTAGAGATATCCAGAGTCACGTATAATGTGTCATATGCAGTCTTAATGCTTTTTATAATTGCAATAGCAGCTCTTTGCTTTGTATTTCATTTTATAGTCTACCATCCCAAATGGCCTTTTTCCTTTGCACCCACAAGAGTTTGTTTGCCTGGATCACGAAATATCATTGTGCTTAGTTCTTTGCTATTGAGACTGTAAACTTTATATATATCTTGCACGAAATTAGAAAATGCTGGAAAATCTTGGCAGTGCCTGTGGAGATAGACTAGAAAGAAGACTCACATCACTAAAGTCCAACGGGTTTATCTGGTAGCACAAGCCACAAGCTTTTGGAGTGCTGCTCCTTCATCAGAGTTCTGTTCACAAACAAGGCATATAAAAAGAAAACTCAATTTACAAGATAAATGGTTGGAATGCGAGTCTTTACAGGTAATCAAGTCTTAAAGGTTCAGACAATATGAGTGGAAAGAAGGTTAAGCACAGGTTAAAGAGATGATGTGTATTGTCTCTAGCCAGGACAGTTAGTGAAATTTTGCAAGCCCAGGCAAGTCATAGGAGTTATGGATAGTGTGACGTGAACTCAAGATCCTGGTTAAGGCTGTTCTCGTGCGCAGAACTTGGCTTATCAGTTTTGGCTTAGCAATTCTGCATTGTCATGTGTCGTGAAGGCCACCTTGGAGAACGCTTATCTGAAGATCAGAGGCCGAAGAGAAAACACACTCCCTCTTGGGGAAGAGATGTGCTGGATCATCGACATGGCTGCCAGATCTTAAATGAGAATACCATCCACCAGGTACACGTGTATACTCTTGCAACTTGGCCAATGTTGTCTATCTGATACACTGCGGGAAAGAATGTCCCGAGGCATGGTACATTGGGGAGACTGTGCAAACGCTACAATAACAAATAAATGAACAGTGCTGAACAATTCTGTTGGGGAATACTTCAGCAGTCACGGGCATCAGCCCCGATTTTCGGGTAAGCGTTCTCCAAGGAGGCCTTCACGACACATGACGATGCTGAATTGCTGAGCAGAAACTGATAGCCAAGTTCCGCACACACGAAGACGGCCTCAACCCTCTTGGGTTACGTCACACTGTCTGTAACCCCCATGACTTGCCTGGGCTTGCAAAATCTCACTAAGTATCCTGGCTGGAGACAATATACATCTCTTCAAACTGTGTTTAATCCTGTCTCCACTCACATTGTCTGTACCTTTTAGGATTTGGTACCTGTAAATTGAGTTTGTCTCGTATGTTCTGTTTGTGAACAGAACTCCCACTTACCTGATGAAGGAGCAGCACTCTGAAACTTGTGGCTTGTGCTAACAAATAAACCTGTTGGACTTTAACCTGGTGTTGTAAGATTCTAACTGTGCTCACCCCGGTCCAACGCCAGCATCTCCACATCAGAGATAGAATAGAGCCGACGTTTCACATTTGGATCAGTCTTCATCAGAACTGACCAGTACACCTTTTGTGTGTCCAAAGTAAACTATATCATATTTATTTGTGTGAAGCTATAGTCAAATGTTCTGTCCACTCATTATCAATTTCTGCTACCTATTACAATTCATTGTGTCTTACTTCATACCATCTGCAAATCCTGTTTCCAAGTGCAAGCTATTTATAATTTTGTAACTGTGTGTACTTTGAATGCACATGCAGTTTACAGAAGCTTCTTTCCTCCTGTCATGTTGATATTTCACTTCTTAATCTTGTTCTGGTTTCCTACATGTTCACATTTATAATGACAAGTGTTATTTCTTTTTCAAGTTGTGGTATGTTTAAGTCATATACAGACACAGTGATCTTGCGTCTCACTCTTTTTCTTTGACGTTCCCAGCACTGATTGGCCTGCAAGTTCTCCAGAGATTCCCTCTATTAACCAAGCAAAGCTTCCAGATGTAGGAAACTGTTCAGATAGCTCTAGGCTTTCAGTGAAAGTCAGTTCCTGCTCTGTGATTGCCACTGACCCGCCTTCTTCACGGGAGCCCTGTGTGTGTTTCGACCTGTTCACAGACTTGAGCCAGCTTCCGGAATCCCCCGGCTGCGGCCAAGATAGCCTTCTGTCAGAAGGCGAAAATGAAGGCAATTCCGATCTGGCCCATTCCTTCGAACTATTCCCTTCAGCAGTTGAAAGTCTTGTGAATGAGGACAGGACTACATCGTTTGATGTGGTATTTGAAGATTCCGGTTGCATTCGAGCACCTGAGCACGACCTGGACTTGGAGCCATTGTGCCACAGCACTCGCTGCGATGAGAAACAAACCACTACTTCCCGAGTAGAGACAATGGGCAGAACTGAGAGTCTGGGCTCTGGCAGTACTTTATCGCACTCTCCGCCAAGACCCACCTCGTTAAACCTGGGCCCGTGTAAGAGCCCAGAGGAGAAAGCAAAGCCAAACTCGCCAAAAGTTTACTTGTACATTCAGATGCAGCTCTGCAGGAAAGAGACTCTGAAGGACTGGATGAGTGGCCGATGTCAGATGGAGGACCGGGAACGGACTGAGTGTCTACAGATATTTTTACAGATGGCTGATGCTGTCTGCTTCTTGCACATCAAAGGACTAATGCACAGGGACCTTAAGGTATTGTAAACTAATCAGAGGCCACATTGTTGTCACTAATCCTCAAACAGGTGGGAATGCTGTGTCTTTCTTACCTGTGAAGAGTATGATTTGAAAAGCTGGAACTTTTTTAAGCACTTAGAGAATACCAGTGACTGTTTGAGATGTGGACCCACTTCCATGTTGATTAGAAGTTAATTGGTGCTTTAATTGAATGGAGCTTAACAAAGGGATTTGTGGAGTGTAGAGAAGAATAGATTGGATCTTTTCCTTCCAAATGTGCATTTTTGAGTTGCACTAGAACAAATTGAATTTGAATAGAGCTTAAAAGTAATGAGGTATTGCAAGGTGTTCCACAAATGTACCATGAAGTAAAATATGGCATTCAAATATATGAGATATTAGGGGGAATGCTCAAAGGCTTAGTCACAGAGGTATCTCCTGCAGTTGTGCTGGTCTTAGGAACTGGAAGCATTTCTGCTCTGTCATGGAGCAAGAGGAGTAGACCGTGGCTTGGAGCTCTCTTGTCATGTCTGACCTCCAAGTTAAATTAATCATTTTTATTAAAAACAATAACAACTCTTTGCCATTCTAGAATATTTTTCTTACAAACAGTGAATCACAGAATGATGTCTTCGCGATTATCACCAATAGTAGTAACTACCTGTTCAACTCGTCCATACAGCTGTTTAAATTTCCATATGGATGTAAATTTACATTCATTCTTTATTATGGTCTTTTAACCACCTGGTTCTGCTCTGCTCTTGGATTCACTTTTTCTTTACTCCTTTATCCTTCTAACTTTGTTCCCTAACTTTTTTCATGTTTAGTTGTTAAAATGCCAGCTATTTAAAGATGGCCCCTAATATTAGTTACTCACCAACCAATCAGCATAACACTTTTCCTCTGACATCTCTCTCAGATTTTTTCGTACTGAGTACGCTGGCTTCAAGTCCCTTCGAGGCCCACGAGGCATTGTGCCCTTGGGTGGGGGATGGCCGGAGCCCTTGCTGGGGTGAGGGGGCCATACCCCGTTTCTCCTCCATCCCAGGAGAGTGTCCGTCATCTGCTCTCTGAAGATAATTATCAATCTGAGGTACTGCATGTGTTGTCGTTCTGGACTGAGCTTATGTAAAGTTGTGTTGAGTCCACTGAGTCACAATTGTAAATTACATTGAATTTTATGATACAGGAATGTGCGCTTCTGTCTAATAGGTTTAAGCTCTATGTAAGCCTTCTATCTTTCTTCATCAAACTATACCTTCTATATCCTTTCTCTTCTGTGTGATAATCAAACTTCCTCTTAAATACTTCTGTGCTGTTTGCCTCAGGTTTTCCAAGAGGTTTGTTGAACTAGCCACTTTTTTCATTCTTTCACAGAGTGTGAACATTGCTGGCTAGGCTAGCATTTATTGTCTATCCCTAATGTAACTGGTGGAGGATGTGAGTAGAATTAGTGAGGTGGAGCCAGTCAATGTGTTTATTTAGACTTGCACAAGGCTTTCGACAAAGACTAGAACATGCAAAATTAAAGCATATGGGGCTGGGAGTAGTGTATTGCAATGGATAGAAAATTGGAAACACGTGGAAAAGAGTCTTTTTCCAAATGGCAGGCAGTAATTAGTGGGGTACTGCAGGGACTAATGCTGGGACCCCAATTACTCACTAGCTATTCACTATACATGTTGATAGTTTAGATGAGGGAGCTAAATGTATTGTCTCCAAATTTACAGATGGCACAAATCTGGGTGAGAGGGGTGAGCTGTGATGAGGATGCAGAGGTGCTTTAATGTGAATGAGTGGACAAGTGAAAAGCAGCAAAAACGGGAAGGCAGATTACTATCCGAATGGCTGTAATTTGGGAGAGGGGAATGTGCAATGAGATCTGGGTGTCTTTGTACACCAGTCACTGAAGGGTAAGCATGTAGGTGCAGCAAACATTAAGAAAGGCAAGTGTATGTTGTCTTTCACAGACAACAGATTTGATATCAGCATTGGTGAGGCCACATCTGGAATATTGTGTGCTGCTTTGGTATCCTAACTGAGACATTAGGATTGTATTTGCTGAAGTTGGTGGGGAACCAGGGGAGAGATCTTATGGAAACTTATAAAATTCTAACAGAGCTAGACAAGGCAAATGCAAAAACAGTGTTCCCGATGTTGATGGTGTTCATTATGATTTCAGCCAATTTTGCATCAATGTTGTTACTGTTCCTTTTATTCCGTAATTCTTTTTCAAGTGTGTTATATGGCGTTATATTGAAAGCCTTTCAACCTAGATCCCTGGTGGCACAGTGGTTGGCACTGCTGCCTCTTAGGACCCAGGTTTGATTCCCAGCTTGAGCACTGTCTGCAGAGTCTGCATGTCCTCCCCGTGTCTGCATGGGTTTCCTCCAGATGTTCTGGTTTCTCCCCACAGTTCGAAAGGTGTGCTGGTTAGGTACATTGACTGTGCTAAATTCTCCCTCAGTGTATCCGAACAGTGTACCTGGAGTGTGGCAACTCAAAGAACAGAACCAAACATCACGGGAAACAGGCCCTTCGGTCCAATGAGCCCGCACCGCCACCTCGAAGTTCCCACTTCTACCCATCATCCCTGTATATGTTTATAGAAATCTGCATTGGAACCAAATTTGCGAGACAATTTAGGGAGAATTTGTTTTGCCAATTAGCCTAAGAGCACATCTTTGGGTTGTGGGAGGAAATCGGAGCACCTGGAGAAAACACACGCAAGCACGGGGAGAATGCGCAAACTCCCACAGACACTGGCCCAAATCCATGTATCTGCACAGCACAGCGATAGTCACTGAGCTGTCGTGTTGCCCATCAACTGGTCCAGTTCAAGTGCACACTAATGACATGAAGCACTAGGATATAAACGAAAAATCCAAGAGCAGCCCTCTCACGACCATCGCGTGTATACCCCTTGTTAGACAACAAGGCAGACCAAAGTACCTGTAGGATAAAACAAAAATACATCAATATCATTCACAATTTACACACTTCCCAGGGAACTCACAAGGCTCATGATCCCTATTTTAAGTCAGTCTTCTATCTCCCTCCATCTGAGGTTTTTAATAGTAATTTCATTGCAGTGTTGATGTAACCCTACTTGTGACTAATAAATAAAATTAAAAGTCCATGTTCAACAATATTCCCGTCTATGCACCTACACACTCAGGTCAGTCTTCTACACCCCTCCCCCCCGCCCCCGCCCAAGAATTTTACTCCTTGTTTTATATAATCTCTCCAGAAAGTTAGTTAACACAATTTCTCCTTCAGGGGTGCATGCTGGCACTTCCCAATCAACACACGTAGAACATTACAGCACAGAACAGGCCCTTCGGCCTTCGATGTTGCACCGACCAATATAAAAAGCAATGACCCTCCAAACTAAACCATTCTCTTCTCTTCCATATACTTATGAACTAACCTCTTAAACGCCACCAAACTTGGCGCATCTACAACTGCTGCAGGCAGGGCATTCCGTACCTTTACCACCCTTTGGGTAAAGAACCTACCTCTGATATCCATCCTATAACTATCACCCCTTAATTTAAAGCTGTGTCCCCTCGTGCTAGCTTTCTCCATCCTAGGAAAAAGGCTATCATGTCCACCCTATCTAAACCTCTAATCATCTTATATGTTTCGATTAGGTCCCCTCTTAGCCGCCTCCTTTCTAACGAAAACAACCGCAAATCCCTCAGCCTCTCTTCATAAGACCTGCCCTCCATACCAGGCAACATCCTGGTAAACCTCCTCTGTACCCTCTCCAATGCCTCCACATCTTTCTTATAATGTGGGGACAGAACTGCACACAATACTCCAAGTGCGGCCGCACTAGAGTTTTGTACAGTTGCAACATGACGTTGCGGCTCCGAAATTCAATCCCCCTACCAATAAAGCTAAGACTCCGTATGCCTTCTTAACAACCTTATCGACTTGACTGCCTACTTTCAGGGATCTATGCACAAACACACCAAGATCCCTCTGTTCATCAACACTATTAAGAATCCTACCATTAGCCCTATACTCTACACATTTATTATTCCTGCCAAAGTGCATTACCTCACACTTTCCACATTAAACTCCATTTGCCACCTCTCGGCCCAGCTCTGCAACTTGTCCAAATCACTCTGTAAACTATAACACCCCTCTTCACTATCTACCACTCCACCGACTTTAGTGTCATCTGCAAATTTACTGATCCATCCCTCAATACCCTCATCCAGATCATTTATAAAAAATACAAACAGCAGGGGCCCCAAAACAGACCCCTGAGGCACACCACTTGTCACCGAACTCCACGATGAATATCTCCCATCAACCACCACCCTCTGTCTTCTATCTGCTAGCCAATTGCTAATCCAATTAGCTAAATCACCCTCTATCCCATACATCTGCATTTTCTGCAGAAGTCTTCCATGGGCCCCCTTATCAAACACCTTACTAAAGTCCATATATACCACATCAACCGCCTTACCCCCATCCACCTCCTTAGTCACTTTTTCAAACAACTCAATGAGGTTAGTAAGGCACGACCTACCCTTCACAAAACCATGCTGACTATCCCCAATCAATTCATTTCTCTCTAAATAACTATAATTCCTATCCCTAATAATTCTCTCCAATACTTTGCCCACAACAGAAGTAAGATTCACTGGCCTATAATTCCCTGGAAGGTCTCTCTTCCCCTTCTTGAACAATGGGACCACATTCGCTATCCTCCAGTCCTCCAGAACCACACCCGTAACCAACGACGACCTAAAGATCAGAGCCAGAGGCTCTGCAATCGCCTCTCTTGCCTCCCAGAGAATCCTAGGGTAAATCGCATCCGGCCCAGGGGACTTATCCAACTTCAAACCCTCGAGAATATCTAGCACATCCTCCCTATCTACTTCAATACTTTCCAGTTTGCAACCCTGTACCTCAGTGTTCTCCATAACTACATTTACGTCACCCTGCGTGAATACCGAAGAGAAATATTTATTCAGTGCCTCTCCAATCTCTTCTGGCTCCACACACAACATATGGAACGTTTTTCCATATGACTCCTAATGCTATCCTGAATAATTGCTTTGAGAAGATTCTCACCACTAATGTTAAAATGGATTGTAATTGCTGAAGTTTTTCTTACAAACCTTTTTAAATAAGAGCGTAACAATTGCAATTCTGCAGTCTAAACAGGACTGGGAAGATTATGACCAATTTCTGGATGTGATGATCACTTCCTGTCACCTTAAGTGATAACAATGCTTTTCTGTTGCCCTTCAAACCATGTTCTGGATGGCACCATGTCCTGCTGTTTGCTGCATGGATCCAGTCATTAGCAGCAGAAATGTTGAGAATGAAGTGGAAGGTTGGAATTGGAATATTGTTGTTGTACAGCACCATTTCTATCCTTACAGATGCCCAATTTACATTGATGCACCACAAAGCATCATTAAACTTGAGGTGACACAAAACCTTGTAACTTTGGAAGAGTTTTAGTTTTGTTGCATTCTATTTTTTGTCTAATTACACTTTTGCCAAATCTCTTTCAACAATTGCCATGTTTCATGGACTGTCAATTTAAATGGCCTCCTTTCTACATTTCCCTTTTAAGCCCTCAAATATTTTCTTCACATTGGATGATGTGGTGAAAGTGGGGGACTTTGGGCTGGTAACTGCAATGGACCAAGAAGAAGAGGAGGGGTCTATCCTTACACCAATGCCAGTGTATGCGAGACACACGGGGCAAGTGGGCACTAAGCTGTACATGAGCCCAGAACAGGTCAGTGAAGTCATTCTCAATATTTACCAGTAAACTTGGTAACTGTAAAGTATAGCTATAATATATATATATATATATATTTAAAAAGAAGTCACTTTATGCTTTGTAGATATCTGGAAACACCTATTCTCATAAAGTGGACATCTTTTCGTTGGGCCTGATCCTGTTTGAATTATTGTATCCATTCAGCACACAGATGGAGAGAGTCCAGGTAAACATTCCAACAGAATGTGCAACTTCGCTTTTCAACAAACGATTGAACAGTTAAGAGGCCAACTTGTTACATGGACACGGCAGAAGGTTGTGAGTGTGGTTACATTCTGCAGATCCAAATATATATATTCCTCTATGACCAATGCCTTTCTCTAAACTTTAAAACAAAGGAATATGTGATTTAATGTTTTCCTGGATACGGGCATTGAGTTGTTGCCTGTCCCTAATTGCCCTTGAACTGAGTGACTTGCTCGGCCATCGCAGAGGGCACTTAAGAGTCAACCACATTTCAGTGGAGCTGCATGTAGACCAAACCAGATAAGGATAGTGGATTTTCTACCCTAAAGGACATTAGTGAATCTGATGGAATTTTATGATAGCTTCGTGGTCACCATTACAGAGACTATATTCTGGATTTTTTATTACTTGAGTTTAAATTCCATCAGCTGCCCTTTTAACAAAGAACAAAAGAACAAAGAACAACACAGCACGGGAAACAGGCCCTTCGGCCCAACGAGCCCGCGCCGCCGTCCTAACGTCTTAATGACATATAGAGACCAATATAGGGACAATTTGTTACCCAATCAGCCTAAGAGCACATTTTTGGGATGTGGGAGGAAACCGGAGCACCCGGAGAAAACCCACGCAACCACGGAGAGAATGCACAAACTCCCGCAGACACAGGCCAAAATCCATGTGTCTGCACAGCAACAGCGATAGTCTCTGAGCTGTCATGTTGCCCATCTGATGGTCCAGTTTAAGCATACACTAACGACGTGAAGCACTAGGCTACTCCTGAAGTAACCTCCAGGAGCAGCCCTTGCACGACCTGCCGAATGCATGCACCCTGTTGGTCAACAAGGTTGACCGAATAGCCTGTGGAAACAATTAAAGTATTTAAACAGTCCTCATATATCCCTCTATATGCAGACCGCTCATGTGGCTATCCAAGAGACCCTTAAACAACCCTAGCGTGCCTGCTCCCACCACCTTACTAGGTCGTGCATTCCACACCCCCACTACCCTTTGTGTGAAAAAATGCCCTCTAATATTAGTCTTATACATAGCCCCCCTCACCCTAAGGCCGTGACCCCTCATTCTATCAGAATCTAATCGTGGAAAAAGCTTACCACCATTTACTCTATCTATACCCCTCATAATCTTATATATCTCTAATAGATCCCCTCTCAGCCGACGTCTTTCAAGGGAAAACAACCCCAGTGCGTTCAACCTTTCCTCGTAAGACAGCCCTTCCATACCAGGCAGCATCCTGGTAAAACTCCTCTGCACTCTCTCCAGGGACTCCCCATCCTTCCGGTAGTACGGTGACCAGAACTGGACGCAGTACTCCAAGTGAGGCCTAACCAACGTTCTATACACTTGCAACATCAGACTCCTACTCTTGTATTCTAACCCCCTTCCTATGAAGGATAACATACCATACGCTTTCTTTATCACATTCTCCACCTGTACTGACACCTTCAGAGACTTGTGAACCTGCACCCCCAGGTCTCTCTGGGTCTCTATACTCCGGATAGTTTTACCTTTTATCCTATAACTCCCCTCTACAGTATTCTGGCCAAAATGCATCACCTCGCATTTATCCGGATTAAATTCCATTTGCCATCTATCTGCCCAATCTACCAGCCTATCTATGTCCTGTTGTATTGCCTGGCACTGCTCCTCAGTCCCCGCCAATCCAAGTATCTTAGTGTCATCAGCAAATTTGCTGATCACACCACCTACCCCTCTTCCAAGTCATTTATATAAATCACAAATAGAAGAGGTCCTAGTATTGAGCCCTGTGGCACACCACTAGTGACTGACCTCCAGTTGGAAAAAGAGCCTTCCACTAATACCCACTGTCTCCTCCTCCCAAGCCAGTTCTCAACCCATCTACATACCTGGCCCTGTATCCCATGCACCTTCACCTTTTTTATCAGCCTACCATGGGGAACCTTGTCAAACGCTTTACTGAAATCCATGCAGACGACATCAACGGCTTGTCCTTTTAGACCTGGGTCTCTGGATCGCTAGATCAGTGGGAGTACCCAAATGAGCAGGAGTAGCCCATCAGTGATGGATTTTGAGAAGTATTTTAAAAGAAGGACAGAGTGCAGAGGTGATGAGGGACATCTAAGGGGCACACCAAAACGCCCAGACTCCAAAGTGAGACACTGGGGCAGAGATTTTGATTGAATCTGTGGCTTTGTCTTTTGTCCATTAATTTTGTAGCTTTGTTACTGGCCTGGCTCGCATTAGTTAATTACACATCAAGTATTCAATCTAAAACAATCACACCTGCATTGATTGCACAACATTGCATTTGCCCACTGAAATCATCCCTGAATTTCAAAGATTGTTTCTTGTGTTTAAATAATTCCTTTCTCCTTACAGACATTAACAGAAGTTCGTGATTTGAAGTTCCCCTCTTTATTTCTTGAGAAATATCTCCAGGAGGTAAGCATTGAGCATGCAATACCCATTGAGTAATTTTTAATTTTATCTGACATTGTCTGATAAAATGTATTCACTTGAGGTAGACATGGTGAAAAAGAAAATAAAACTAGTTGTTAAATGAAGTGGGTACTCGTTCCTCTGTTCTTTCAGCTCCCTGAATTTGGTTTAATTCTGACTTGGAAAGATGGGATGAAAGCCCCCTTGCTGACTGCAGTCTACCAAAATGCATTTCACATTTATCTGGATTAAATTCCATCTGCCATTTCTTCGCTCAATTTTCCAGCCCATCTATATCTTGCTGCATTCTCTGACAATGTTCATCTCTATTCACAACTCCAGCAATCTTTGTGTTGTCTGCAAACTTATGAATCAGACCAGCTACATCTTCTTCCAAATCATTTATATATATCACAAACAGCAGAGGTCCCAGTACAGAGCCCTGCAGAACACCACTAGTCATAAACCTTCAATCAGAAAAAAGACCCCTCCACTATTACCCTCTGTCTTCTATGGCCAATAAAGTAAGAAGTCTCTCAATACCAGGTTAAAGTCCAACAGGTCTGGTGTTATGAGACCTGGCTTATAACCTGTTCATACTGTGTTTACTCCAGTACAACGCCAGCATCTCCACTTCTATGGCCAAGCCAGTTCTGTACTCGTCTCTTTGATCTCGTGAGATTAAACTTTTGCACCAGCCAGGTATGACGGACCTTGTCAAATGCTTTATCAAAATCCATGTAGGCAACATCCACAGCCTTTCCCTCGTCAATCATTTTATCACTTCCTCAAAAACTCAACCAAATTTGTGAAGCATTATCTCCCTCATACAAAACCATGTTGTCTATCGCTAATGAGACGATTCAGTTCTAAATCTGTATAGATCCTATCTCTAAGAATCTTCTCCAACAATTTCCTTACCGTGGATGTCAAGCTCACAGGCCTATAATTATCCGGGTTATTCTTGCTACCCTTCTTAAATAACAGGACCACATTTGCTATCCTCCAATCCTCTGGGATCTCATTTGTGTCCAATGAAGGGATAAAGATTTTTATTAGAGGCCCAGCAACTTCATTTCTTTTCTCTCTCATCAATCTAGTACGGATGTCATCTGGCCCTGGGGATTTGTCTACTTTAATGCTTCCTAAAATACCTGACACTTCCTCCCTTCTAATTGTGATTTGTTCTAACGGGTCTACACGTCTACACAAGGATAATGATTGAGACATTATCAGTCAAGGTGTCCCTCTCCTTTGTAATACTGATGCGCAATATTTCATAGAAACCCTACAGTGCGAAAGGAGGCCATTCGGCTTATCAAGTCTAAACTGGCAACAATCCCACCCCAGGCCATATCCCCATAACCCCACACATTTATCCTGATAATCCCTCTAGCATACACATCTCAGGACATAATGGAAAATTTAGCATGGCCAATCAATCTAACGCCTGCATCTTAAGACTAGGAGGAAACGGGAGCACCCAGAGGAAACCCACGCAGACATGGGGAGAATGTGCAGACTCCATGCAGACAGTTATCCAAGCTGGGAATCGAACCCAGATCCCTGGAGCTGTGAGGCAGCAGTGTTAATCACTGTGCTACTGTGAACTATCAACATCAGGAATGATGTGCCCCAAGTTTTGAGCTTATAACAGTCACCATCAATATGGCCAGCTAATTGATACTTAAATATTTAATCATTAAGCAATACTTATTCATTTGCATACCTTGCCAACTATGCCTCCACCCCGCTCCTCCCAACTCCATTTCCTTCCTTCTCCCTAACTCTGTTTTTCACTTTTCCAACCAAGAATATGAAGTCACTGTGCATCTGCAAAAATAGATCTTCCAACTGTGCATTATTCTATCCCCATCTTATTACAGCTGAAAAGGAATGAATAAGTAAGCCTTACTGTCTACATCACAGATTATCACTAGATGTGAAGCCATTCACTTTTTTATTAACCTCTGCTTAGTTGGTAAGCTATACAATTGAATAGCTATTGCTTAATAACTAAATATTGTAGTATCAATTAGCCGGCCACTTTGAGGGTGACCGTCTGTTATAAGTTCAAAGCATGGAGCATGTCATTCTTTTTACACGTGATTTCTGTTCACTCCTGAGCATCACTGCCTATTTTGCAGGTTTGTTGACTAGGGCTGGCTTGAGGGCTTAAAAGAGTTGTTTTGGCAGGAGCAGGATTAGTCACAGAACCCCTGGTCAGAAAATTAATTCCTCAACATTGAACCTCCTGAGTGATATAACTAAATGAGCGGTTGACAGATTGTGAGCACAATAGGAGAAATTTAGCCTCAACTGGTAATTACCATCAAACTCAATGCTTTGCACATTTCTGCCTGCTATGTTACCCTGTGGTTACGTTTGTGCATTTAATCTGCTGCAGTACATGTTGCGCACTAGTCCTGTGTTAAAGCCAGAGTATAGTGCTATAAAAGTTGCTATTAGAAATATGAGTCTATAGTGCATGAATATTCACATTCCTAAATGGTAGTTAAGTTCTAATCAACATAGTCATTAAATCATGCAACGCAGAAGATCGCCACTCAGCCCATCGTTCACATATTGGATCTTCGACAGATCAACCAATTGGTGTGTCTTCCCTTCTCTTCCTCTTTGCCCTGCATTTTTTTTCTATTTTTGAGTAATGATCCAACACTGTTTAACCTTTCGTCACTCTACCCACCTTTTGCAGGCAGTACATTTCAGATATTCTTGAAGATGTTTGTTACCTTGGATCTCGAACATAACCCATACCTTGGCCACCAAGTCTGACCCTCTCCTTGCTGGCTGACTGAGGCTGATCAAAACTGTTCTCAACCATTTCACCTCGAGCTTCTGACCATACCTACTCCACCTCTAAGGCTCTGTTTCTATTCCCATAGCATTTGCCACTCCATTCCTGCTTTAGCTCATCTACTGAAACCCTAACACACTGCTTTGATTTTTCCAAGGCTCCCTGTTGCAATCTACAGAAATCCAAAACACACTTTCCTATCTAGCATTTAGTCTTTTTCACGCAGGTCAGCCTGCATGCTACATTGGCTCCCTGTCCAGCAATGTCTCAGTTTATATTAGTCATTCTTGTCTCAGAATCTGTCCATTGTCTCATTAAGTAGTCTCAGAATACCAGGTTAAAGTCCAACAGGGTTATCTGATGATTCCAAATAAATCTGTTGGACTTTAACCTGGTGTTCTCTACTTACTGTGCCTACCCCAATCCAATGTTGGTAACTCCACATCATAGCCTCATCCAAAGATATCAGTCTGATTTCTTCCAGCTCCCTAACTCTCAGATGTCACCACTTATCTAATTATGGCCTCTTGAGTATTCCTGATTTTAATTGTTCCACCATTAAGAGCTGTATCACCAACTCTATAAGTCCCAATCTTTGGAATTTTCTCCCAAAACCCCCTTTCATTCTCTCTCTCTCTCTACTTGTCTGCTCTCCTTTAGAATGCTGCTATTGAATCAAACTTTTGATCATCTGCCCAAATATCTTCGACATGACTTGGTGTCATTTTCTTTTAATACTCCTACGAGATATCCTGGAACAATTTGCTATGTTAAAGACACTATATAAATGCAAGTTGTTGATAACCGTTCATGGAACAAAAACCGCTCCTTTTGGCTTTTTTTATAACCAGTTATTTTAATTAATGGTGTACTCTCATTACTGCCCCTAAATTCAGTAGAAAGAGTTTCTCCCATCTGTTAGGAAAGCTCCATACAATATTGACCTCTTGTATTAAATCTTCCCTCCTCTGCTCTGAGAACAAGCAGTCCCAGTCTCTGATAATTGAACCCCTGACACCACTTCAATAATCCATCTCAGCATGCTCTCCAAAGTCTTTCCAACCTTCTTGACACATGGTGTCCAGCAGTGGGCACAGTACTCAGCTGAGATCTTTTGGAATCGTATATGAATCATGATGGAAGTGAGGTGAATTAACGGGCCTCTGTAACGATTAACTTTTGTGAATTTTTCAAACTCTTCCGGTGCAGCATGACATGGTGAAGCAGATGCTCTCCCACGAACCTGCCAAGCGTCCCGAGGCAATAGACATTATCAACAACCCACTCTTCGAGAGCTTTGAAATTCCTGAAAAGCAGCTGTTGAGGCAGCGATCACGGACACTCAGTTCCAGCGGAGTCAAAGCTTTGAGGGGATCCATTTCTTAATGTGGAATGTCAACCAGGCAGGTGGCAGGTTCTTGACCTCAGTTCGTTTTAGTTTATCACAACGCAGTCAGTATTTACGAAAGATTACAAGCCGGATTTGCGTAACTTTTAGAGAAAAGTTGCCGGAAGTTTAAAGACCACGTGATGGGACGCTGAGACTGTTCCGCCACATTTCATCCAGACTGACATCTGAAACGTTTGTGAAAGTGTGACCATTTGGAAGATTGATCTCTTGAAGTGACGATGGTTGGAGATCAACTGATCAAAGACCTGGTTCTGGAATTCCAGTTATTTCTTCACCAATTCCATAAGCACATACCGTGGAGTTCCTTTAGTGCACGTGCAGTCGATGAGACGTGTAAACTTTGAGGGAAAGTGAACTGGAGATTCCAGTCAGCATTCAGCTTTAAGCTGCAGATTGGGCAGGGTGGTGCCAACACTGTCTGTTCTGTCCTTGTGTCAAAGGACAAACGTACAACTATCGTCTCTAAGCCAAAATTATTGGAAATGCAAGCAACGTGGCCACATCAATTTCAGTCACAGCTTTGAAACAATTCCACCCCCTCCACATTTTTTGCAATGGTTCGACTGGATGCAGTGAATCATGGAGTTAGAAATGGAGTTAGCTCTGACCTAAAGGACGGTGGTATAGATACAGCTATTGTTCGCTGAGCATCATCATCTCTGGTCAGAGGAGCTGATGGATGTTCAACTAAACTTTGTCTTGCTGTGCAAATTTCATAGTGAAAGGGCAATTTCTGAATCAGTTATGCAAAATATGCCTTTACGATTGTCATTTTGTTAACATTACTGTATTGATTGCAATTGCTTCACTTTTCATCATGTAACAAAATCATTGTATTTCTGACCAACTAATAACAGATGAATATACTCAAATTGCCCATGTGTCATGGTGCTCTCCAGCTTTCTCATGCCTTGAGTAACAGCACAAGTCTGTGAAAGACTATTAACAGTCAAGGCAAGAAGGTCCCAGTCTAAGTTTGCATCAGTGTTCAGTTGGCTGCTCTTAATTGTGGCACTATTACCTCATGGGCTATTACTTTGAGCTATTGGAGAAATGGTGTCGGCCAGGGTTCCTACACCTGGTTGACAGAAGGCTCATCTTTTCGAAAGCCTCAAGCACACTCGTTGTCTGGGCTGATGTGGAGAGTTGGTGCTTGGGCTGGCACTGGGTTGTGCTGATTATACCAAACACACTTATTGTCTGGGCTGATGTGGAGAGTTCGTGCTTGGGCTGGTACTGAGGTGTGCCGATTGTACTGTGTACTTCAAAGTGAAGTAAAAACTGAATTCCTTCCTCTTGCCATATTAACCAGATTGATTCCAAGCACACCGTTGCAACTGAGTATTTAAATCCAAATTTTTTTTTGTTAATTACCTAAACAGTTTCCAACCAGTTTAAAAAAAATGCCTCTTATGATAAATCATCTGTGCTTAGAAGAATGTCCGATCTACTTATTCCTTTAGAATTGAATCTGGCTGTTGTATCATTTTGTGCATATTTAAGATTGCAGAATTGTGTATTTCCTGAGTCCATCAGTGAACCTGTTAAAATCTTGTCATTTCACAAGATCTATATACGGTGGTGTGTTAGCCATCATTTTGGTTAAGAGAGAGAACTAATTTAATTTGGGTTAATGTTTGGGATTACACTGTCTGATTTTAAGGAGAAATTAGATATAGCTCTTGGGGCTAAAGAGATCAAGGAAGATGAGGGGAAGGGGAGGGGATCAGGTTTTTGAATTCAGTGATCAGAATCAAACATAGCAGGCTCGAAGGATTGAATGGCTTACTACTCCTTCTAGTTTCTGTTTCTGACATAACCACCCTATCTGGATCAAAAGCACGTACTCACCACAGGAAATGGTACTTATTATTCCCAGTAATATACAGAAATGTCACTACTGGACTATGATCTGGACAATGAAAAGAGGCTGCAGATGTGTAGAAATGGTTAAGTGTTACTGGAATTAACCATTATGTCGATAGTTTGGAGGCGAACAGAAAACGATTGTTGCTGCCCTTTCCCTGTTATAAAAATCTTCCCTTCCTGAAGAATTGTCAACGTTCCAGTTAAGCAAAGTTGAGCCTAAATTTGAAATGTGTGGATCTGTCGGTGTTCACAAAGATCCAGTAATTTAATAGTATTAATCGTTCCGAACAAAGGTGAAAATAACACAGCACCATGGTAGAATTGTAGGAAAAGGGAAACTGGAGGGAGATAACAATGTAAAATTATGGATGCCATGATCACAGGAAGTTCATGACTGATTTTTTTTAACTTGGGTGTTGCTGGCGACGCCAGGATTTATTGCAGCTGCGGAGAATAGAGCCAATGTTTTGAGTCAGGATGTCCCTTCAAGACGAAAGGTCATCCTAATTCGAAACATTGACTCTACTCTCTCTCTCCACAATGCTGTCGGACCAGCTGAGTTTCTTCAGCATTTTCCGTTCTTGTTTCAGATTCCAGCATTCACAATACTTTGCTCTTACCTTACATTGATCTTATATTTTCAGATTATTGCAAAAACACATCAAATGTTATTCATGGACTTCCCTGAGGTTCAGATTCGGTTGGGCCACCTGATGTAGCCTTTTAAAGATTTATGCAGCAGGATTGTCTGTCACAGATGACATCGCTCTTAATATTACTAACTGTAGCATTCATGATGCTGTATGAGTGTAATGGTGAGACTGCTTAGTAACTGAAGGTACATGCCTTACATAACCATTTATTGCTATATGTTCCTACTGAATTACTCTTGTGTTGGGCACACCACATTTCAAAGTGTGCATTCTTTATACCATGTAAGTATGCTGGTAGATTTTTTTCACACCCAAGTGGCTATGAATTTTTCTCAGTGCACTTTTTACTAATGAAATATATGATATATGCTTAAAAATGTTTAATCATGATCTCGCTCTTTTCAGGATCAAAATATGAAATTGGGAACAATACTAGCCTAAGCGGTTCTCTTAATACTTCAGGAGCTTAAGAATTTTTCTCCTCAAACCTGTAAGTTTAAGTAAGGGCAGATATTTTGATGGCTGTGGGCACAGTCTGAAATAATTCATGATGTTGCAGCTGGGACAAGTTGTGCTACAATGTGTTTGGTAGTATCAAACCTCTCTTGGCTGAGGCCTTTAGCGTTAGCATTCAGTGCAATGAGAAAAGACACTTCCCTTGTTAGATAGTCGCCTAGACAGGGGCCAATCAGACTGTTTTCGGAGAGAACTGATATGTTTGGAGGGAAAGTTACTGAATGTGTTACTTTATGGCAGATGTACAGACTTGGTAGGGGGGAGCAGAGTACTTTAGCAGAGTGGTTATGTTACCTGGCTAGTAATCCAGAAGCCTGACGCTAATGAGCCCGAGAATAGTTCAAATCCCATCATGGCAACTGGCAAACCTGGAATACGATGCCCACAGTCGTCACCATGAAACTGCTGCCCTGTTATAAAAGCTTATCTGATTCAGTACCATGCTTTCGGAAAGGAAATCTATCTTGCTTCCATCGTTTATGGCTAAATCTCAAGTGCCCTAGAAATGGCCCAGCAAACCACTTGGCTGTATTGGTGAAGCTAGCTTGCCACAACCGGTTTATGGGAAATTAAAGATGGGGAATAAATGCCCACATCCCAGAAATGATTTATTTTAAATAGTGAGGGCTGGTGTTTTATATGCCACATGGGGCTTTTCCCTCTCCCAGTCTATGTTGCTTCAGCTTTTTAAGATGCCTAATTCCCTGTTTGTAAGCTGGTTACTTAATGGGGAGGTGATGGTCTAGTGGTATTATCGCTAGACTGTTAATTCAGAAACTCAGCTAATGTTCTGGGGACCTGGTTTCGAATCCCGCCACTGCAGATGGTGGAATTTGAATTCAATAAAAAAAAAATCTGGAATTAACAATCTGCTGATGACTGTGAAACCATTGCTGATTATGGCAAAAACCCATCTGTTTCACTAATGCATGTCCCTTGAGGAAGGAAAGTCTGGCGTCCTTAACTGGTCTGGCCTACACGTGACTCCAGAGCCACAACAAAGTGGTTGACCCTCAACTGCCCTCCAAGGGCAACTAGGGATGGGCCATAAATGCTGGCCAGCTAGTGCCCCTCATGTCCCACAAACAAATAAAAAAAATTACAAACTTGACCAAATGTGTTTATTGTATTTCCCTTTAAGTGGAATCAGCATGTGATTGTCTTTTGCTACCTTTGCACAGAACATGAGCTACCCTAAAGATGGCGTGAACTGTTGAAAAGAATAATATTACTGTGCTGAATCCTCCTGTGTGTGATGCCTCTTTCTGTACATTAAGCTTCCCTTGTCTTCTCTAAAGTAAACATCTTTTTATTGAATCAAAATATGTGAATTGATTGTAATTATGTATAGAATTGCACAGTAACATTTTAAAATGTATTTTATGAAGAAAGGTTTGAGTAAATCTAACTGCAGAGGATTAGATTTTTTTTGTCATACAGTGTGAAACTGTATTACTAATCTTCATTATCAATCTATTTGGATTGGTGACATTGGGAATGCACTCCTTGCAATAATTGGTGCATTGCAGCATTGTGACTTCATACAAGTCTGAAATATTCAATAAAGTATTGAATAGTACCTGTGGAGTTCTGTTGTGTTTTTCTTTGTCAAATGCCAGTTGGCTGGCTAATTTTACAGGGTAGACTCCTTGTCTATATTTAGAAAATATTTTCCCAAGTATTACAGATGAGGGACCATTTGGATTTTATCCACTGTGCCATGTTTGTTAGCCAGGGGCTCTAATTTGGAGAGTATTAGCCTGAATCGTAGAATCCCTATAATGCAGAACAAGGCCATCCAACTCTGCCAGGTCCCCTCCCCTTAACCCAGATATTTACCATGGTCATTCCATCTAACCTATGTGTCTTTGGACTGTGGGAGGAAACCCATGCAGACACGGGGAGAATGTGCAAATTCTATACAAGTTGGAATCAAACCCAGGTCTCTGGCACTGTGAGACAGCAATGCTATTTGTTTGTCTTCACTTTCCAAGAAAAAGAATAATGCTGTGCATAAATTTATAGCTGTGGATCGAAAAAGACCATTCAGCCCATCCCCTCACAGTTGACGATGCCATTCACTCAATTAGCAATGCATACTTGCTTCAATATCTGAAGGACAGGCCCTACTTAAGGTGATGGGGAGTGGCATAGTGTATTATTAGAAAACAACGAAAGAAGAAAAGCTAATGTAACATTCCATTAATCTATTCATGGTGCGTTGAAGAGAAAGGAATTCCTGCCATGTCTTGGCCAACATCTTAATTCCTTGACCACATCTGATTTGTGTATGAAATTTTATATACTCTGCCAGTAACTTTATTTGCTATGATTTGGAATACTGTGGTTATGCAAGGTAGTTGTCTATAATGCAATTTGTTTCATTGTTATTGAAGGATTGACAGCCATTGATCTACAAAGAAAGAACAATACAACAGGGGAAACAGGGCCTTCGGCCCAACAAGCCTGCATCGCCATTTTAACATTGAGTGCGCTCATCTACCTATGACCTTTGTCTACACCTATTGGGGAAAATTGAGGGAAGTCTAATTTCGGGACAATTTGTTACACCAATCAGCCTAACAGCACGTTTTTGGAATGTGGGAGGAAACTGGAGCACCTGGAGAAAACCTATGCAATCACGGGGAGAATGTGCAAACTCCCGCAGACACTGGCCCAAATCCATGTATCTGCATAGCAAACAGTGATAGTCACTGAGCTGTCAAGTTGCCTGTCAATGGTCCAGTTTAAGCATACACTAATGACATGAAGCACTAGGCTACTCTCGAAGCAACCTCCAAGAGCAGCTTTCGCACGGCCCACCGTGTGTATGCCCCTTGTTAGTCAACAAGGCAGACCAAATCACCTGTTCAATTCAAAACCCCAATATAAGTTGTGTACTTTTTTTTATATTTTTCAAACTTAAAATTTCATTTATTTTTAATTTGGAGACTACAGATTTGATCCAAAAACCCAAATAATCTCTAATTAAATAAAATGTTTGACTTCAGTTATTACTGTGTTTTATATCAAGAAACTCTGGATATCCCATATCACTTTACAACCAAAAATCTACTTTCAAAGTGTGGTTGTTGTGGAAAATTAGCAATCAAAGCTGCCTATTTACACACAGCAAGCTCTCATAAATATCAGGTCATTACATCACAGACAGCTAGCAATGCTGTCCCCACATGCCTAGCACACCTCTGGATGGTATTTTTACTGTGTCAGGACCATTCCAACACAAGCATATAGGATCAGGAGAAGGCCATTTAGCCCATTGACTCTACTCCACGTCAATACGATTAGTGATGATCAGATGCTTTGCCTTTACATCTATTGTCCCCATAATGCTTACGTTATTGTTAAATCGGAAATCTATCAATCGCTATCTTAAACAAACTCATAACAGCTTCCACAGCTCTCTGGGGTAGAGGATTTCAAAGATTCACAACCTTCTGGAACGAAATTTCTCCTCTTGGTCCTATATAATTTGTCCTCTCTCCATTATGTTCCCTGTTATAGACTCCCACCATGGGAAACATCTCACCTGTATTTATCCTGTCTGTTATGCAGATTTCAATTAGATCACTTCTCATTCTTTGAAACTTTAGAAACTACAGGCCCAGTTTCTCCTAAGGCAATCCTTTTGTGATAAAGTCTAATATTCTCTTTGTCTTCCTAATAATTTACTGCTCAGAATGCTAGCCTTCAATGACTTATGCATACAGACTCCCAGATCTATTTACACCTTACATCTTACCATTTAGGAAATATTCTGCACACTGTTCCCTCCACCAAAATGGATTACTTAATGTTTTTTCTGCATTAAATTCCATCTGCCATATTCTTGTCCAAACACTAAGTCTGTCCAAACCCTCTTCTAACCATTCCTCCTTTAGACATTCCTGATCCAAGCTGACAAGACAGGGCTCTCACCTCCCGTCTTGGGCTTGATCTAAATGGTCCAAGCAGGTTGGAGTAGACATAGCACCTCCTCCGAGGCTTGATCTCATTTGCATCTTAGCCAGAAGCCTGAGTTGCTGCTTTTTAAAAAAAAAATTGCTTCAAGTGAAGCTGAAATGTAACCTAATGACCTCAACCAAGTACAGCATGTCGATACTACACTTGATCTTAGTCAAAAGGCCGAACTTGGAAATACTACATTTATATCCAAATCACTAATATATATTGTGATCAACTGGGGCCCAAGTACTGATCCATACGGCACCCGCTAGCTACAGCCTGTCACTGAGAGATTATTCCTACTCTCTGCCTGTTAAATCCTACGGCACAGAGAAAAATCATTTGACTCATCGTTTCCGCACTGACCATTGAGGGCCTATTCCAACCCTGTTTTCTAGCACTTGTTCCATGGCCTTATACCTCTTTTTTTATGTTCCACAGTCCTGTATGCAATGTGTTCAAGTGCTCATCTAAATGCTTCCTAAACGTTAAGGGTTCCTATCTCAGGCAGAGAGTTCCAGATTCCCACTATCCTCTGGATGAAAAAGCTTTTCCTCAAATCAATTCCTTACCATACCTGGTTATTTACCCCTTTATTTGGGGGAGAGGTTCCCTCTCATCTATTTCTGTCATGATTTTGTACACCTCGATCAGGTTCCCTCACCAGGGGAAATAATTTCCCTTTATTTGCCCTATTTTTAAACACTAATCACATCAAACCCAAGTCTTTTAAATGAAGGAAATTAGCTAAGTGTGCAAAGGATTGCAAGAAGAATCATATTAAAAACTAAGATTCAACCACTTATGTTCTGACAGAGCAAGGGATTTGGAAAAGTGCTGGTGGTGAGTGACTGCTGTTTATTTTTTGAGGTTTTTTTTTTTCCTCCTTTTCCGGCTCGCGGGGATTGTTTTTCCATTTGTGTAGCAGAAGTTAGGCGCGGGGGTAGTTGGGGAAAGTAGCACGGAATATAAAAAGAAGGCTGCAATAGACAGCGGGCAACGTTGGGAGCAGGCAGCAGAGTGGGACAGGCAGCAGAGTGGGAGCTGCAAGGGCTTTGGCTCACTGGGCTTAGGCGAAAGCAGGTGTAGGTGAGTTGGGTGTTTCTGTTGTTGTCTTTTTTTCTTTTCCCTTTTTTGTGTTTTGATCTCCAAAGGTACTAAAGTAAATGGCAGGTTCAATTGGGAGATGATTTTACTGCATTTGGATTCATATTAGCGAGTTCCTGAAGACAACTCCTTTCCCGAAAGTCCACACCAGCATCAAGCGTTTGGAGCTGCAGCGTCTGAGGGACTGGGTCAGGGAGTTAGAGCTGCAGCAAGAGGATGTATTTTTAGTAAGGGATAACAAGACAGTAATGGATAGGAACCATAGTCAAGTGGAGACAGCAGGGCCTAAGGGGGAGGGCAAGTGGGTAGGGAAGGGGAAAGAGCAGAAGAGTCATGTTCCAAAGAGGACCCCAGTTGTAGTCTCCTGAAACATCAAGGGAAGGACAATAAATGAGGGAGGTGATCTTCCAGAAGAAAGACAGGAGGACCAGATTGCCTTAGAGGTAAGGAAGGGGACTGGAAGTGAGATAGTGGTGGGGGATGAGAGGGTTAGAACAAAGAACAACACAGTACAGGCCCTATGGCGCAATGAGCCCACGCCACCGTTTTAACGTTCCCACTTCCGCCCGTGACCCTTGTCTATGTTTATGGAAATCTACATTGGAACAAAATTGGGAAGACAATTTTTAGGGACCTTTGTTTTGCCAATCAGCCTAAGAGCACATCTTTTAGAGGAATAGATAGGCGGTTCTGTGGACAAGAGCAAGACTCCAGGATGGTAGTCTGCCTCCCTGGAGCAGGGATACGGGACATTTCAGAGAGGGTAGAAGGAATATTGAAGGGCAAAGAGAATCAAGCAGACGTAATTGTGCATATAGGTGAGACAGACATAGGATGGAAGAGCGGGGGGGTGGGGAATACGTAAGCAGTTTAGAGTGTTGGGTGTGAGACTAAAGAGCAAGGCCTCTAGGTGGCAATCTCTGGGCTGCTACCAGTGGCTAGTGACAGTGGGGCAAGGAATACTGAGATCGTTCAGCTGAATGTGTGGCTGAAGGATTGGTGCAAAATGGATGGTTTTACATTTGTTAATCATTGGGAAGCTTTCATGAGAGAAAGGCAGCTGTATGGGAAGGATGGGGAACACTTGAATGGGAAGGGCATGAATATCTTAGCTGGGAGGTTAGCTGGAGTGTTTCGGCAGGGTTTAAACTAATGGAGAGGGTTGTTGGAGATGAAACAAATAGTTCAGTAGACACTGGGCTTGGGAGCAAGTTGGGTGCCAGGGTAAGGTTAGATGAGAAGAGAATCATTCTAGAGAAGGAGGATCCGAGTGAGCCTGGAGGTCTGGAATGCGTAGGAACATAACGGGTAAGACGGATGAACTTAGGGCCTTAATGTTTACAAGGAATTTGCAGTGACAGAGATGTGGTTAAAAGAAGGGCAGGACTGGCAGCTAAATATTCCTGGGTATAAGTGTTTCAGACGTGATAGGGGAGGGTCAGAAAGAGGTGGGAGAGTGGCGTTATTAGTTAGGGACCACATTACAGCGGTGCAGAGGGAGGACAACTTAGAGGTGTCTGGAAATGAGTCACTGTGGGTGGAGTTCAGGAACAAGAAGGGAGCAATCACTGTGCTGGGGGTATACTATAGGCCACCCAATAGACCGCGGGAAGTGGAAGAAAATATATGTAAGGAAATTCTGGATAGGTGCAGGAAACATAGGGTGTTGTAGTGGGAGACTTTAATCTCTCTCTGGTGTGGATTGTAACGTGCCAAGGGCTAGGGGTCTGGATGGGCAGGAATTTGTGAAATGTGAACTGCAAGGTTCTTTGGAGCAGTATGTAGCTAGCCCAACTAGAGAGGGGGCTATACTGGATTTAGTTCTGGTCAGGTGGTCGGGGTTTCAGTAGGGGAACATGTGGCAAATAGTGACCATAATTCTGTCTACTTCAGGATACTAATGGAAAAGGAGGAGTGTTATCCGAAGGGAACAGTGCTAAATTGGGGAAGGTTAGCTACAGCCGGATTAGACAGGAACTTATAGCCACTGATTGGGAGAGGTTGTTTGAGGGTAAGTCTACGTCTGGCAATTGGGAGTCTTTTAAGAGATAACTGATAAGGTTGCAGGACAGATATGTGCCTGTTAAGAGGAAGGACAGGAAAGATAGGATGAGAGAGCCATGGATAACTAGGGATGTTGAGAATTTGGTCAGGAAGCAAAGAGAGGCATATGTTAAGTCTAAGCAACTAGGAACAGAGAGAGCTTGGAGGAATACAGAGAGAGTAGGAGGGAACTCAAACAGGAGTTAGAAGGATGAAAAAGGGGCACAAAATGGTCTCAGCAGACATGAATAAGGAAAATCCAAAGGCATTTTATTCCTATGTCAGGAACAAAAGGGTGGTTAGAGAAGAAATTGGCCCTCTTGGGATAGAGGAAGGGAACAATGCTTAAAACCTGAGGGAATGGGAGAAATCCTGAATGAATAGGCAGTCAAGTCGAGAAGGTTGTTAAGAAGGCATATGGAGTCTTAGCTTTTATTGGCAGGGGGATTGAATTTCGAGAGCCGCAACGTCATGTTGCAACTGTACAAAACTCTAGTGCGGCCGCACTTGGAGTATTGTGTGCAGTTCTGGTCCCACATTATAAGAAAGATGTGGAGGCATTGGAGAGGGTACAGAGGAGGTTTACCAGGATGTTGCCTGGTATGGAGGGCAGGTCTTATGAAGAGAGGCTGAGGGATTTGAGGTTGTTTTCGTTAGAAAGGAGGCGGCTAAGAGGGGACCTTATTGAAACATATAAGATGATTAGAGGTTTAGATAGGGTGGACAGTGATAGCCTTTTTCCTAGGATGGAGAAAGCTAGCACGAGGGGACACAGCTTTAAATTAAGGGGTGATAGTTATAGGACGGATATCAGAGGTAGGTTCTTTACCCAAAGGGTGGTTCGGGAGTGGAATGCCCTGCCTGCAGCAGTTGTAGATGCGCCAAGTTTGGTGGCGTTTAAGAGGTTAGTTGATAAGTATATGGAAGAGAAGGGAATGGTTTAGTTTGGAGGGGCATTGCTTTTTATATTGGTCGGCGCAACATCGAAGGCCGAAGGGCCTGTTCTGTGCTGTAATGTTCTATGTTCTATGTTCTATAATACTTTACGTCAGTATTCACGTATGAGAGGAACTTGTTGTCTGGTAGTATCTTGGAGTGAGTTGTAGACCCGTTGGAGGAAATATCCATTATGCGGGAGGAAGTGTTGAGGTTTTTAGGTAGTATTAAAACTGATAAATCTCTAGGGCCTGATGGCATTTATCCTAGGCTGCTTAGGGAGACAAGAAGTGAAATTGCTGGGCCTCTGATGCAAACCTTTGTCTCTTCTTAGGACACAGGTAAGGTCCCAGAAGACTGAAGGATAGTGAACGTGGTACTGTTGTTTACAAAGGCTGGTAGGGATAACCCGGGTAATTATAGGCCAGTGAATTTGATGTCAGTGGTTGAGCAGTTATTGGAGAGGATTCTTAGAGATAGGATGTATACGCATTTACAGAATGGCAATCTGATTAGTGAGAGGCAACATGGCTTTGTTAAGGGGAGGTCGTGCCTTACGAATCTGGTAGAATTTTTTGAGGAAGTGACAAAAGCGGTTGACGAAGGACGAGACGTTGATGTCATCTATTTGGATTTCAGTAAGGAGTTTGACAAAGTCTCTCGTGGTAGGTTGGTGGAAAAGATTAGGGCTCATGGGATACAAGGACAGGTGGCTAGATGGATTGAGAACTGGCTTGGTAACAGGATGTAGAGATGCCGGTGTTGGACTGGGGTAAACACAGTAAGAAGTCTGACAACACCAGGTTTAAGTCCAACCGATTTATTTGGTAGTAAACTCACAAGCTGCCGAGGCTGTCCTGGTGTTGTCAGACTTGGTAACAGGAGACAGAGGGTAATAAGTGGAAGGATCCTTTTCTAGCTGGAGGTCTGTGACTAGTGGTGTGCCGCAGGGCTCAGTATTGGGGCCCTTGCTTTTTGTGATATGCATAAATGACTTGGAAGAGGGAATAAGTGGTGTGATCAGCAAGTTTGCAGATGCTACAAAGATGGCTGGACTTGCTGATAGTAAGAAGCATTGTCAGGCCATATAGCAAGATATAGATAGGCTGGTATATTGGACAGAGAAATGGCAGATGGAATTTAATCCAGATAAATGCTAGGTGATGCATTTTGGGGAGAAATAATGTAAGGGGGAGGTATATGATAATTGGTAGGACAATTAAGAATATCGAAACACAGAGAGACCTAGGTGTGCAAGTACACAAGTCCTTGAAGATGGCAGTACAGGTGGAGAAGGTGGTGAAGAAGGCTTATGGTATGTTTGCCTTTATAGGAAGGGATATAGAGTATAAAAGCTGGCATCTAATGTTACAGTTGTATAGAACGTTGGTTAGATCATATTTGGAGTACTGTGTCCAATTCTGGTCGCCTTATTATGGAAGGACATGGAGACCTTGGAGAGAGTGCAGAGGAGGTTTACCTGGATACTGCCTGGTATGGAAGAACTGAGATATGAGGAGAGATTGGGCAAATTGGGGCTGTTGTCCTTAAAAACACAGAGAATGATGGGAGATTTAATAGATGTGTATAAGATTATGAAGGGTATAGAGAGTGAACAATGGTAAGCTTTTTCCCAGGTTGGATGCGAAAATTACGAGGGGCCACAGGCTTAGGGTGAGAGGAGTGAGGTACAATTCAGATGTTAAAAGGAAGTTTTTCACACAGAGGGTTGTGGGGGCCTGGAATGCACTGCCAAGTAGAGTAGTGGAGGCAGGCACTCTAGAGTTGTTTAAGGCTTACCTAGATAGACACATGAGCAGACTAGAGATGGAGGAATAAAAAGATTGTTCTAAATAAGGATCAAGAGCCTCAGGGCGTTCCTGGAAATCAATAGATTCCTATGGTCTGTCCAAAATATTTTATGGCTCACCTATCTTACGTTTAAGCTTTTGGAGATTCCGTGAATATCTGCATAAGTTGTGTATGTTGATTGATGTCTTTTTTTTCTACATTCCACAGGTGATTCGGTCCGCCTTGTTGACCAGCAAGGGACATACACGCGGTGGGACATGCGAGGGCTGCTCTTGGATGTTGCTTCGAGAGTTGCCTAGTGCTTCACGTCGTTAGTGTATGCTTAAACTGGACCAGCTGACAGGCAATATGACAGTTCAGTGACTATCACTGTTTGCTGTGCAGATACATGGATTTAGCCAGTGTCTACGGGAGTTTGCACATTCTCCCCGTGCTTGCGTAGGTTTTCTCCGGGTGCTCTGTTTCCTCTCACACCCCAAAAACGTGCTCTTAGGCTGATTGGTGTTAACAAATTGTCCCTAAATTAGGCGTCCCTCAATCTGTTTATAATTCTCTAAACTTGCACACCTTGTTGTGGAGTCCAATAGGTGTAGACAATGGTCATAGGTAGAAGAGAGCACTCACAATGTTAACCTGGTGGTGTGGGCTCGTTGGGCCGAAGGGCCTGTTTCCTGTGCTGTCTTGTTCTTTGTAATAGGTAGCAATAAGCTATCTTTTGATAAATTGTGGATGAAATCTGTCTTTGGCACTAATATGGATCAGCCAGACTCCTGTTTAACACATCATCTGATTCCCATTCCTGTTGGCACCGACAGTGAAAATTGGCTCATGTGCAATGCAGGTAGTCATTTCACCCATTTTACACTTACTCCCAAGTCTGTATTTGTCCCTGTTTCACCTTTAACGTTTTTTTTTTAAAAAAGCCTTCAACTGCACACTTTCTGTACACAAACTTTGTCTCATACTTTAGTGTCTGCTATAAACTCCAATGTATTTTTATGCTAAAAACTGCTGTTGTTGCACATTTTGGCCACTGGATGGCTGTGTGGGCCAAAACCTCTGCCCTGCATCTACTGTTTCTGTACGTTTTGGTAAGTTTCCAATGGGACGTCTCAGATTTAATATTGTTCCCCATTTTAATAGCTTTTTTAAATTAACACATCTTGGTGATATTGGCAGACCTGCTTTGAGCCCTCACTCGATGTCTCTGAAAAAGAAAGATCAGCTTGCATTTATAATCTCCGCGCCCACCCACTGAATGTCTTCCAACTCATGAGGTACTTTTTGAAGTATAGCCACTGATATGGGAACAGAGCAACTGATTTTGTGTGAAGCAAGCTCCCACAAATGGCAATGTGCTGATGACCCAATAGTAATAATTGAGGGGGCAACGTGGAGTGATGGTAATGTCATTGGAATAGTTAGGCCAGATCAGTGTAAGGAAGCCATGGACTCCACAACTAGACTTTTAATTGCAGATTTATTTTTTGCATTTCACCATCTGTTATGGTGGGATTTGAAGCCAGACTCCTGGATCTTGCCATGGGTCGCTGATGCAGTGACAATACCACTGCGCCCACTACTTCCCCTCAATGCTAATCCTCTGAGGGACAAGAGTTTAAATTCAACTGCAGGCTGCTGGAGGAATTTAAACTCGTTTGATAAAATCTGGAATGGATAGATTGGGAACAGTTTATGCGACCTATCCTCAGTTATTATGCCATCTGTAATTGGTCTGACCTACAAGGTGAGGTGATAGCCTAGTGGTCTTATCACTAGATTATTAATGCAGAAACTCAGCTAATGTTTGAGGATCCAGGTTCGAATCTTGCCACGACAGATGATGGAATTTGAATTCAGTAAAAAATATCTGGAATTAAGAATTTACTGATGACCATGAAACCGTTGTCGGTTGCCAGAAAAATTCATCTGGTTCACTAATGCCCTTCGGGAAAGAAATCGGCCATCCTTCCTGGGCCTGGCCTACATGTGACTCCAGAATCTTAACTACCCTTGGGTGACTAGGGATGGCAATAAGTGCATGAATTAATAAAAAATGTCACCAGATCCACAGGAATATAGTTGACCCTCAACTGAGATGGACTCAGTTCAAGGGAATTAAGAATGGACAACCAACAGTGACAGCCAGGTCTGAGGAAAGAATGACGAAGGTAAAAATGTATTTTTATGATGTTGATAGAAGGACCATGCCATGGGATCTCGTCACAATGGACGTCTCAGCACTCTACACCAGCATCCCCCACGACGATGGCATTGCTGCAATTGCCTCAGTACTCAACATTGACAAGTGCCAATCTCCAGATGCAATTTTACAACTCATCCACTTCATTCTGGACCACAATGTCTTCACAATGGTGTTGTGAGTTCTTCATCTAGGCACGTGGAACAGCCATAAGGCCAAATTTGCACCTCAGTATGCCAACATCTTCATGCACAGGATTGAACAAGACCTCTCCACCACACAGGACCTTCAGCTGATGCTATACGCTAGATACATTTTCTTCCTTTGGAGTGTGAACAGTCACTGAAACAGCTATATGATGACATCAACAAGTTCCATCCCACCATCAGACTCACCATGGATTATTCTTTGAAATTGGTTGCACTCTTGGACACATGCATCTCCATCAAGGACCATCACCTCAGCACTTCACTGTACCACAAGCCCATGGATAACCTCACAATGCCCCACTTCTCCAGCTTCCACCCTAAACACATTAAAGAAGCCATCCCCTACAGATAAGCCCTCTGTATACACAGGATCTGCTCAGATTAGGATTGCAACGGACGCCCTGAGATGCTGAAAGATGCCCTCATAAGAACAGGATATGGTGCGTGACTCATCGAGCGACAATTCTGATGCGCCACAGCAAAAAAAACCACACTGACCTCCTCAGAAGACAAACATGGGACATGGCGTACAGAGTATTCTTCATCGTCCATCACTTCCCTACAGTATCTTCTCTGGAGCCTTCAACATGTCATTGATGAAGACGAACATCTCACCAAGGCTATCCCCAGACCCCACTTCCTACTTCTTGCCTTCAAACAATTGCACTACCTCAAACAAACCATTGTCCACAGTAAACTTCCCAGCCTTCCAGGGAACAATGACTACGACACCACACAATCTTGCCACAGCAACCTCTACAAGACACAGCTGCTATCATCTCACGTGAGAACAGCCACCAGGTACACGACAGATACAATTGCAACTCGGTCAACGTTGTCTACCTGAAAAACTCTAGGAAAGGATGTCCTGAGGCATGGTACATTGGGGAGATGATGCAGATGCTACGACAATGGATGAATAAACACCGCTCATCAATCACCAGGCAAGAATGTTCTCTTCCTGTTGGGGAACACTTCAACAGTCACGGGCATTTGGCCTTTGTTCTTTGGGTAAACACTCTCCAAGGTGGCCTTCACAACATATGACAATGCAAAGTCGCTGAGCAGAAACTGAGAGCCAAGTTCTGCACTCATGAGGATGGCCTCAACCAAGAACTTGGGTTCATATCACACTACCTGTAACATGACTTTCCTGGGCTTGCAAGATCTTACTAACTGTCCTGGCTGGAGACAATACACATCTGTTTAACCTGTGCTTAACCCTCTTTCCACTCACATTGTCTGGATCTTTAAGACTTAAAAACTCACATTCCAACCATTATTTTGTAAATTGAGTTTGTGTCTGTATATGCCCTATTTGTGATTAGACTCCCACTTACCTGATGAAGGAACAGCGCTACAAAAGCTTGTGGTTTTTGCTACCAAATAAACTTGTTGGACTTTAACCTGGTGTTGTGAGGCTTGTTACTGTCCAACGCCGGCATCTCCACATCATCTTTTACATCTAGCAGAGCAAATAGATGGGGCTTCAATATCACATCTGAAAGGGCACCTCCAACATGTAGCATTTTCTCAGTATTTCAGGGGCCCTTTTTTCTCTTTCTCTCTTCTTTAACCCCCACAACACCTTTTGATTGAACATGCAATTTATTTATGTCTTTAATCTTCCCTAGGAATGTGTTAAATGACCCAACCCTGGTTGCTGGAACTCCCACACTGAATCCCTCTTGGTTGCGGGGAAGAGGAAAGATTGTATATCTGTACTGAGATTCTCACCCTCACAGCTTTCTTCTGTGCTTCGTGGTCAACATAATACCTCATTAACATACTGTTGTAGGAAATGCAGCGGTTAATTTGTATGCAGCAAGGTCGTACATTCAGTTGTCATTTTTTTTATTCACTCATGAGATGTGGGCATTGCTGGCTGGGCCAGCATTGTTTGCCTAACCTTTAATTGCCCTCAAAGATGGCTGTGAACTGCATACCTGAACCACGTAGCCCATGTAGGTGTAGGTATGCCTATAGTGCCGTTCAGAAGCAAGTTCCGCAACTTTGACCCAGCAACAGTGAAGGAACTGCAATACAATTCCAAGGCAGGACGGTGTCAGTTTGGGTGGGGGACTTGCAGGTGGTGGTGTCCCCATGTTCTGCTGCACTTGTGATTGAGGCTGTGGGTTTGGAAGATGTGGTTGAAGGAATCTTGTTGGGTTCCTGCGGTACATCTTGTGGAGATCTCGTAGAGACCCAGCTGCCACTGTGTGTCAGTGGTAGGAGTGAATATTTAAGTTTATAAGCTGGCTGCCAATCAAGTGAGTTGCTTTGCTCTGGATGGTGTCAAGCTTCTTCTTCAGCATTGTTGGAGCTGCACCCTTCCAAGCAAATAGAGAGCATTCATCACACTACTGATTGGTGCCTTATATATGGTGGACAGGCTGCGATTAATCAGGAGATGAGTTATTTGCTGCAGAGTTTTCAGAACTTTCAGGAAATGTGAATATTTATTGACGTTTCCAATGTCTGTCAAAATCCTGTATGTTTCCAGTTTTATTCCTACCCCCCACTCTCCAAGTCACTGTCATAAAGGGTTTTAATCTCCAGCAGTGTACTGGGATTTCTTGGAAGACCTGTCGGACATATGAGTTCTCATATCTTCTCTTGGGAAGGCAACACATTGGTGGAGTGGGATAATAGCATCTGATGCCTGGGTGCTGTAATCTTTACAATCACTTAACTGTAAAGATTGTGAAACCTATTCAATGAAGCACTAGTAGCACCGTGGTTTGCACTGCTGCCACACAGCGCCAGGGACCCAGGTTCGATTCCTGGCTTGGGTCACCGTTTGTGTGGAATCTGCATGTTCTCACTGTGTCTGTGAAGGTTTCTTCCACCTTCCTCCCACAGTAAAAGATGTGCAGGTTAGGTGGATTGACCATGCTAAATTGCCCATACACATTGACCTACGAAGCAAAGAAATTTGCTGTTCTGTAAAATATAACATGGTTTGTTATTTTCTTTATCTTCATGTTTCAGGGTTCTAGTGACCTGACCCTTCACTATGAAGTCTTTGCCTCCTGGCCCTTGGAGCATCAAGTGAGTTGATTGAATTTTTACCTCTTCTGAAGCCAGATTAATTTGACAGATAAAATATAGATTCCTACCTCAATGTCCCGGATTAAATTCTGTTCTGTATCCTTGGACTTTCAACTCGACAGAGCAGAACTGTTCATCAGCTTCTTTGATTTCTTGGAAACCAACAGGTTAGAAAGATGTATCTGCTGTTTCTTGGACTTTAAAATAATTGTGAACATGTTCCAACTTTCTTCCCATGAATTCTGCTTTGGACCTTTGTGAGAATGGCTGTCATTTTTAAAAAATATTTTTGGGGAGTATTGTGTTATCCTGTTCAGAAAACTGGCTTCATTTATTATTGTCACATGTATTAACATACAATGAGAAATATTGTATCTTGCACACTATACAGATAAAGCACGTCGTTCACAGAAAGGGAAAGGAGAGGATGTAGAATGTACTCTCACATCAGTAACGAGGGTGGAGATAAAGACCAACTTAATGCAAAGCGAGTCTGACAGCAGCAAGGAAGAAGCTTTTCTTGAGTTGTTTGGTATGCGACTTTTCAGATTTTTGTATCTTTTTTCTGACGAAGATGAAAGAGAGAATATCCAGGGTGCGTGGGGTCCTGAATTATGCTGGCTGCTTTTCCGAGGCAGTGAAAAGTGCAGACAGAGTCAATGGATGGGGAGGCTGGTTTGAGTGATAGAGTGGGCTTCATTCAGGACCCTTTTGTAGTTTATTGCAGTCTTGGGCAGAGCAGGAACCATATCAAGCTGTAATACATCCAGAAAGAATGCCTTCTCCGATGCATTTGTAGAAGTTGGAGAGACTCAAATTTCTTTAGTCTCCAGAGAAAGTAGGCATTTCTAAGGCATTTCATAACTATAACATCCCCCCTCCTCACACATCCCAACATTCACACACTCCCCTCCCTCCGATTAGCACAGCAACAATCCCAGGGACTTGTTAATTCTGACTATATTGTGAGGTTGAAGATTTTAAAATAGGTGACAATTTATGTAAATTGCACAACAATTTATTATTGTTACTGTTGTGCTCTTCCGAACAGGTACCAGTACTATTCAAGGCTCAGAAACTAGACTGATTCAGCAAACATTTTCATAGAATCATAGAATCCTATAGTGCAGAAGGTGGCCATTCGGCCCATTGGGTCTGCACTGACCAAAATCCTACCCAAGCCCCATCCCATAACCCCATGCATTTACTCTATCTTTGGACTGTGGGAGGAAACAGGAAGTAAGCCCATGCAGTCACAGGGAGAATGTGCAAACTCCACACAGACAGTGACCTAAGCCGAGAATTGGACCCGGGTCCCGGGCGCTGGAAGGCAGTAGTGCTAACCACTGTGCCAGGGTATTTTCAAATATTTTGCTTTCATTCATCCTCTAATTCTTGTTCTTCATTCAACGTCACAATGGAATTGAAAATTCCACATGTCGTGTGTTCGTACACCATCAGAAGTCCCTTTCAGTCAGGTTCACCAGGTTTGCTTTTCACTGTATTCATTTTGGAGAGAATGCAAAAAAGGTTCACCAGGATGTTGCCTGGTCTCGAGGGAATTGGCTATGAGGAGAGATTGAATAAACTCGGATTGTTTTCACTGGAAAGATGGAAGCTTTCTCATTTTGAATGGCTACAGTTTGGTATTTAACCGATATTTTCCGCTTCCAATGCAATCACCTAAAGAACCAAACTCGATCTGGTAAACAGAAAACTGCTCAATGAATACTTTATTTCGGTATTCATGGTGGAAATAGATCTTGGTGGTTGTAGTGCAGGCTTGCATTGGACTGAAAAGCTTGAGTGTGTAGATATTAAGAAAGAAGATGTATTGGAGCTTTTTAATAGCATCAAGATAGATAAGTCACCAGGACCGGATGGGATGTACCCCAGGTTACTCTAGGAGGCAAGGGAAGAGATTACAGAGTCTCTGGCGATGATCTTTGCATCATTGATGGAGATGGGAGAGATTCCAGAGGATTGGAGGATTGCGGGTGTGGTCCCTATATTCAAGAAAGGGAATAGAGATAGCCCAGGAAATTTACGACCGGTGAGTCTAACCTCAATGGTTGGTAAGTTGATGGAAAAAGATCCTGAGAGACAGGATTTATGAATGTTGAGAGTATAGTATGATCAAAAATAATCAGCACAGTTTTGTTAAAGGCAGATCGTGTCTTATGAGCCTGTTTGAGTTTTTTGAAAATGTGACTAAATACATTGACGAAGGAAGACCGGTGGATGTGGGTTATATGGACTTTAGCAAGGCATTCGATAAGATCCCCCATACAAGGCTTATTGAGAATGTGAGGAGGCATGGGATCCAAGGGACGTTGCTTTGTGGATCCAGAACTGGCTTGCCCGCAGAAGGCAGAGAGTAGTTGTAGATGGATCTCTTTCTGCATGGAGGTCAGTCACCAGTGGAGTGCCCCAGGGATCTGTTCTGGGATCCTTGCTGTTTTGATTTTTATAAATGACCTAGATGAGGAAATGGAGGAATGGGTTGGTAAGTTTGCCAATGACACGAAGCTCAGAGATGTTGTGGATAGTTTGGAGGAATGTTAGAAGTTGCAGCATGACATAGATAGGATGCAAGACTGGGCGGAGAAGTGGCAGATGGAGTTCAACCCAGTTAAATTGTTTGAGATAATTTGGCAGGTCAAATGGGAAGAAGGAATACAATATTAAGAGTAAGACTCTTAGCAAAGAACAAAGAACAAAACAGCACGGGAAACAGGCCCCCCGGCCCAACAAGCCCGCACCGCCACCCCGACGCTCCCACCTCCATCCACCACCCCCACCACCACCCATGCCGACAGATCCATGCATTGGAACCAAACCCGAGACAATCCAGGAGAACCCGCTCTGCCAATCAACCCAAGAGCACATCCCGGGATGCGGGAGGAAACCAGAGCACCCGGAGAAAACCCATGCGAGTATGGGGAGAATGAGCAGTGTGGAAGAACAGAAGGATCTTGGGGTCTGGGTTCATAGGACACTCACATCGGTTTCGCGGGTTGAGGATGTGGTTAGGAAGGCGTATGATGTACTGGCCTTCATCAGTCGAGGGATTGAGTTTAGGAGTCGGGAGGTAATGTTGCAGCTGTATAAGACCCTGGTCAGTGCCCTGTTGGAGTACTGTGCTCAATTCTGCTTGCCTCATTACAGGAGGGATGTGGAAGCCACTGAAAGTGTGCAGAGGAGATTTACAAGGATGTTACCTGGATTGGGAGGCATGTCTTATGAGGATAGGTCGAGAGAGCTTGGTCTTTTCTCCTTAGAGAGACAAAGGATGAGACGTGACCTGATAGAGGTTTATAAGATGTTGAGAGGTATTGATCAGGTGGATTCTCAGATGTTTTTCCCCAGGGCTGAAATCGCTGCCACAGGAGGACACAGGTTTAAGGTGCTGGGGAGTAGGTAGAGAGGAGATGTCAGGGGTAAGTTTTTCACTCAGAGGGTGGTGGATGTGTGGAATTAGCTGCCGTTGGTGGTGGTGGAGGCAAATTCGTTAGGGTCTTTTAAGAGACTTCTGGATAAGTACATGGGACTTAATAGGATTGAGGGTTATTGGCAAGCCTAATAGGTAGAGATATGATCGGCTCAACTTGTGGGCCGAAGAGCCTGTTTGTGCTGTAGTTTCTCTATGATTCTAACACTCTACCAGTATCCTCTGGCTCCACCCACAGATTTCCCGCTGCTCCTGTATTTATCCTAACACCTTTTAGCTAATAATTTATGCACACACATACAGCAGTGCCAAAGAATCAAATATTATGGATGAAAATTCCAAACAATAAACACTAAATGGCACAAGACACCTTGCTTTGGAGTTCTTACACTTAGCTTATCATCATACGATGTCAAAAGAAGCACCCACAGAAAACAATTTTTGTAAATCTATGTAGTCATTATCTACGATTAAATATATTGCTTGTCATTGGGTACTCAGCAGGGTTATGTAACAGAGTTACAGAGTGTCACATAAAATGCTGCCACTGCAAACCATGTGTCATTAAAGAACAGCAAATAAATGTGTCTTATTAAGGACTGTGAAATTAAATTTGCGTCTCAGAAGTTCAGGCATGTACAATGCATTGTAACAAACTAACTTTAGTGTTTGAATTTGACATTTAACTTGGTAAACGCCAGAAAGGTTTTTTTTTTGGATAGTGTGGGCATCAATTTTATTACATATAGTCATAAAGCCATAGACTTGTAGAGTATAGCTCTTTGGCCCATCGAATCTGCACTGACAATAACTACCATTAAAGTCACGCTAATCCCATTTTCCAGCTCATATCCCTGAATATCATGATATTGCATAGACAGGTAGATCCAGTGCAGAAAGAGGCTCTTTGGCCCATTGAGTCCACACAGACATATGAGAGTCTCACTTGATGAAGAGCAGCACTCCGAAAGCTCCTGATTCCGAATAAACCTGTGAATTTTAACCTGGTGTTGTGAGACTTCTTACAGTATCTTCTTGTGAAAGCTTTGGATCAGGTTGGGGTTATGTTTCCACAGATACTCAGTGTCCTCTGATGGACACTGAATCAAAGTTGGGTTCTTTAACGTGTGAGGCTCTATAGAGGATATTGATGGATACCCTGATTGATTTTGACTCTCATTCTCACTGGGCAGACATCAAGAGCAGAATCGCTAATTGATTTGTCACCTCACGCACACGCACGTACGCGCGCGCATTCTTTTCCATTCACTGCCATCTTTCTTCCCCTGAATCCAGATCAGAGAGCTGAGGCCAATTGAGAATTTGGCTGATTTGACTCGATACACACACTGGATGGAAGAACCTGCGACCTTGTTCTGTGCAGCTTAACATCACAGGGTGGCACAATGGCACAGTGGTTAGCACTGCTGCGTCACGGCGCTGGGGACCCGGGTTTGATTCCCAGCTTGGGTCACCGTCTGTGTGGAGTTTGCTTGTTCTTCTCGGGTTTGCTTTGGTCTCCTCCCACGCTTCAAAAATGTGCGGGTTAGACGGATTGACCGTGCTAAATTGCCCCTTAGTGTCTGGGAGACAAGCTAGGTTAATGGATGGGATTACGGGGATAGGGCCTGGGTGGGATTACGGTCAGTGCAGACTCGAGGGGCCGAACGGCCTTCTGCAGTATTGTTGGGATCCTATGATTCACTTTTTCGCAACACCAACATTAAAAAAAAAAGCTTAAAATATTTCTTTTTAAAAACTGACACAGCTGGAAACCTTTGTTACTGTCAGTGAAAAAAGAAACTGCGGTTCCGAGACAGTTCATTCAATTCCCTCAGATTCTGCTCCTCGCATCAATTCATCTTTACTCTCACAGCAGGAACGCGGTTCAGAGTGGTTTTTCATTTGTTGTCAGGCAGATTGGGCAGGCAGCTGTCAGCTGTTACTTTATTGTTGAGGAAGTGTATGTTTTATTTTAATTTGCCAAGATTAATTTTACTTAAAAAGAAGCGTTCTCATTCCGAGCTGCAGTGAGAGATGTGTTTCCGATGTGTTGGTGACCGTTTTGAACAAAGGCAAAGTGTGTAAAAACTCCCAAAAGCCTCTGCTCGGTGATCCACAAGTGGAAATAAAACCACGTTATGATCAGCTGCTGTGCCTTTGCTTGTTTAGCCATTGCCAACATGCCATAACTCGCATTTAGATAGCGCCTTCAACATAGTAAAATATCTCAGGGCATTTAAAGAAAAAGCACAATGAACAGTACAGCACAGGAAACAAGCCCTTTGGCCCTCCAAGCCTGTGCCGCTCATTGATCCAACTAGACCATTCATTTATTTCCCTCCATTCCCAGGCTGATCACGTGACTATCCAGGTAATTCTTAAACTATGCCAGCGTGTTTGCCTCACCACTCTATTTGGCAGCTCCATTCCTGGTTTTGAAGGGATTAATCTTTGGAAGCTTTGGATAGAGTGCAAAGTGAGTTCCCAGGATGTTGCCTGGTGTTGAGAGTATTGGCTATGAGGAGAGGTTGAATAAACATAGAACATAGAATAATACAGCACAAACAGGTCCTTTGGCCCACAAGTTGTACCGATCACATCTACCAATCCACAGACCTATCTATAACCCCCTATCCTATTCTTTTCCATATACTCATCCAGAAGTCTCTTAAAAGACCCCAGCGAGTTTACTCAACAACCTCCGATGGCAGCCGATTCCATTCACTCACCACCCTCTGAGTGAAAAACTTACCCTTGACATCTCCTTTGTATTTGCTTCCCTGCACCTTAAACCTGTGTCCTCTTGTAGTGACCATTTCAGTTCGGGGAAATAGTCTCTGAGAGTCCACCCTATCTATTCCTCTCAACATTTTATAAACCTCTATCAGGTCGCCTCTCAACATACGTCTCTCCAGTGAGAAGAGTCCCAGCTCCCTCGACCTATCTTCACAAGGCCTGCCTCCCAATCCAGGCAGCATCCTTGTAAATCTCCTCTGCACTCTCTCAATAGCCTCAACATCCTTCCTATAGTGAGGCAACCAGAACTGCGCACAATACTCCAACTGGGGTCTGACAAGATTCTTATAGAGCTGCATCATTACCTCCTGACTCCTAAACTCTATTCCTCGATTAATGAAGGCCAGTACACCATATGCCTTCTTGACCACTTCCTCCACTTGCGAGGCCGATTTAAGAGTCCTATGGACCCGGACCCCGAGATCCTTCTGTTCTACAACACAGCTAAGACTCCTACCCCTTATATTACACTCCTTCATCCCATTATTCCTGCCAAAATGGACCACTACACATTTATCCGCGTTGAAGTCCACTTGCCACTTCTCCGCCCAGTCTTGCATCCTGTCTATGTCCTGCTGCAACTTTTGACATCCTTCCAGACCATCCACAACACCACCGACCTTTATATCATCGGTGAACTTACTAACTTAGTGGTAGTTATAGGACAGATATCAGAGGTAGGTTCTTTACCCAGAGGGTGGTAAGGGTATGGAATGCCCTGCCTGCTGCAGTTGTAAATGCGCCAAGTTTGGTGGCATTTAAGAGGTTAGTAGATAAGTTTATGGATGAAAAAGGAATGGTTTAGGTTAGAGGGTCATTGCTTTTTCTTAATTGGTCGGCGCAACATCGAAGGCTGAAGGGCCTGTTCTGCGCTGTAATGTTCTATATTCTATGTTCTATGTTCTAACCCATCCCTCCACTTCCTCATTCAGGTCATTTATGAAAATGACAAACAGCAGGCGTCCAGAACAGATCCCTGGGGCACTCCACTGGTTACCGACCTCCAAGCAGAACAAGACCTATCCACAACCACTGTCTGCCTTCTGCCAGCAAGCCAGTTCTGGATCCACGAGGCCAAAACCCCTTGGATCCCATGCCCTCTCACCTTCTCCAGAAGCCTTGCATAGAAAACATTCTTGGCAAATGCTTTCGCTTTAGTACGTCTTGCGCCGGTCCAAGAATTTCACCTCTAGCGGCACAATACGAATGCCCCCGGCCGTCCCTCTTAATCATGGCCTCAGTTCCGTAAACCAACAAAATAGAACCGTGGTCCTATTCCATTATTCCTAGCTGCAGTATTCAAACAATCGGCCTGCTTTGAACACTCTAATTTTTTCAAAGTAAACGCTTCGGGCCACCAAGACACTCAGCCAAGAGCATCAGGGGAGCACCGAGAGGCAAGGGCTGGGACAGGCGGTAGCTCGCCTCGCGGCGGACCGCCAGCTCGATCCCAAGATCCAACTACGAGCTTTTTAACTGCAGCAGCGTTAATATACGCTAATGGAGCTGGAATTACCGCGGCTGCTGGCACCAGATTTGCCCTCCACTGGATCCTTATCAAAGGATTTGTGGTCCACTCATTCCAATTACAGAGCCTCGAAAGAGTTCTGTATTGTTATTTTTCGTCACTACCTCACCGAAAACTTTTTTGGGGGACCTTATCAAACGCCTTGCTAAAGTGCACGTACACTACCGCCCTTCCTTCGTCAATGTGTTCAGTCACGTTTTCGAAGAAAAAGGAAACTAGGATTGTTTTCTCTGGGAAGACAGAGGCTGAGGGGAGACCTGATAGAGGTGTACAAAATTATGAGAGGCGTAGACATGGTGGATTGTCAGAGGCTTTTTCCCAGGGTACAAGTGCCCTTTTCATAAGGGCAATGTGTGGGGTAAGATTTTCGCACACAAAGTGGTAGATGCCTGGAATATGCTGCCAGGGGAGGTGGTGGAAGCAGACACATTAGCAACATTTAAGAGGCATCTGGATAGGTACATGGGGTAGGGAGGGAATAGAGAGATACTGACTGAGTGAAAAGTTTTTGGTTTTGTTAGGGCATCATGATCAGCACAGGCATAGAAGGCCGAAGGGCCTTTCCTGTACTGTACTTTTCTTTGTTCTTTGTTCTAAGAAAGGCTGAACAGGTTGGGCCAAAACCCATTGAAGATTAGTAGAATGAGCAGTGATGTTATTGAAACACGCAAGATCCTGAGAAGGTCTGATAGATACCGGAAACATGGTTCATCCTATGGGACAGACCAGAACCACGGGGCCAGTTTATGATGAGATCTGTTTTTTGAAACTGAGAATGAGGGGAATTATTTTCTCTGAGTTTTGTTAGTGTGAAGAATTCTGTTCCAGAAATCGGGGGAGATTGGGCTGTTTTTGTTATTTTTCATTTATGGGACGTGAGAATTGCTGGTTGGCCAGTATTTATTGCCCATCCCTAGCTGAGAGTCAACCACAGTGCTGATGTAACACAGTTGTTTAAGAAGGGAGGGAGGCAGCAGGCAGAAAAGCCTGACTCCGGTCATTGGCAAAATTTTAGTGTCCATTATTAAAGATGAAATCTTGGAGTACTTGCAAGTGCATAATAAAGTAGGACTGAGTCAGCACAGCTTCGCCTAGGGGAGGTCCTTCCTGGGCAGCAAGCTAGAGGCACGGTAGCACAGCGATTAGCACTGCTGCTTCACAACTCCAGAGACCTGGGTTTAATTCCCGGCTTGGATCGCTGTCTGTGTGGAATTTGCACATTCTCTTCATGTCTGCATGGGTTTCCTCTAGGTGTGCTGTTTTTTCCCACAGTCCAAAGATGTGCAGGTTAGGTTGATTGGCCATGCCAATCAATAAAATCAACCAATAAAATTGCCCCTATGATGCTTAGGTTAGAGGGATTGACAGGTAAAATATGTAGGGATATGGGATTGTGGTCAGTGCAGACTCAATGGGCCGAAGGGCCTCTTTCTGAACTGTAGGGTTCAATGGGCTGAGAAAGATATCAGTCATGATTTAACGGCAGCAGAGCAGACTCGATGGACCGAGTGGCCTAATTCTGCCCCCTATGTCTTATGATCTTATATTGTGGCTGTGGAGTCACATTTAGTCCAAACCAGGTAGGTGGGCATATTTCCTTCCCGAAAGAACATTAATCAACCAGATCAGTTTTAACACCAATCGACAATAGTTTCATGGTCATCAGTGGATTCTTAATTGCAGATTTTGTTTTAATTGTATTCAAATTCCACTATCTGCTGTGGTGGGATTCAATCCCAGGTCTACAGAATATTAACTGAGTTTTTGGATTAAGTCTCGTGAACCTGCCCCCATGATATTATTAAACTTATTCAAGACGGAGTTGGATAGGTTTTTGATCAATAAGGGATTCCATCGTCTGGCAAAGTTGGACAGACTCAAAGGAGAAGCTATTACGTTTGTAGATTTTACTCCTTGAAAATTTACCCCTAAGGAGATTTAACAGTTGCAAAACCAAATCACAGTGGGTTCTGGAATTCTGAAAGAAAAACAGAAAACATTGGGCAAACTCTGGAAGCGTCTGTGATGTAGAAACCAAGTTAACTTACCTTTAACTCTATGGGTGGAATTTTTCCATCCCACGAATTGCAGCAGGTGGGACACAGGTCATTCAAAGGTCGGTTGACCTCAGGTAGGACTTTCTGGCTTTGGGGAGAGAGTGATTGGAACACCCCGCCCCATGTCTCTCTCTACGGATGCTGCCTGGTCTGCTGGGGAACACAGTTCCAAAATAGGGGGTGTCCCAATTGAGACGGAGATGAGGAGGCAGGGTCACTGATCTTTGGAATCCCCATACCCAGGGAACATTGGAGCCTGGATTATTGAGGAGATTCCAAGCTGAGTTAGGTAAAGGTTATGGAGGGCAGGTGGGAAAGCAAAGTTAAAACTACTCAGACCAACTACGGTCTTATTGAATGACGGAGCAGGCCTGATGGGCCGAATGACCTACTCCTCCCATTTCTCATGACTCAATAGCCTTTGTTTGCCATCCCTTAATTGTTGTGCGAATATGAAATTTCTGGTTAATGCCTCTGTTGCTTTATCTCCCACAGCAGTATCATGCCAGAAGATTTATCAATTCTTGTAGATTCTGGATGATTTTAAACCTCTAACCTTGAGGGTGCAAATTGACCGATCTTAATGGGAAAACCTGAGCAATAGCCACTTGGGTGGCAGCATTTATCAATATGTATCCCAGTGTGACCTGGACCTGAGGAACCTACAGTAGACGGGAGGATGTTTAAGTGGGAATGATGGGAGAAAAAATTCCAGCAATCAAGCATTATTGCAGATTGAGAATTCCATAGAATCCCTACAGTGCAGAAGGAGACCATTCAGCCCATCTGCACTAACAGTAATCCCACCAGAGCCCTATCCCACAATCCCACATATTTAGCCTTCTAATCCCCCTGACACCTAAGGAACAATTCAGCATGACCAATCCACTTAATCTACACATTTTTGGATTGTGGGAGGAAACCGGAGCACCTGAAGGAAACCCACACATAAGTGGGGAAAATGTGCAGACCCCACACAGACAGTGACCAAGCAGGGAATTGAACCCAAGTCCCTGGTGCTGTGGGGCAGCAGTGCTAACCACTGTGCTGCCCCAATTCATGTGGTGTCTTCTTGCGATATGAGCAATGATCTATAATAAGCACCGAGAGAATTAGTATTAATGTTATTTAAGGTTCAAGTCTGACCTTTATGCAGACCGGAGATTTAGATCAGTTTACAATGCAGTGAGAAGTTTCTCTAGCGTACTTCCAGCTACATACATTAGCATTTCTTTCACTGGTACACGTTGTCTCCTAATTAGTGATGTCTTCCTGACAAAGCCTATGAAACCCAAAGAAATGCATCAATGTAGAAACTATTCTTGGCAGATTTTATAATCACATCACATCGCAGAGCCTGATTATAAATAATTATAGTTAAGTGCAGACAAGTGATTAAACATTATTCGTGAGCAGAAGGGAAGGGAGAAAAGAGTTGAATTATTTTGCCTGAAGATTGTACCATTATTTTAGGTGGCTCCATGGAACTTCCTGGGACTTACAAGTTACAAATGCTCGATTATACTATTGCCCATTTCATGAGATGTTATAGAGTCATGGAGGTATGCAGCACAGCAAGAAGCCTTTTGGCCTATTGTGTCTGTGCTGGTCAATGATAAACCACCTTACTATTCTCATCTTGTTGTCCAGCACTTGACTCATAGCCTTGTATGCCTGGCATATCATGTTCATGTGACATTAATCTGATGATGCTAACATAGAGGAATTATATTTATATCACACCTTTCACAAACCCGATGTTCAAAAGCTCCTTATAATCAATGAACTCCCATGCATAATAGCAGAATAACAACAAGATCCTCTGTCTTTAGTTGTTGATTCAGGGTAAATATTGACCAAGCAAGCTGGAGAGACCTCCGCTGTTCTTTCAAATAGCACCACAGGATCTTTAACTTAGAATCATAGAATCCTGACAATATGAAAAGAGACTATTTGGCTCATTGAATCTGCACCAACATTAATCCCCTATTCTTGTAACCCCATGTATTTATGCTGCTAGTCCCCCTTAAACTAAGGGGCAATTTAGCATGGCCAATACACCCAACCTACACATCTCTGGGGTGTGGGAGCACGGGGAGAATGTGCAAACTCCATACAGACAGTCAACTGAGGCTGGAATCAACACTGGATCCCTGGTGCTGTGAGGCAGTAGTGCTAACCACTATGCCACTGTGCCACCCAACTTTACCTGAGAAAGCAGAAAGGGCCTTGGTTTAATATCTCATGCAAAAGCAGTACCTCCCAAGTATCAGCTAATGATCAAAAACTGAGAGTCACTGAGTCAATCTCATGAGACACCAAGTAATAAATATACATTTTAAAATGACCAAACTCTACGAGTTAATTTTTGTGCAATTATTTTGTCAGTAAGGGAGGTGTGGTGTTGTGGTATTGTGACTGGACTGGTGAGCCTAAGGCCCAGGCTGATACTCTGGGTTCAAATCCCACTGTGGCAGCTGGTGGTATTTGAATTCAGTTAATAAATCTGGAATATAAAGCTACTGTCTGTCGTGGCACAGAGTAATGTTGGAGTTGTACAGAGCATTGACTAGGCCACAGCTGGAGTACTATTCATTGTAGGAAGGGTGTGATTGCACTGGACAGCGTACAGAGGAGGTTCATCAGGATGTAAACTGGGGAACATATGAAGGAAGGCTGGATAGGCTTGTGTTGTTTTCTTTAGAGCAGGGAAGACTAGGGTGGGGGAAAGAGATATAATTGAGGTGTATAAGGTTATGAGGGACGTGGAAAGTGTGAGTAGGAAGCTGCTGTTCCCCTTCGTTCAGGGTTCAATCATGAGGGGGCATTGTTTTAGAGTGAGGGCCAGGAGACTCAGATGGGATTTGAGAAAATGGTTTTTCGCTCAGAGAATGGTGGGAATCTGGAATGTACTGTCTGGAAAGGTAGTGGAGGCTGGAAACCTTACAATCTTTAAAAAATATTTGGATGAACACTTGAAACATTATGATGTTCAAGAATATGGGACAAGTGCAGGAAAATGAGATTAGCGCGGGTTTATTGGTTGTTATTGTCGAGGCAGACTCAGTGGTGAGATTTGACCATGTCCCTCCACCCTGCTAAAAAACCATCTGCCGAGGCCACTGGATGACTAGTCCTTTAACTTTATTGTTGTAATAACTTTACAACAATACTACAATTTCCCTCCATTTAAAGTTCTACACTACCCTCTTCACAGTGTTTCCATGTTTTGATCTATGATCTGCAAGTGTTATGTCATCTCGCTGCTTCTTGATCTCTAATGTCTCCTGCTCAGGGAGAGCATCAGTTTTAAAATTTTCATTCTCGAATCATTCTCTGGCTCTCCCTGTCCCTTTAACGTCCAGCTCTCAAACCCTCTGAGATCTCTGATCTCTTCCACCTCAGCGGCTCAAACATCCTAGACCATTGCAAATTCAAACATGCCGGCTACTCTTTTGCCTGCCCCCATTTTGGCAAATCAAACCATAGGCTGTTCTCCTGCTCCCTGCTTACAAGCAAAAACTGAAACCGGACACTACGTCAGAGAAAGTCATGGTGTGAGGAATCAGATAATCTCCTATGGAACTGCTTAGAGTCAGTACACTGTGACCAGCGTGAATGACTACGCCACTACAGTAACTGACTTCATTAGTAACTGCAGAAGACTATGTGCCGAAAAAGTGAATCTGTGTGTCTCCCAACTAGAAACATAGATGAACAAGGATATTTTTTGCCTGCTGAAATCCAGGTCTGAGGCATTCGAGTCAGGTGACACAGACCTATACAATAAAGTCAGATATGATCTACGGAGAGCCATCAAAATTGCCAAGAGACAATACCAATACCAAGCTCGAGTCCCAGGCGAGCCAGAGACCCTGCAAACATCACCAACCATAACCTGGCAACGAGCCCAAGAGATGAAGGCCAGGTTTCAACCTTCCTCAGGAAATCTGGACAACTTTCAACCTCTTGAGGACGGGTCAAGTAAGATGTGGCCACTTACTCCACAAGGCAGACCATCGCACACACACTGAACTCCTGTCCTGAGAGATCCATTTCTGGTGGCATCCGGGGAAACCATTGAATGCATTGTTAACCTTGACATCCTATATAACTACTTCCTCAACTATGCAAAATAAATCTGGAATACCATGACAACTATCACCAATTGTTGTAAGAAACCAATCTAGGTCACTAATCAAGGAAGGTATTCTGCCACCCTTAACTGGTTTGACCTAAGCATGACCCCAGACCCACAGCACTGTGGTTGACTCTTAACTGGCCTCTTAAGATGCTGGGCCTCTGGAAGTAAGGCCCCTGAAGTTGCCCAGCAAGACATTCAACTTCAGGGCAATTATGGATGGACAAAAAATACGAACAAAAGATCTAGGAGATGGAGTAGGCCATCTGGCACCTCCACCATTGAATAAGCTCACGGCTGATCTTTCTGTGCACTTAGCTCCACTTACATGCCCAATCATCATAACTTTTAATTCCTTTACTGTTCAAAAATGTATCTATCCTTGCCTTAAAAATTTTCAATGAGGTAGCCTCAACTGTTTCACTGGGCACTCCTCAACTCAGTCCTAAATCTTCTTTCCTTATTTTGAGGCTATGCCCTCTAGTTCTAGTTTGACAACTTGCCTGCTTCTATCTTATCTATTCCCTTCATAATCATATATGCTTCTATAAGATCTCCACTTATTCTTCTGAATTTCAATGAGCAATCTACTCAGTCTCTCCCCACAAGCCAACCCTCTCAACTCCAGAATCAACCTAGTGAATCTCCTCTGCACCCCCTCCAGAGCCAGTAGATCCTCTGTTAGGTAAAGAGACCAAAACAGTACACATTACTCCAGGTATGGCCTCATCAGCACTTTATAGAGCTGCAACATTACCTGCCTGTTTTTAATCTCCATCCCTCTAGCAATGAAAGACAAAATTCCATTTGCCTTCTTAATTAACTGCTGCACTTGCAAACCAACTCTTTGTGATTCATGCACAAGGGCCCCCAGGTCCCTCTGCACAGCAGCATGCTGCAATTTTTTACCATTTAAATAATAGTCCATTTTGATGTTATTCCTACCAGAGTGGATGACCTCACATTTACCAACATTGTACTCCATCTGCCAGACCCTCGCCCACTCACTTCGACTATCTATATCGCTTTTGTTGGCCATGGCTACATCACATGGACAAATAAAGAAAAGGTTGAACAAAACAATCTGTCAAATGTCATTAATAAAAAGGAACATTCTGAGACTTTGAAAGGTTAATTATATAAATTTTCAAAACAAAAGCCATGCAAAAAATGTAATTGAACACTCAGTTCTTTGGAAAATGCAATCAAAAACAATCACCATAAAATATAATCTGATGATGCAAATAAGAATCAATTCCCAAAAATGCTGTCTTCCTCCTGCTGTTATCAATCACATTTCAATGCAAAATGTTATAGATGACTTTGATGCAAAAATGTAAGATGCTGAAAAATTAAATATTGTGATGGAGTCACACCTAATAAGACTTATTATACTTCTTCTGAATACACGAAGGAGAAAGGATGTTTTCTCGAGCTTAAATTTGTAATTGCGGCGTTGAAGAACTGACACGCTATGTCAATTTCCCAGAGCCCTGAAGGTGACAGAACCTTCCAGCTCAGTATTACACCCGGTAATAGTTAGCGTGAAAAGCGTCTGAATTATTCTGCAGAAAATGATTTGACCTGTTTTGTAAATCTGTAGTCAAGACGACTTATTCTATTGGTTAGCTTTTAGCACAAGTGGGATGCAGATAGGCAGGAAACTTGTGCACAATGTATTCACTAGAGTTGTTTCAAGCCCCTGACCTCACTTTAGTAACATGAGACAACAATTAGCTCTGTTCTAAATAAAGATCAAGAGCTTCGGGACGTCTCTGGGAATCAATTGATTTCTATGGACTTTCCAACATATTTCATGGCTCACTTGTGTTACTTCTGAGCTTCTGGGGATTCTGTAAATTTCTGTCTAAGTTATGCATGTTTATTGATGTCTTTTCTTTTACTTCACAGGTGATTTGGTCCACCTTGTTGACCAACAAGGGGCATACACGTGGTGGTTCGTGCGAGGGCTGCTCTTGGATGTTGTTTCGAGAGTTGCCTAGTGCTTCACGTCATTAGTGTACACTTAAACTGGACCATCTAAAGGCAACATGACAACTCAGTGACTAACACTGTTTGCTGTGCAGATACGTGGATTTGGGCCAGTGTTGCGGGAGTTTGCACATTCTCCCCATGATTGCAAGGGTTTTCTCCGGGTGCTCCGGTTTCCTCCCACACCCCAAAAAAGTGCTTTTAGGCTGATTTGGTGTAGTAATTGTCCCTAAATTAGTCTTCTCTCAATCTTCCCCAATAGGCGTAGACAAAGGTCATAGGTAGAGGATGGCACTTACAATGTTAAAATGGTGGCGCGGGCTTGTTGGGCCAAAAGGCCTGTTTACTGTGTTGTTTTGTTCTTTGTTCTTTGACAAAGGGTCTTCCTGACTCAAAACATTGGCTCTAATCCCTCTCCACAGAGGTTGTCAGTCCTGTTGAGATTTTCCAAAATTTTCACTTCTGGTTTCAGATTCCAGCATCCGCAGTATCTTGCTTTTATTTTTGCTATTTCATCATGCTTTTTGTCCCTGGTGGCACAATGGTTAGCACTGCTGCCTCACAGCGCCAGGGACCTGAGTTCAATTCCCAGCTTGGGTCAATGGAGTTTGCACATTCTCCCTGTATCTGCCTGGGTTTCCTCCCTCAGTTCAAAGATGTGCTGGTTAGATAGACTGGCCATGCAAAATTGCCTCTCAATGTTAGGGGAACTAACTAGGGTAAATGTATAGGGTTATGGGGATAGAATCTGGGTGGGATTGTTTTCGATGGGTCGAATAGCCTCTTTCTCCACTATAGGATTCTATGGATCCTGTATATTGGAATTGGTATAGAACATAGAACATTACAGCACAGAACAGGCCCTTCGGCCTTTGATGTTGCGCCGACCAATATAAAAAGCAATGACCCTCCAAACTAAACCATTCCCTTCTCTTCCATATACTTATCAACTAACCTCTTAAACGCCACCAAACTTGGCTCATCTACAACTGCTGCAGGCAGGGCATTCCACTCCCTAACCACCCTCTGGGTAAAGAACCTACCTCTGATATCCGTCCTATAACTATCACCCCTTAATTTAAAGCTGTGTCCCCTCGTGCTAGCTTTCTCCATCCTAGGAAAAAGGCTATCACTGTCCACCCTATCTAAACCTCTAATCATCTTATATGTTTCAATAAGGTCCCCTCTTAGCCGCCTCCTTTCTAACGAAAACAACCTCAAATCCCTCAGCCTCTCTTCATAAGACCTGCCCTCCATACCAGGCAACATCCTGGTAAACCTCCTCTGTACCCTCTCCAATGCCTCCACATCTTTCTTATAATGTGGGGACCAGAACTGCACACAATACTTCAAGTGCGGCCGCACTAGAGTTTTGTACAGTTGCAACATGACGTTGCGGCTCCGAAATTCAATCCCCCTACCAATAAAAGCTAAGACTCCATATGCCTTCTTAACAACCTTATCGACTTGACTGCCTACTTTCAGGGATCTATGCACAAATACACCAAGATCCCTCTGTTCATCAACACTATTAAGAATCCTACCATTAGCCCTATACTCTACACATTTATTATTCCTGCCAAAGTGCATTACCTCACACTTTTCCACATTAAACTCCATTTGCCACCTCTCGGCCCAGCTCTGCAACTTGTCCAAGTCACTCTGCAAACTATAACACCCCTCTTCACTATCTACCACTCCACCTGGTAACCAGAATATACTGGTAACCAGAATTAATAGAGGTCTAGAGGCTGGAGATTGATGAAGCCTCAGCTTGCCTGGCCATTAGTGATGGGGAAATATGAGTCTCCCAGTTATTTGATAACAGAATATCACATAACCACATGACATGTAACACAGTTATGGTGACATATGTCAACAGTGAGTGCAATATGATCTTGTATATAATGATCATCTAAAACATTTTGTCACAATGTGACAGTGTTCACTCATATGTTTGAATGCCTGGGAGACTGACCATTGCTTCTCAGAGGTCACTCACTATCAGAGAGTTGAAAATACCTGGGAACACTACCTCCTGGAAGTTCAAGTCACTCACCATCTTGACTTGGAAATAAACTGTTACTGGGTCAAAATCTGGGGACTCCCTGCCTAACTGATGTGTATAAATCAAGTGAATAGCCTGTGCTTAGACAGAAAATGATGAATATCCTTTAAGATGTTGAACATATCTGGAATTAAGAATCTACTGAAGACCATGAAATCACTAATGATTGTCGGAAGAGCTAGCTCACTAAATGTCCTTTAGGGAAGGAAATCTGCTGTCCTTACCTGACCTAGTTGACATCTGACTCCAGAGCCACAGCAATGTGGGTGACTCTCAACTGCCTTTTAAGGACAAAGAACAAAGAACAACACAGCATGGGAAACAGGCCTATCGGCCCAACGAGCCCACGCCACCATTTTAACAACGTGAGTTCCCACTTCCACCCGTGACCCTTGTCAATATTAATGGAAATCCACATTGGAAACCAGATTGGGGAGACAATTTAGGGACAATTTGTTTCACCAATCAGCCTAAGACCACGTCTTTGGGGTATGGGAGGAAACTGGAGTACCCGGAGAAAACCCACACAAGCACAGGGAGAATGTGCAAACTCCCCCAGACACCGCCCCAAATCCATGTATCTGCACAGCACAGCGATAGTCACTGAGCTGTCATATTGCCCATCAATTGGTCCAGTTTAAGCGCACACTAATGAAGTGAAGCACTAGGATATTCACGAAAAATGCAAGAGCAGCCCTCGCATGACCCATCGTGTGTATGCTCCTTGTTGGACAACAAGGAGGACCGAAACACCTGTGGAATAAAAAAGAAGAACATCAATAACATGCACATCTTATGCATTTTATGGAACGTTCCAAGGCTCTTGATCCCTATTTAAAACAGTCTTCTATATCCCTCTATCCCTATTCCGCTCATGTGCCTATCTAAGTATCTCTTAAATAACTCCAGCATGCCTGCCTCCACCATCTTACTTGGCAGTGCGTTCCATACCCCCACAACTCTCTGTGTGAAAAACCTCCCTCTAACATCCAAATTATATCTTGCTCTCCTCACCCAAAGCCCATGGCCCCTCATAATATTTGATTCCAACCTAGGAAAAAGCTTACCACTGTTTACTCCATATATACCCTTCATAATCTTAGACACCTCTATTAGATCTCCTCTCAGTCTCTGTTTTTCTAAAGAAAACAGTCCCAATTTGCCTAAACTTTCCTCCTAACTCAGACCTTCCATACCAGACAGCATCCTGGTAAACCTTCTCTATACTTCCTGCATGATCTCCACGTCCTTTCAGTAGTAAGGCAACCAGAATTGGATGCATATTCCAAATGACGTCTAACCAACGTTCTATACAACTGCAACATTAAAGGCCAGCTCTTGTACTCTATATCCCTTTCTATAAAAGTTAGCATACCATAAGCTTTCTTCACAACCTTCTCCACCTGTTCTTCCACCTTCAAAGACATGTGCACTTGCAACCCCAGGTCCCTCTGCATTTCTATACTCTTAATAGGTCTATCCTTTATCATATAACTCCCCCATACATTATTTCTTCCAAAATACATCACCTCGCATTTATCAGGATTAAATTCCATCTGCCATTTATTTGCCCAATCTACCAGCCTATCTATGTCCTGTTGTATTGCCTGACAATACTCCTCACTGTCTGCAAGTCCAACCATCTTTGTATTGTCTGCAAACTTGCTGATCTCACCACTTACTCCCTCTTCCAAGTCAATTATGTATATACAAATAGAAGAGGTCCCAGTACTGAGCCCTGCGGCACACCACTTGTGACCGACCTCCAGCTAGAAAAACACTCTTCCACTATTACTCTTTATCTCCTATTACCAAGCAGTTACTTATCCATCTAGATACCTGTCCTTGTATCCAATTAGCCTTGATCTTTTCAACTAACTTCCATGAGGGACTTTGTCAAACACCTTACTGAAATCCATATAGACGACATCAACAGCTCGTCCTTCATCAAATGTTTTTGTCACCTCCTCAAAAAATTCTACCAGATTCGTATGGCACGATTTCCCCTTAACAAAGCCATGCTTTATCCCTAATCAGATCGCAACGCTGTAGGTGCCTATACATCCTATCTCTAAGAATCCCCTCCAACAGCTTCTCTATCACTGACATCAAACTCACCGGCTATAATTACCAGGGTTATCCCTACTATCCTTTTTAAACAACAGTACCATGTTTGCTATCCTCCAGTCCGCTGGGACCTCACCTGTGTCCAAAGAAGAGACAAAGATATGCGTCAGAGACCCAGCAATTTCACCTCGCGCCTCCCTAAGCAGCCTGGGATAAATGCCATCAGGCCCCAGAGATTTATCAGTTTTAATGCTACATTAAGCTAAGGATAGGCAATAAGTGCCTATAACACAGAATCCCTACGTTAGAGAAGGAGGCCATTTGGCCCATTGAGCTACACTGACAATAATCCCATCCTGGCCCTATCTCCATAACCCCCATAACGCTGCTAAACCCCCTGATTTTAAGAGCAATTTAGCATAGCCAACCCACCTAACCCGCACATCTTTGGACTGTAGCAGAAAAGCAGAGCACTCGGAGGAAGCCCACTCAGGCATGGGGAGAACATGCAGCCTCCACACAAACTATGACCCAAGCCAGGAATCGAACCCGGATCCCTGGCTCTGTGAGGCAGTTTGTGTCACTGTGCTGTGCCATGTCCCTGCAATGAACTTCAAAAAATAATGAATGTGGGCACTTAGGGAATATGGTTGCGCTGAGTGAACACAGAGCTTTGAGGTCATGAGGGTGGCAGGGGAGTAAATGGATTGAAGATACAGATCAGCTAGGATCCAGCTGAATGGCAGGCCAGGCTTGAGGAACTTGTTGGCTGGCGTCTATTCCTGTGTTAATTCGAGCTCCAGGTGGCACACCTGACAGTTTAACAGCAGAGTTCATTTGATCTCATATAATTCCTCTTCAACACAGTAAAAATCAATAATCCCTTTGTGCCCTTTGTCGCTATTGTGATCTAGATGAAGGTGCTGATGTGAGAAAGGCAACTCGGTGTCTTTCATCACTTCCAGCTGAATGCTGAAAAGAAAACTTTCAGTCTCTTCTCTCGAAAAGACAAGGCAGGGAGTGCCTAATACTGAAATGATGATGAGTTGCAATCGGGAGGATGCTGAGAAAATGTTTCCACTTCTCATAGAATGCAGAAGGAGGCCATTCAGCCCATTGAGCCTGCACCAATAACAATCCCATCCAGGCCTGAGCCCATAACCCCATGTATTTATCCCGCTAGTCCCCCTGACACTAAGGGGCAATTTAGCATGACCAATCTATCAAACTTGCATATCTTTAGAGTATGGGAGGAAACTGGAGCACCCGGAGGAATCCAACACAGACCAAGGGGGAATGTGTAAATTCCACATGGTCACCCAAGGCCATGGTGTTGTGAGGCAGAAGTGCTAACCACTGTGTCACTGTGCGATGTCCAAAACCAGGGATCATTTAAATCTAAGACAGTCACTAATAAGCCTAATAGGTAATTCAGAAGAAAGCTCCTTATCCAGAGACTGATGAGAATGTGGAACTCGCTGCGATAAAGACATAAAATAAAGGAGGGGAAGAAAAATTCAAAATCATCAAGGTGGCAGAAGGAAAAAGCAATAAAATGGGATAATATGACTACTGCTCTGAGCTCTTTCTCACTTCTGAGAGGTGTTGAACTGTGATGACGCTTTTTGAAGCAAATCATCTGTATGACTTTAAGAGGCAGTACATGTACATGATAGAGGAAAGATATGAGAATAAGGTCACGTGAAGTAGGACAGAAGGAGGTCATGACTGTTGCTGGCTAGCCTGCATTTATTGCCCATTCCTAGTCAACTCTTGAACTAAGTGGTTTGATAGGCCATTTTAGAGGGCAGTTTGAGAGTCAACCACATTGCTGTGGCTCTGTAGTCATATGTAGACCAGATCAGATAAGGACTTGATTTCCTTCCCTAAAGGATGTCAGTGAACCAAAATAAACCTTTTGGTCTGTTTCTGTGCTGGTAATTTCACTTAATGTATACCCCTGTCATGCAGGCACTGACCATGAGGTTGTCAATCAATATGATGAACTGTGAATAGTTTGCTAAAATGCTTACAGCAGCAGACTGGGTTCATTGCACATTTTAGCAATTAGCACTGCAATTTTTCAGTATGATAAGCAATTTGAGTTTCAAACATAAATGGAAAATGCTGGAAAATCTCAGCAAGTCTGAGAGCATCTGTGGAGAGAGAATAGAGACAATACCCTTAAACCTGCATGACCCTTCGTCAGATCTCCTGCATTCCTTATTATCTGAAAGAAAGAGAAAATGCTTCTCATTAATGTGTCAGATGAGATGAAGAATGAAGTGAAGCTGGGGATAAGGACACCTCTGAGATAAAGTGTGTGGGTGCTGCTGGAGAGAGATGTTGAGTGTGTGCATATGATGGTGCATAGCATAGAAACAGAGAATATAGGAACAGTAGGAGGCCATTTGGCCCTTCAAGCCTGCTTCTCCATTCATATGATCATGGTTGATCGTCCAACTCAGTAGCCTCCTGCTTTCTCCCCATAACCTTTGACCCCATTTGCCACAAGTGCTATATCCAGCCACCTCTTGAATACATTCAATGTTTTAGCATTTACTGCTCCCTATGGTAAGGAATTCCATAGGCTCACCTCTCACTGGGTGAAGAAATGTCTCCTCATATCCGTCCTAAATGGTCTACCACAAATCCTCAGGCTGTGACCCCTGGTACTGGACTCCCCTATCATTGGAATATCCTCTTTGCATCTATCCTGTCTAGTCCTGTTAAAATATTACAAATCTCTATGAAATTCACCCTCATTTTTCTGCACTCCAGTGAAAATAGTCCTAACCTAGTCAATCTCTCCTCAGGCATCAATCCTGCCATTCCTGGAATCAGCCTATAAACCTTCACTGCACTCCCTCGTGAGCAAGACCATCCTTACCCTGAACTTCAGAATGTGCTGATTTCCAGGAAGGTTGTATGTCCTGGAAATACCTGTAATCCTGATTGGATTTGAAGTATTAGGGGTGGAATTTCAGTTGGAATCCAGTTGGGGTGAGTCGGAGATGGAGACAGTCGTTGAGCAAAGCAATACAGCTGTGAAAGCGAGTTTTAATAAACATCTTGTCAAACACCAGGAGAGAAATGGAAAGCAACAAAGATGGTCAAAGTGAATGAGACAAATGGGAATCCTAGTGGAAAGAAGAGCAGTACTTCTTCAGGGTAGACATTCCTGATAAAGAAGTGAGTTAAACACTAAGATAAATGAGGCACTGTGGCACATTGGTTAGCACTGCTGCCTCACAGCGGCAAGGACCTGGGTTTGATTCCCAGTTTGGAGGACTGTGTGGAGTTTGCATGTTCTCACTGTGTCTGTATGGGTTTCCTCCAAGTGCTCCTGTTTCCTCCCACAGTCCGAAAGATGTGCTAGTTAGGTGCATTGGCCATGCTAAATCCTCCCTCAATGTACCTGAACTGGAATGTGGCGACTAGGGGATTTTCACAGTAGCTTCATTGCAGTGTTAATGTAAGTCCACATGTGACAATAATAATAACTAAAAAAAAAAGATACAGTGAATGCTGGAATCTACAACAAGTATAAAAAATCTCAGTTGGTCTGACAGCATCTGTGGGGAGAGAATAGAGCCAATGTTCTGAGTCTGGATGATCCTTTGTCAGAAATCAACTCATTTTCTGGACAAAAAAACATAGACAATACTTTTCCCCTTTATGGATTTTTTTTGCCAAATAGCCCATATGGCTCCAACAGTTCTAACTCTGATTGTGACCAAGGGTGTTGCACAACTTCTCCCCAGACCTCGAATCCCCAAATGGAGTTGAAGAATTCAAGCAATAAAGCTGCTGTATTTACACGAGTTGCATATATATATTTTTTTCAAATGCCCAACCTGTGCTTAGACAGAAAATGACAAACAGAATCAGGTTCCTTTAAGATATTCTAAAACATAGAGGGTGAATCTTCCCGTTCCTACACCTGATGGGACTGGAAGCAGGAAGCCTAGGAAAATCGGATATAAAATAGCACAGACTTTTAAGGAAGCCTGACTACTTCAAAAAAATTAAGTCACCATTCAAAAACTGCATGATTGGAAGGAGCAGATTGTCAACTGAAGGCTAAAGGGGTGACTACGCTGGGATATCCAGCTGAACAGGGAGGATCTCTTTACTTGAGGTAGATTTGAAGCATGAGGGGTAAAACTTCAGGAGAGGAGATTCACTAGGTTGATTCTGGAGTTGAGAAGGTTGGCTTATGAGGAGATATTGAGTAGACTGGAGCTAAACATTGGAATTCAGGAGAATGAAGGGCGATCTGATAGAAAATATCAGATTATGAAGGCGATAGATAAGACAGAAACAAGGAAGTTGTTTGCGCTGGCAGGTGTAACTAGAACTAAGGGACATGGCTTCAAAATAAGGAGGAACAGATGTACGGCTGAGTTGAGGAGGAACGTCTTCACACAAAGGGTTGTGAATCTGTGGAATTCCCTGCCCAGTGAAGCAGTTGAGACTACCTCACTGAATGTTTTTAAGGAAAGGATAACTAAATTTTTGAACAATAAAGGAATTAAGGGTTACAGTGAGCAGGCGGGTAAGCGGAGCTAAGATCAGCCATGACCTTATTGAATGGCGGAGCAGGCTCGAGGGGCCAGATGGCCTAATCCTGCTCCTAGAGCTTATGTTCTTATAACTTAACGGACTCAGCATCAGGTTGGTGCACTCCACAGGAAAGAGCTAAAGCAACATCCACTGCGTTAACATCCTTAAAATCCTATTGGTGGCCAGGGGGAGGAGGCCTTCTGTACCACTCTGTAAGTACTCAGGAAATGTTTGCACAAGTATGACTTAATGATCCACTTGACCTTTTCTCATCTCATATTTCCTCTTGTTTCATTTTCCTTATACTTTATACCTATGATTATACATTCAACTCCCTTTGATTTTCTAGAATCGTAGAATCTTTACAGAGCAGAACGAGGCCATTCAGCACATTATCCAGGCCCATTAAACTGCCTTATCCCCATAAACCCCACACACTTATCCAGCTAATCCCCCTACACTGACATATCTTTGGACACGAAGGGGCAGTTGATCATGGCTAGATGGGGAACAGTGATGGTGTGGTGGTATTATCACGAGACTATTAATCCAGAAACTCAGCTAATGTTTTGGGGAGCCAGTTCGAATCCTGGCACAGCAGATGGTGGAATTTGAATTCAATATAAAGCATCTATAATTTAGGGTTTCTTGATGACTATAAAACCATTGGCAATTGTGAAAAAAACCCATCTGGTTCGCTAATGTCCTTTAGGGAAGAAAATCTGCCGTCCTTACCCAGTCAGGCCTATATGTTACTCCAGAACCACAGTAATGTGGTTGATTTTCATCTGCTCTCGGGCAATAGGGATGGGCAATAATGCTGGCCAGCCGGTGACACCCATGTCCCATGAATGAATGAAAAAAACTTGACACATCTTTCCTAAATTTCCTTTTTTTTATTCAATCATGAGACATGGGTATTACCTGCTGGCCAGTATTTATTGCCCATCCCTAGTTGTCTTTGTTCAGAGGGCAGTTGAGAGTCAACTACATGTAGCTCAGGAGCCACATTAAGACGGATCAGGTAAGGACAGCAGATTTCCTTCCCTAAAAAACATTAGTGAACCAGATAGGTTTTTGTAACAATCGACAATGGTTTCATGGTCGTCTTAATTCCAGATTTGTAATAATTGAATTCAATTCCACCATCTGCTGTGGTGAGATTTGAACCCAGGTCCCTAGAATATTAGTTGAGTTTCTGGATTAATATTCTAGCAATCATACTACTAGGGCATCAACTTCCCTCGGTGCTACCCTCTCCTTATTTATAAAACATTGAATAGGGACAAAGGAACTGGAGTAAGCCCTTCAGCCCTTCAAAGCTGTTCTCCATTCATTAGATTTTGGCTGGTCTGTATCTCAACATTCTTTCCTTGCCTTAGTATTACATCAATTAATAGTCAACAAAAATTAGTGCCTCTCTCTTTCAATAAATTTTTAATTGAACTATCGAAAGCTGGGGAAAAAGTTAGCAATTCCTGTACATTAAGCATGCCTATGGAGAGCTCCTCAGTTCTCTGGATAATCAGAAGGAAGGTTTCATGAAGGATCTACTCTAGCTGTTAATTCATACGTTCATGTTTGTATGAACTAATTACTGAAATGTAAGTGACGGAAATCATTCAGCTTAATTTCCTGGTAAAGTAATAGCCTCTTGATTAAACAAAAAACAGCGTTGGTTCTGCAGGAGAAAAGAGCAGGTCACACAATGAGGGGTGCAAACGAGGCAAAGCAACAATTCAGGATCTGTGTTTTTCCTCTTCTGTGTGTTTGCAAACTCCCCGTGGGTGTCGTACCTGCTCTTCAACACACAGCACTCAAGGTAAGAAAAAAATAATATCTAATTTCTTTCACTAAGTGTCATTTTAGTGAGGAATATTTTTGGAACAGGCAGGGGTGAGAGCAGTTTGAAGCAAATTAGTGGCATTGTTATTGCTACACTGGAATGCAAAATATATTGTTGTGACTGTCTAGTTTTCTAAGACATTCAATCATTGACTTTGTTGATTCTTACCTGCTGCCTCTCTGTCAATGAATGGCTTGGACAAGGCCATTCAGCCCATCAGGCAAAAAGGAACAAAATGAGAAATATGCTTTTGTAATTATGTTCTGCCTGAAGGGGCATTGGAAACAGGTTCAATAGTAACATTTAAAAAGGAATAGGATAAATGCTTACACCAAAGAATTTTTTTGTGTGGGTATCATAGAATCCCTACAGTGCAGAAGGAGGCCATTTGGCCCATCAAGTCCCATCCAGGCCTTGTTCCTGTAACCCCACATATTTACCCTATTAATCCCGCCTAACACTAATGGGCAATTTAGAACACTACAGCACAAACAGGCCCTTCGGCCCACAAGTAAAGGTTGATTAGCATGGCCAATCAATCTAACTCACAGATCTTTGTGTACTTTGTATATCTTTGTATACTTAGAAAACATTGCGCTGTGTAGGAAAGAGCAGAGAAACTGACTGATCTTTCGCAGAGCACAATGGGCCAGGTGTTGGAGAAACCATAGCAAAGTTACGGCACAAAAGGAGGCCATTCGGCCCATCTTGTCCAGGCCAGCTATGGATTTAGGATTTCATGATTTTCCAGAGTCTATTAGTGGGTTCAGGGTGTTTGGAGAAGGACAACAGCAGGGTCATCTAAGAAAAAAACTATGGCCCATTTATTTCTTAACAATGCCAGAGAAATATAATCACATTGTCCTGTTCTCAATGTCAGATGGTGTTATTTGCTTTCACTGGAAAAACAGAGGCTGAGGGGAGACCTGATAGAGGTCTCCAAAATTATGAGAAGCATAGATAGGGTAGATAGTCAGAGGCTTTTTTCCAGGGTGGAAGTACAAGGGGGCACAGGTTCAAGGTGAGAGGGGGAAACTCTAAGGGAGATGTACGGGGAATGTTTTTTATGCAGAGAGTGGTTGAGTGCCTAGAATGCGCTATCAGAGGAGGTGATGGAAGTAGAGCATTAGCAACATCTAAGAGGCATCTGGATGGTTACATGAATAGGGAGGGAGAAGAGGGATATGGACTGAGTGAGGGCTGAAAGTTTTATTTTAGTTTACTCAGGGCATCATGATTGGCACACACTTGGAAGGCTGAAGGGCTTGTTCCAGTGATGCACTTTTCTTTGTTCTTTGTTCTCTTTCCTGTTGTCTGAAGGACAAGCACTCAGAAATCTCATTGTAATGACTTCACCGAGGCCCGTGATGAGGTTGGCCTCGTGGAGTATGAGCTTCCTGATTGAGGTCATATTTCCTGCCCAATCAGGGAATCTCAGCTGTATATTGAATATCCAATAAATGGAAGGTGGTGGCTTGGTGTATGTGGTCCAAATTTGCAGTGGATACAAAGTTGGATGGGAGGTTGATCTATGAGGAGAGTGCAGAGATGCTGCAGCAGTGATTTAGAAGGCCTGAGTGTGGGCCTGTACGTAATATAATATGGATAAATGTGAGGTTATCCACTTTGGCAGCAATAATAGGAAGACAGATTATTACTTGAATGGGGTGCAAATTGAGAGAAGTGAATATTCATTGTGACCTTGGAGTCCTTGTAGATCAGTTGCTGAAAGTAAGCGTGCAGATACAGCAGGCAGTAAAGAAAGCAAATGGCATGTTGGCCGTCATAGCGAGAAGATTTGAGTATTGGGATAGGGATGTTTTGCTGCAATTATATGGGGCTTTGCTGAGGCCACATCTGGATATTTTGCGCAGTTTTGATGTCCTTATCTGAGGAATGGATGTCCTTACTGTAGAGGGATTACAGCATGGCTGAACCCTGGGCTGGCAGATCTATCAGATGAGAAGAGACTAAATCGGTTAGGATTATATTTACTGCAGTTTAGAAAAGTGAGAAAGGATCTCATAGAAATTTATTAAATTCTACCAGGGTTAGATTCAGAAAGAATGTTCCCGGTGCTGAGAGAGTCCAGGGTCATAATTTGAGGATAAGGAGTAAACCTTTTAGAATAGAGATGAGGAGAAATTTCTTCACCCAGAGGGTGGTGAATGTATGGAATTCACTACCACAGAATACATCTGAGACAAAAATGTTGTCTGATTTCAGGAAGAAATTAGAAATTTGGAGCCAAAGGGATTAAAGGACATGGGAGGAAGGGGAGAATCAAGATATTGAATTCAATGATCAGCCCATGATCAAAATGAATGGTGGAGCAGGTTTGAAGGGCCGAATAGCCTCCTCCTGCTTCTAGTTTCTATGTTTCTATTAGTGGAATAGAGTTTATCAAGAAAGGAAATGTGGTGAAGGGACACCGGCCTTTGAGGAATTGTTACGCTAATGCTTGGTAAGTATCTTGCTCTGTCGAACTTTGCACATGAACAATTTGTGCTTTGGAAGCACCATTAAATCCACAGTAACATGAGTGCAGCAAGTTTGTTTTGTGACTTTGAGGAACTAAAGGGAAATCAGACAATTAAAGTATTGGGTTAAATGGAATTTACAGTACAGAAAGAGGCAATTTCACTCAACTGCTTTATCTGTGCTCCAACGAGCCTCCTTCTACCCTTTTATACATAATTCTATCAGCATTTCACTCATGTTCTTACCTTGCTTTCCCTTAAACGCACCTTTGCATTTCAATTGTGAGAATTCATTCCCTTGATATCGTTGCCCAAAATCAATTTCACGCCTGAGCCTAATCTGTAATAGAATCAGGAATCACACTTTGCAAAGCTCTTTTATTCAGATCCCGACAGTAAGTTGAGAATTGTTTCCTAAAGAAAGGAACACAAGTTTACTTCCAACATCACATTTATAATTGGCACCAGTAGCAGAATAAGTGGTTTGAAATTAACACTTCTGACTGTGACTGTAAAATAAAGTGAGTCACACAGCTTTAGCATGAGAATTGGCACTGATAGTTTTATTTGAACTTTGAACCCCCATTCTCAGTGTCTGTTGATTAGATATATTTTATTTCATTGCACCCCTTCTGTACTTGGATGCATCCCACATTGAGATGAGTGTTATTTGGTAGAGTGGCACGGTGGCACAGTGGTTGGCACTGCTGCCTCATAGCGGCAGGACCTGCGTTCAATTGCGATCGCTGGTGGCTGTGTGGCGTTCTCTCTGTGTCCGTGTGGGTTTCCTCCCATGATCCAAAAGGCATGTTGGTTAGGTGTATTGACCATGATAAATTCTCTCTCAGTTCTGGCAATCTGGAGGCATGCAAATCTTGTCTTTATAATTCTGATGAAAATTCATCCAGACTTGAAGGGCAGGATTTTCTGGCTGTGCTCTCCCCAAAGCCAGAAGATCTCACTCAAGGTCAGTGTGAGGTCATCCATTTTGTTAGGAATAACAGCAAAATAGACTATTATTTAAATGATAAAAAAATTGCAGCATGCTGCTTTGCAGAGGGACCTGGATGTCCTTGTGCAGGAATCTCAAGGAGTTGGTTTGCAGGTACAGCAGGTATTTAAGAAAACAAATGGAATGTTGTCCTTCAGTGCTAGAGGGATGGAGTTTAAAAACAGCAAGGTTATGTTGCAGCTGTGTAAGGTGCTGGTGAGCCTACCCCTGGAGTACCGTGTACAGTTTTGGTCTCCTTATTTGAGAAAGGATATACTGGCACTGAAGGGGGTGCAGAGGACATTCATGGGTTTGATTCTGGACTTGAGAGGTTGGCTTATGAGGAGAGACTGAGTAGACTGGGGCCAAACTCTTTGGAATTCAGAAGAATGAGATAAGATCTTATAGAACCATATAAGATTACAAAGGGAATAGATATGATAGAAGCAGGAAAGTTGTTTCCACTGTAAGGTAAACTAAAACTAGGGAGCATAGCCTCAAAATAAGGAGAAGCAGATTTAGGACTGAGTTGAGGTGGAACTTCTTCACACAAAGGGTTGTGAATCTGTGGAATTCCCTGCCCAGTGAAGCAGTTGAGGCTACCTCATTGAATGTTTTTAAGGTAAGGACAGATACATTTTTGAACAGTAATGGAATTAAGAGTTATGGTGAGCAGGTGGGTAAGTGTAGCTGAGTCCACAAAAGGATCAGCCACGATCTTATTGAAAGGTGGAGTAGGCTCGAGGGGACACATGACCTTCTCAGAGGGTAGTAAGTGCATGGAATACTCTGCCTGCAACAGTTGTGGACTCTCCAACTTTAAGGGTGTTCAAATGGTCAATGAATAGGCATATTGATAGCATTGGAATAGTTTAGGTTAGAGGGTCATTAGATTGGTTCCACTGGTCAGAGCTTCATCGAGGGCCGAAGGGCCTATACTGTGCTGTAATGTTCTATGTTCCGTGTTCTATTCCTGCTCCTACTTGTTATATTCTTATGTTCTTATGTTTCCTGGACTCACTGAGATGATGTTTGCTTTCCTGTTCCAACATTGTGTGGAACTGGGCGGCACAGTGGCACAGTGGTGAGCACTATTGCCTCATAGCACTAGGGACACAAGTTCGATTCTCAACAAGAGTCACTGTCTTTGTGAAATTTGCACATTCTCCCTTTGTATTCATGAGTTTTGCTGGGTGCTCCTGTTTCCTCCCACAGTTTGAAAGACGTGCTGGTTAGGTGCATTGGTCATGCTAAATTTTCTCTCAATGTACCTGAACAGACACCGGTGTGTAGTGACTAGGGGATTGTCGCAGTAACTTCTTTGCTGTGTTAATGTAAGCCTACTTGTGACACTAATAAATAAACTTCAAAAACTTAAACTGCAAGGTGACCAGCTAGAGGTTGCTGTGTCTCTATCGTGATGTACAAACAGACATTGGAGCTGGAGGATGAGGCTTTTCTTGTTGCAGTAGGTTCATGACTGTTTTCCACTTGAGGTATTGTGGTAACCCTCCGAGTGCTGGAATAGCCTGAACAACAAGGAGCTTCTCCCAGCTGCAAAGATACTGGACAAACCGGCTTTGGAAAGAGTGAAGACAATTGAGAACTGAAGTCCCAGTCTCAGGTACCCTCCTGTTGTGGCTCTTAGGAACTATTGCTCTGTGTAGTGCAATATAGAGGTTTTTTTGAATATCTTCCACCATCTTCAGAAGGTTTAGGGCAACACAGGAAGCTCTGCTCAGAAGAGAAAAAGACTGGTTGTGGATGATGAACATGACTTCAAAGAATTCTTTGCTGCCATACCTAATGTTTCAAAATCATGCCTATAACTCAAGGCCAGATTCCTTCAGGTCCATAGAGTGGTGGTCTATTGTTCATAGCCTAAGGTCTTTAAGCCATAACACAATAAGATATAGAACATAGAACATTACAGCGCAGAACAGGCCTTTCGGCCGTCAATGTTGCACCGACCAATTAAGAAAAAGCAATGACCCTCTAACCTAAACCATTCCCTTTTCATCCATAAACTTATCTACAAACCTCTTAAACGCCACCAAACTTGGTGCATCTACAACTGCAGCAGGCAGGGCATTCCATACCCTTACCACTCTCTGCGTAAAGAACCTGTAAAGGGCCTGTTTCCCGTGCTATGTTGTTCTTTGTTCTTTGTTCCTTGTAAAAAAAAATGTACGTGGCAGATTTTTTTACACACTGAGTGGTGGGTGCCTGGAACTCATTGCCGAGGGGAGGTAGTGGAAGCAGACATGGTAGTGACTTTTAAGGGGCACCTTGACAAGTGCATAAATGAGACGGGAACAGAGGGATGTAGTCCCTGGAAGGGTAGGGGTTTTAGTTAAGTCGGGCAGCATGATCGGTGCAGGCTTGAAGGGCCGAAGGGCCTGTTCCTGTGCTGTAATTTTCTTTGATCTTTGAACATATTGCTCCTCATCTTGGTTCTAAAGAGTTGTCTCTCACCTCTGAGGCAGTGTCCGCAAATCCTAATCTCTCCTACAAATAATTACTTTTCCGAGAAGACCACAAATGCTGCGGTTTCTGTGTCCAATTTAAGACTTGTGAGGTGAACATTCGCTGAGATTTCCTGGTTCCGAAATGAAAATCCAGGATCATTGACCTCACCTAAGAAGCATGGTTGTACTTCCCCTTAGTGTGGTTTCTTGACCTTGTGAATCATCTTGGGATCATCTGTATTTCTGGTTGTTTTAGATTTGCGTAGCTTTCCAAAGTGCCCTTCACAGCTGCATTGATAGCAGGACTGAGAATGAAGGACATTGTGGGACTTGTGGGGTCACTTGGCTCTACAATTCTGGCATGAACATCCACTCTCTAGTGTTGCTTCCCTTAGCCCCTGTTAGAATCGTAGAGACCCTGCAGTACAGAAAGAGGCCATCAAGACTGCACTGACCACAATCCCACCCAGGCCCTACCCCCATATCCCTAAATATTTTACCCACTAATCCCACTAACCTAAGCATCACAGAACAGTAAGGGGAAATTTTAGCACAGCCAATCAACCTAACCAATACGTCTTTCACATTGTGGGAGGCAACTGGAGCACCCAGAGAAAACCCACACAAACACCAGGGAAATGTGCAAACTTCATACAGACAGTGACCCAAGCTGGGAATCGAACCCAGGTCCCTGGAGCTGTGAAGCAGCAGTGCTAACCACTGTGCTACGGTGCCATCTCTGTTATTTTGTTCACTAAGAACTCAGTAAGAATTTAGCAACACCAATTTTAAATCCAACCTATTTATTTGATAGTAAAATTGCGAGCTTTCAACACTCTGTGTCTTCGTCAGGCAAATGCAGTGTTCTGGTCTGCAATCGCACACACATCAGCACAGACAGTCACAGATTGCTGATTAGAATGCGAATCCTTACATCTAACCTGCTATTCAAGTGTTAAAGTGGCGAACAATGTGTGTGAAGGGAATCCTGAGCTTTGTTGGAGAATTGTGTATTTTCTCCAGACAGCACAGTAAGTGAGGTTTTTGCTAACCCAGGCAAGTTACGGGGGTTACAGATAGTGTGTCATGAAGCCAAGATCCCTGTTAAGACCGTCCTCATGTGTGCGGAACTTGGCTATCAGTCTCTGCTCAGCAACTCTGCGCTGTCATGTGTCACGAAGGCCCCCTTGAAGAACATTTACCCGCAGGTCGGAGGCGAATGCCCATGACTGCTGAAGTGTTCGCCCACAGGAAGGGAACTGTTTTGCCTGGTGATTGTTGAGCGATGCTCATTCATCCGCTGTTGTAGTGTCTGCATGGTCTCCCCAATGTACCATGGCTCGGGACATCCTTTCTTGCAACGTATTAGGTAGACAACGTTGGTCGAGTTGTAAGAGTATGTACCGTGTACCTGGTGAATGGTATCCTCTCGTTTGATGATGTCGTCCATGTCTATGATCCGGCATGTCTTGCAGAGGTTGCTGTGGCAGGGTTGTGTGGTATTGTGGTCACTGTTCTCCTGAAGGTTGGGTAGTTTGCTGCGAACAATGATTTGTTTGAGGTTGTGCGGTTTTCTGAAAGGAAGAAGTGGGGGGGTGGGGATGGCCCTAGTGAGATGTTCATCGTCATCAATGATATGTTGAAGACTCCAGAGAAGATGTCGTAGCTTCTCCGCTCTGGGGAAGTACTGGACAACAAAGGGTACTCTGTCCACTGTGAGCCTTGTTCGTCTTTTGAGGAGGTCAGTGCAGTTTTGCTCACAGTGCAGTGTCATTTTGCTCACTATGCAGTGGATGTCACTCTGCTTGCTTCCACCTCTCTAGATGTATCTGTGCTGTAAATGGATTTTTATATTGCCTGCTAATTTGAATGACCTTCTCAAAGGTCAAATTTCTCTTAGCATGAAGCACGTCTGAGATACACTATCTACCACTCTGACAATGATCTTGTCCCTGATTAATTCTGATTTCAGGCCACCAGAGTCACAATTGCTCTGCTCTGTACAGCTCACTAATGAAAGCGACATCAGGTTCTCCTGGCTGTTGGACGCTTTTGTTAAACTTTGCTCTTTTAAGAATCTTGTTACATTTCAAATTAAAGTATGTGTCAAATTATTTTAAAACTTCATCAAATTTTGATAACAATTCATTTATTCCTTGTCCAGCTTATTATATTTTTACTTACTGAATAAATCATAGCAACCCCTGGTGTCGAAAAAGCATTCGGCCCATAGAATCTGCACTCATCACAATCCCACCCAGTCACTATCCCTGCAATTTTACCCCACTTATACCTCTAATCTATATGTCTTGAGACATATCAAGGGCAATTTAGCACAGATAAATGCATCTAACCCATACGTCTTTAGACTGCGGGAGGAAACAGGAGCACCCCGAGGAAACCCACGCAGACAATTGCAAACTCCACAAGGCAATGACCCAAGCCGGGAATCGAACCCAGGTCCCTAGTGCTTTGAGGCAACAATGCTAACCATTGTGCCACTGTGTTTTAATCCATTCAGCTTCTATCTTTCTTTTTAGACCTGAAGTCATCAGATCTCTAACGAATACTTTTTCTCCAATTTTGTAACTGGTAAGGTAGATTTTTAATCTTGCCATGGCAGATTTTTCAATTAAAAAATATCTGGAATTAAGAATTTACCGATGACCATGAAACCATTGCTGATTGTCAGAAAAATCCATCTGGTTCACTAATATCTTTCAGGGAAGGAAATCTACCATCCTTACCTGATCTGGCCTAAATGTAATTCCAGACCCACAGCAATGTGGTTGACTCTCAACTGCATTGACTTACATATGCACAGCGGTAAATACTATATTTGTTCGTGGTATGTGGGCGTTGCTGGCTGGGCCCTAGTTGCCTGAGAGCAATTGAAAGTCAACCACATTGCTGTGGATCTGGAGTTACGTGTAGGCCAGATCAGGTAAGGACGGCAGATTTCGTTCTCTGAAGAATACTAGTGAACCAGATGGATTTTTCCGACAATCAGTAATGGTTTCACAATCATCAGTAAATTCAATTTTTAAATTTTTAAATTTTTCAAACAGTAAATTAAATTTTTTAATTGAAAAATCTGCCATGGTGAGATTCGAACCCATGTCCCCAGAATATTAGCTGAGTTTCCGGATTAATAGTCTCGCGATAATATCACTAGGCCATTGCCTTTTCTAATTGGAAACCCAAGATGACGTTGCCCTATCCTTCATCACAATGAGGATTTCTGGGTGCAATTCACAATTTCTCTGTTTTAAATTTTCAGTAGCAACAGTCTTGGGTCTTCCCCACACTCCCTGAGAGGTCTATCATCTTGAAACAGTTGAATCTCAGCTGGGTTTTTGAAATGCTGATTGCTTTTTAATTTAATTATTTTCCCTGTTCAGAATGAGCTTGTCTGCCACATGGTCAGACATCGACAGTTATAAGGGGGCACATGTTCAAGTTAAGGAGGGAAGTGTTGGAGGTGTGCGGGGAAGTCTTTTTTATACAGAGGGCAGTGGTGGCTGGAATGCACTGCCAAGTGATGTTGCAGCAGACTTAATTGTGTAGACACACGAATAGACGAGGATTAGAGGAATACGGGTGGTTGGTGTAGATAGAACAATGTGATCAGCACAGGCTTAGAGGACTGAAGGGTCAGTTCATGTGCTGTACTGTTCTTTGTTCTTTATCATTGACTCAGGACTCCTGTTATTCCCAGCGCATGATAAAATGACTATTTGAGAGTGGCACAATGGCTAACACTGCTGCCTCACAGTACCCGGGACCCAGACCCCTGCACATCTTTGGACTGTGGGAGGAAACTGGAGCACCCAGAGAAAATCCATGCAGACATGGGGCGAATGTGTAAACTCCACACAGTCACTCAAGCCTGGAATTGAATCCGGGTCCCTGACGCTGTAAGGCAGTAGTGCTAACCACTGTGCTACCATACCACCCTAAATTCCTATTTCTACGTGCCTTGAACATAACCACTGCACAACTGGTTTAGTCATACCGAATTATGATGTTGTGGTTATTACAGAGACGGGTCTCAAGGAAGGGCAGGATTGGATGTTAGCTATCCCTGGGTATAACTGTGTGACACTGCATCGAATGCCTTCTGAAAGTCCATGTGCAACACATCAACAGCATTACCTCATTGACTCTTTCTGTTACCTCCTCAAAAATACCAGCAAGTTAGTGAAACACAATTTCCCCTTTAGAAATCCATGCTGGTTCTTCCTGATCAACACATTTTTCCATGTGACTACTAATTCTATCCCAAATAACTTATTTCTATGAGATTCCCTATCATCAAAATTTAACTGTGAGAGGATTGGAAAGTTTTGGCCTTAGTAGCTGTTGCATATTAAGGTCTAACTGTTGGGTTACTCCTTAGCAATTCAGTCCCATTGAACAAATGAAAGAGAACTTAGCGTGGCCAATGCACCTAGTTAGCACATTTTTCAGATAGTGGGAGAAAAAAACGGGCAAGCCGTTGATGTTGTCTATATGGATTTTAGTAAGGCATTTGACAAAGTCCCTCATGGGAGGTTAGTTGAGAAGGTCAAGGCTAATGGGATACAAGGACAGGTAACTAGATAGATAAGTAACTGGCTTTGTAATAGGAGACAGAGAGTAATAGTGGATGTTTTTCTAGCTGGAGGTCGGACACTAGTGGTGTGCCGCAGGGCTCGGTACTGGGACCTCTTCTATTTGTAATATATATAAATGACTTGGAAGAGGAAGTAAGTGGAGTGATCAGCAAGTTTGCAGACAATGCAAAGATGACTGGACTTGCGGATAGTGAGGAGCATTGTCAGGCGATGCAGCAGGACGTAGATAGGCTGGTAGCTTGGACAGACAGATGGCAGATGGAATTCAATCCTGATAAGTGTGAGGTGATGCATTTTGGGAGAAAGAATGTAGAGGGGAGGTATATGATAAAGGGTAGATCTATTAAGAGTATAGAAATGCAGAGGGACCTGGGGGTGCAGGTGAACAAGTCTCTGAAGGTGGCAGAGCAATTGGAGAAGGTTGTGAAGAAAGCATATAGTATGTTAGCCTTTATAGGAAGGGGTATAGAGTACAAGAGCCGGCCTTTAACGTTGCACATGTATAAAACATTGGTTAGACCTCATTTGGAACACTGCGTCCAGTTCTGGTCGCCTGGTCTGGAGAGAGTGCAGAGGAGGTTTACCAGGATGCTGTCTGGTATGGAAGGTCTGAGTTATGAGGAGAGGTTAGGCAAATTGGGACTGTTTTCCTTACAAAGACATAGACTTAGAGGACATCTAGTAGAGGTGTACAAGATTATGAGGGGTATGATAGAGTAAACAGGGTTAAGCTTTTTCCTAGTATGGACTCGAATAGCACGAGGGGTCACAGGCTTAGGGTGAGGGGGGTAAGGTATAATTTGGATGCTAGAGGGAGTTTTTTCACACAGAGGGTGGTGGGGGTATGGAATGCGCTGCCAAGTGAAGTGGTGGAGGCAGGTACTCTGGAGTTATTTAAGAGTGCCTGAGTGAGGTTCACTCTGGAAATCTGTGGTGAGGCCTTTTCACACCCGAAAGGTCAGCAGCACAGTGCTGAGTGGGCCACTGTGCATGCCAATCTGTCAGCATGGAGATTGGCTCATGCTCAATGGCTCCGATTGCCTGCCCCTGATCACTGGGCAGACCCGCTCCCCCTGATGCCCTGATTGCTGGCTTCTGGGACTGCCCTGGGCCAACCCTGATGCCCCCCTCCCTCCCAACTTCCCTCCCCACCAGTCCTGATCTCCTTGCCCATACCACCACCCAGACCACCACCACCCCCCCTCCACTTCAATTCCAATCTCCTAACCCCTGCGGGACAGTGCCAACCCCCACCTCCCCAACCTGGATTGTCAGGCCTGATCACCTCCTCCCTTCTCCCTGTCATCCCAAGTGCAGAGTGATTGTGGGTCCCCCCCAGAGAAGCTGCATTCATATTAGGCCCTCTCTTCTTGGCGCTGTCTGGTGGACATACCAAGATGCCCCTTGGGCAATGCCATTTTTGCGCTTTGCGTGCCATGGGACAGGCTGACACTGCTCAAGGATCTCTTATCCCTGACCTCCTGGGCAGACATCAATGGCTTCTCTTTCCTCTGTAAGAAGTCTCATAACACCAGGTTAAAGTCGAACAAGTTTATTTGGTAGCAAAAGCCACTAGCTTTCGGAGTGTTGCCCCTTTGTCAGGTGAGTGGGAGTTTATTCACAAACAGGGCATATAAAGACACAGACTCAATTTACAAAATAATGGTTGGAATTCGAGTCTTTACAGGTAATCAAGTCTTAAAGGTATAGACAATGTGAGTGGAGAGAGCATTAAACACAAGTTAAAGAAATGTGTATTGTCTCTCAACAAGACAGTTCGTGAAATTTTGCAAGCCCAAGCACGTTGTGGGGGTTACAGATAGTGTGACATGAACACAAGATCCCGGTTGAAGCCATCCTCATGTGTGCAGAACTTGGTTATCAGTTTCTGCTTAGCAACTGCCAGTTCCCTGTTAATGGTTGTAAGTCTCACAGGAGGGAACCACTCCTGGTGGGGGGAATCCGTGAGACTTCAGTCTCAGGTCCGTTAATCGGCAAATGCCAATTTCCGTATTGTTCCGTGCCAGCTGGAAATCTTAGTCTTGGAGATTCGCAGAGGCTGTGACACCCAGTGGAAAGCCTGTGAAGCAGCTAATATCTCCTGGCCTGTTATGCAACGGGCTGGGAGAATCAGCCCCACCACCCCCCACACCCCCACCTCCCCCATGTGTCCTGGAGTGAGTCAGCAGGATGATCTTGGAGCCATTGCTCTTTGGACCGAAAGCAGAACACTGGTCTGAGGATGGGGGTTGGGGTGGGGGTATTGCTCGAGCCAGGATTCTGTTCCCTCTTCTTCTGCTTTTGTTGCCATTGGTGTCATTTATGTATCACCATGGTTGCTAGGGGAACTAGTTTTGATGAAGATGCTGGGGTGTGTTTGCCTGTCTTCACACTTGACTTTGAGTTTGCCACAGAATCACCACTGCTAGAAATTCTCTTGTGCCCAGCAGGTGCCAAGTCTCACTGCCATATAGACAACAGTGCCTGCCAGTCTCCATGCCACTGGATAAAGATTGCCAACCCGTCAAATTGTGCAGTTGTCAACTGTGCGCTGACTTCACGTTAAAAAATGACACAAATAGTTATCTGCCAGGGATACTAAAAAGCCTGACAATTGTGGGCAAGTGATGTCAGAGACACATATAGGAAGTGAATGCCTGGTGGTCACTGAAATCTCAGATTGGGTTGTGACTTTCTGGTCATACTAATTCCTACATTCCCGGGAGGCTGATAGAACAAAGAAAAGAACAAAGAACAAAGAACAACACAGCACGGGAAATAGGCCCTTTGGCCCAACGAGCCCGCGCCGCCGTCCTAACGTCTTAATGACATATAGGGACCAATATAGGGACAATTTGTTACCCAATCAGCCTAAGAGCACATTTTCGGGATGTGGGAGGAAACCGGAGCACCCGGAGAAAACCCACGCAACCACGGGGAGAACGCGCAAACTCCCGCAGACACATGCCCAAATCCATGTGTCTGCACAGCAACAGCGATAGTCTCTGAGTTGTCATGTTGCCCATCTGATGGTCCAGTTTAAGCATACACTAATGACATGAAGCACTAGGCCACTCCTGAAGTAACATCCAAGAGCAGCCCTCGCACGACCTGCCGAACGCATGCACCTTGTTGGTTAACAAGGTGGACCGAATAGCCTGTGGAAACAAATAAAGTATTTAAACAGTCCTCCTATATCCCTCTATCTGCAGACCGCTCATGTGGCTGTCCAAGAGACCCTTAAACAACCCTAGCGTGCCTGCTCCCACCACCGTACTCGGTAGTGCATTCCACACCCCCACTACCCTTTGTGTGAAAAAATGCCCTCTAATATTAGTCTTATACATAGCCCCCCTCACCCTAAGGCCGTGACCCCTCGTTCTATCCGAATCTAATGGTGGAAAAAGCTTACCACCATTTACTCTATCTATAACCCTCATAATCTTATATACCTCTAATAGATCCCCTCTCAGCCGACGTCTTTCAAGGGAAAACAACCCCAGTGCATTCAATCTTTCCTCGTAAGACAGCCCTTCCATACCAGGCAGCATCCTGGTAAATCTCCTCTGCACTCTCTCCAGGGCCTTCACATCCTTCCGGTAGTACGGCGACCAGAATTGGACGCAGTACTCCAAGTGAGGGTTGGATAGGTTGTGGTTCTGCTCACAGCTCATTTCTCCAGCAACACAATTCTGGATAGTATCTGCACTTGATGAGCCTGCTGATCTGGGCAGATCTAGAGGGCAAATCTTTACCAAAGGACACATTTTCAGGCTTCAAGGATGTGTTATTGCAATTATTACAGGTCTTGGTGAGGCTACTACCTAGAGTATTTTGTGCAGTTTTGGCCTCCTTTTCTGAGGAAGTATGTTCTTGGTCTTGAGGGAGAGGAGAGAAGATTTAACAGGCTGATTCCAGAGATGGTGGGATTGATGTACGAGGACAGATTGATTAGGTTAGGACTGTCTTTGCCGGAGTCCCTTTGCTGTAATTTTTTTTGTTCTTTGAAAGGAGAGAAGATCTCATAGAAACTTATAAAACTCTAACGGGACTAACAGGATAGATATTCCCAATGGTGGGGGAGTCCACAATCAGGGGATCATAGTCTGAGAATTTGGGATAGAGAAGAGGAGATGTTTCTTTACTCAGTGGTGAGCCTGTGGAATTCATTACCACAGGAAGTAATTGATGCCAAAACACTGAAGAGGCAGCTGGATATAACACTTGGGGCAAATGGGATCAAAGGTTATGAGAAGAAAGCAGGATTATATTGAGTTGGACAATCAGCCATGATTGTGACGTATGGTGGAGCAGGCTCGAAGGGCCAAACGGCGTTTATGTTTCGATATAAAACAGCTAGATAAATGAAGCACATTTGTGCAACAATGGCTGTGAAGATGGATGAAGATATCAGTGGGATGTGACACTCTTTAATTATCATGGCTTGTCATTCCATTGGGTGAAGACTGCCAACCCATCTACTAACATTTAGTTGTAAATCAAACAAGATCTGTGCAGACGAGGAATCAAACCTGAGTCTCCCTGATCTGTACAGCTCAATTCCATGCTGAATTTACCCAATATAGAAATGAGAAATGTCATTCTAATGTGATCTAAATCAAACAGAACATCCTTCTACCATCAGCCGCAGCTTTGAGGAGAGGACGTTAAAGAAACTGTTTAGGTTTAATCAAAAATAGTGAATTAGCAGAAGGGTCTGCCTGGGGGAGCAGTGAAGACAGGTCCCATTTGTAAGTGCAATAGGAAACTGGATGGATAGGGCAGCACACTGGCACAGTGATTAGCACTGCTACCTCACAGTGCCAGAGAGCCAGGTTCAATTCCAATCTTGGCTCACTGTCTATGTGGAGTTTGCACCATTCTCCCTGTGTCTGCATGGGATTTGTCCCATTTCCTCCCCCAGTCCAAAGATGTGCGGGCTAGGCGGAATGGCCATGCCAAATTGTCCCAAAGCATGTAGCTTAAAGGAATAGTGGGGTAAATTACAGATAGGGCTGAGAGGTGGGACTGGATAAGACATTCTTCTGGACAGTTAGTACAGACTCAATGGGCCGAATGGCTTTTTTCTGCACTGTTGTGATTCTGTGGTTCTATGGTTATTTGGCAATGAAAGCAATTGTAGGAGAGAGAGAGAGAGAGAGAGAGAGAGCAAAGCAGAATGGCTGAGGGGCGTGCAATCTGTTTTATAGTCTATCTCTGATTATCTGGCTCCTTTTATCAAATATTTCTTGTCACGTAAGCCAGGGAAGACAGTCATATATAACAGCGCAAGGAGCTAAGACAGCATTATTTTCACATCACATTGCCAAGCTATTCAGCATCTTAAGTGAATTGCAATGTGGTCTCAGCAATTTTATTCTAATGAGAGTGCATAACATTTAACACATCATCACATGTAACAGGGAGAAATGAGAAGACAACTTCAACTACAGAATCGTAAAGCTTTATAATGATGTTGAGAAGACTTTTCTCGCCACAGCCCACACATAGAGGAGCAAGATTGAAAAGAACAGCAGAAGAGATCAGTTCAAATAGGATGCAGTTTCAGCAATCTGCAGCTTCAAAAAACATAGCCTTTAGGAAGGGGGAAAGACTGAGGGAGATTGAATGATTTGTGGTAATAAAACAATCCAATGAGTTCAGTATGGAAATCCGGAGGTTTTTTTAACTCATTCATGGGACATGGGCATCGCTGGCTGGCCAGCATTTATTGCCCGTTCCTAGTTGCCCTTGAGAAGCTGGTGGTGAGCTGCCTTCTTGAATCGCTGCAGTCCATGTGCTGTGGATTGACCCACATTACTGTTAGGGAGGGCATTTCAGGATTTTGACCCAGCGACTGTGAAGGAACAGCAATACATTTCCAAGTCAGGATGCTGAGTGGCTTGGAGGAGAATTGCAGGTGATGGTGTTCCCATGTTTCTGCTGTCCTTGTCTTTCTAGATGGAAGGGGTGATAGGTATGGAAGCTGTTTGTTGTCAGTGACTGGTGTAAGACCATAAGATACAGGAACAGAAGTAGGCCATTCAGCCCATCAGGTCTGCTCTGCAATTCAACTTGATCATGACTGATCTGATATAATAATTTTCAACTCCACTTTCCTGCCTTTTCCCCATAACCCTTGATTCCTTTCCCTTACTGATTAAAAATCTATCTCAGCCTTGAACATATGTCATGACCCAGCCTACATCCCTCTGAGGTAAAGATTCACTCCCCTCAGAGAAGAATTTCCTCCTCATCTCTGTCTTAAATGGCTGACGCTTTCCTGTAAGATTATGCTCTCTGGTCCTAGACTCTCCAACAAGGGGAAAGAACCTCTCAGCACGTGTCCTGTTAAGCCCCGTGAGAATCCTTTGTGTCTCAAATAAGGTCACTTCTCATTCTGCTAAACTCCAATGAGTACAGACCCAATCTACTCAACCTCTCCTCGTAAGAAAATCCTTCCATATCCAGAATCAAAATGAACCCTCTCTGGACTACCTCCAATGCTATTATATCTTTCCTTAGATAAGGGGACCAAAACTGCTCAGTGGTCGAACTGGTGCTTCGTATAGTTTTAGCAAGACTCCCTTATTTTTATACTTCATTCTCTTTGAAACAAAGGCCAACACTGCATTTCCCTTCTCTATTACCCGCTAAACTTTGGTCCTTGCTTTGCCTGCTCCTCCACTGTTGGAGTCTCCGCAGGTGGAAGTTTTGGGGTGAACTTCACTTTTACACAAATAGTCTCATTTTGAAAAGTTACATCATGTTAAGTGAAGTGTAGCTGAATTTTTAATAGCGTACTTAGGAGCATAATCATTCAATAACCTCTGGCCCAGAAAAATTAATTTTATATTTATAGAATGCCAACCAGAATCATAGAATCCTACAGTATAGAAGAAGGCTATTCAGCCCATCAAATCTGCACCAATCACAACTTCAACCCAGTCCCTATCCTCATAAACCATATATTTGGAGCAGCTAGTTCCTGTGATACTAGGGTCAATTTAGCATGGGCAATCCACCAAACCTACACATTTTTGGACTGCAGGAGGAAACCAGAGCAGCCAAAGAAACCCACGCAGACATGGGGAGAACATGCAAACTCCACACAGATAGTAGTCCAAGCCAAGAATTGAACCCAGGTCCCTGGTACTGTGACACAGCTGTGCTAACCACTGTGCCACCATGCAGCTCCTATTTATGAACTATCTTCATTTTTAATAGAAGTTTAAATATAAAATTGTTTTGCTGTCAAAGTTTGCTAGTAGTATTTCAATTTCTACCTCATAGAACATAGAACGTTACAGTGCAGTATAGGGCCTCTGGTCCTCGATGTTGTGCCGACCTGTGAAACCAATCTAAAGCCCGTCTAAACACATTATGCCAATATTATCCATATATTTATCCAATGACCATTTAAGTACCCTTCATGCTGGCGAATCCACTACTGTTGCAGGCAGGGTATTCCACACCTTCATTACTTCCTGAGTAAAAAAACCTATCTATCACCTCTCAATTTAAAGTTCTGTCCCCTCGTGTTAGCCATCACCATCCGAGGAAAAAGGTTCACACTGTCCACCCTATCTAATCCTCTGATCATCGTGTATGCTTCTATTAAGTCACCTCTTAACCTTCTTCTTTCAATCTTCCATGTATGTCCTAATTTTCCCATCTATTGAATGAAAAAGAAGTGGAGGATCAGTGGCTTTTACTTCCTGTTTTGCTGTCTGTGAAAATTCTTCAAGATGATTAGCTGCTTGGCTTGCTTGAAGCTGGAGATGCTCTTGAGCTGAAGCCAGAATGAAAGTAATGCCAGCAGGGGTGAACTCCACAGGCACAGAGATTGCTAGATCTTACTGGACAATGTCTTTTGAGGCTAGTAGCAAGTGCTATCTCTTTGCTGCAGAATGCAATCACCAGACCATACCTTTTTTCATGGGACATAGGCATTGCTGGCTGGCCAACATTTATTGCCCACCATAGTTGTCCTTGGCTAGGCCATTTCAGAGGGCTATTTGAGAGTCAACCACATTGCTGAGGCTGTGGAGTCACATGTCGGCCAAACCAGGTAAGGATGGCAAAGTTCCTTCCTTAAAGGAAAGTAGTGAACCAGATCGGTTTTCGCAACAATCGACAATAGTTTCACAGTCGTCAGTAGACTCTTAACTCCATATAGTTTTTTATTGAATTCGAATTCCATCAACTGCTGTGACAGGATTCGAACCTGGGTCCCCAGAACATTAGTTGAGTTTCTGTATTAGTAGTCTGGTGATAATACCATTCGGCTATCGCCTCCCCATGTGGAGATTTGGTCCGATTGATCCATGTTTAATGCTTCACGCGAGCCTCCTTTCGCAACTAACTCCATCTGATCACGCCTTAGTACGTACTATTTTGATTTGTTTTTGCTTGCACTGGGAATGCTGGTGACCCTGGTATTGTACTCAGCCTCCTGGGCAGTCTTTGAGAAGGTCACGATGGACACCATGTCATCGCCGATGTCCACCTGCGACCTCCAGCGCCGACAGATGAGCAGCTTCTTCAGAGCCCGCTGGAAGTCGCGGTTGAGGAAGGCGTACAGCATGGGATTGATGGTGGAGTTGCAGTACCCAAGCCAGGTTATTACTTTGAAGATGTGGGTGATGACGCCACTGGACACCTCAGTGCTGTGCACGGCCAGCCAAATATTTACGACAAAGTACGGGAGCCAGCACATGACAAAAACAGAAATGATGATGCTCATGGTCCTGGTGGCCTTGTTTTCCAGCTGTAAGTTATTTGGCCGCTTGCTGTTGGGATGATAGTGGAGGTCCAGCGTCTGCGACATGATTCTGCTGGATTTCAGCCGGGATGCCCGATAGATGAAGAAATACATGCTGCACATGATCAGGAAGGGGATATAGAAGGCCAAGGCAGATGCCACGATAGCGAAGGTCCAGTTGGTCACAAAGACACATTCTGTCCTGGCATCAAAATCGATGCCTGGTATTTCGTTCCATCCTTGCATCACGGGTAGAAATGATATTAGCGATGAGTAGACCCAAATAGTCACTGCCATGATGATACATCTGCAAGAAAATGATACAGATATAAACATCTTAACGGTAGGAAAATGCTATTAAACTCAACATGGTGTTGCGACACAGTGGCACAGTGGTCAGCACAGCTGCCTCAGAGCACCAGGAGTCTGGGTTTGATTCCAGCCTTGGGTCACTGTCTGTGTGGAGTTTGCACATTCTCCCCATATCTGCGTGGGTTTCCTCCAGGTGCTCCGGTTTCTTCCCACAGTCCAAAGATGTGCAGGTTGGGTTGATTGGCCATGCTAAATTGCCACTTAGTGTCAAGGGGATTAGCAAAACAAACATGAGAAGTTACACGAATAGTGTCTGGGTGGGATTGAGTTCAGTGCAGACTCAAAGGGCCAAATGGCCTCCTTCTGCACTGTAGGGACTCAATGAATCTATGGACCCAAAGGACAACTTTTTCACACAGAACATGGTGTGTATTTGGAATGAGCTGCCAGAGGAAGGGGTACAGTTACAACGTTTAAAATATATTTGGACAATTACATGGATAAGAAAGGTTTAGATGAATATGAGCCGAAAGCAGGATATAAGACTAGTTCAGTTTTGGCAACCTGTTCGGCATGGACAAGTTGGGCCGAAAGGGCCTGTTTCCCTGTTGTGCATTTCTATGACCCTTCCCCTGACACACAGCAAATGATCTTTTCAGCCCCTCAGCTCAAAGACTGCTCCCACTTCTTAATCTGCTTGTACACTTGAACACCCCCAGCATTCGGATCTCTGGCCTTTTGGACAAGATGACTTTAGTAAAGTAACAATTGGTGTTTGTACCCATGAGGGCATCAGGAGAAGCTAAACGGCAAGGTGTACGTTGCTTTGTATCTCAACAACCGCAATAACATATTATTGTATACAAAGCAACGTACACCTTGCCCTTTATATAGCACCAGTAACATAGTGAAACATGCCAAGGCACTTCACAAGGCTGCTTCCAAAGTCAACTCAGCCACATAAGGATGTTGTGTGTGGGGTTCTTAGATGAATATAAATACTCAAGGGAGTTTCATGTGTTGTTCATCTATGTTTAAAATTCAGAATTTTTGAGACTGCATGTTTTATTCTCAACCTTACAGTCATTGCCAGTTCAGGGAAGAGATGAAATGTGAGCCATGTGTGTAACTCCCTTGAGTACACACAGATCCCTCTCACAGAGTATATTGCCACCTGTAGAGTTGGGTCTCCTCGCAGGTTATGAACGCAAATATCTGGCTTGTTTAAAACCCCTCCTCAAAATGAGGTCACAGCTTCAGAGGCAGTGGAAAAATATTAAAGTTTATTTCTCACTCACAAGTAGGCTTACATTAACACTACAATGAAGTTAGACAGAGTAGATTCAGGGAGGATATTCCCAATGTTGGGAACATTCAGAACCAGGGGTCACAATCCAAGGATTTGGAGTAGGCAGGACAGAGACGAGGAGACATCTTTTCACCCAGCGTAGTGAGCTTGGAGAATTCATTACCACAGAAAGTAGTTGATGCCAGATCATTGAATGTATTCAAGAGGCAGCTGGATATAGATGGGATGATGGGATTGAAGGTTGTGGGGAGAAAGCAGATTAGGCTGTTGAGTTGGATGAACAACCAAAATTGTGACGAATGGCGGAGGAGGCTAAAAGGGCCAAATGGCCTCCTCCTGCTTCTATCTACTATGTTTCTATGAAAATTCCCTAGTCGCCACACTCCGGTGCCTGTTTGGGTACACTGAGGAAGAATTTAGCATGGCCAATACACCTAACCAGCATATCTTTTGGACTGTGGGAGAAAACCTGAAGGGAACTCATGGAGAGATGGAGAGCTTGGGGGGAGGGGCTGAGACCGATAGCTCGGTAGAGAGCGAGATGGGAGATAGAGTAAGCTTGGACGAGAAGAGATGCACTGGGGAGAAGGAGGTTCTGAGTGGTCTTGGAGGTCTAGAGTGTGTCTGTTTCAATGCGAGGAGCGTTACGGGAAAAACGGATGAACTTGGGGCCTTAATGTTTGCGAGGAACTTGGATGTGGTTGCAGTGACAGAGATGTGGTTAAAGGAAGGGTAGCAGTGGCAACTGAACATCCCTGGGTATAAGTGTTTCAGGCATGTCAGAGGAGGGTCCAGAAAAGGTGGAGGAGTGGCGTTGTTAGTTAAAGAGAGCATCACGGCGGTGCAGAGGGAGGACAATACAGAGGAGTTAGGAGTGTAGTCGCTGTGGGTGGAGTTGAGGAATAGAAAGGGGGCGATTACTATGCTAGGGGTGTATTATAGGCCACCCAACAACCCGCAGGTAGTTGAAGAAGGCATATGTAAAGACATTTTGGATAGGAGCAGAAAGAACAGAGTCGTTATAGTGGGAGATTTTAATCTCCCTAGGGTGGATTGGAAAGTACCTAGAGCTGGGGGTTTGGATGGGCAGGAATTTGTAAAATGTGTACTAGAAGGATCATTGGAACAGTATGTGGCTAGCCCGACTAGAGAAGGGGCTGTATTGGATTTAGTTCTGAGTAATGAGCCAGGGCAGGTAGTTGATGCTGTGGTGGGGGAACATGTGGCTAACAGTGACCACAATTCTGTCTACTTTAGGATACAGATGGAAAAGGATGCTTGTTGCCCTAGGGGCAGGGTGCTGAATTGGGGGAAGGCTAACTACGGTCGGATTAGGCAGGAACTTAGGGAAACTGATTGGGAACGGTTGTTTGAGGGTAAGTCCACGCTAGGCATGTGGGACTCTTTCAAGGGAATACTGAAAATGTTGCAAGATAAGTATGTGCCGGCCAAGAGGAAAGATGGGAAAGGTAGGATTAGAGAGCCGTGGATTACTAGGGATATTGAGGACTTGGTTAGGAAGAAAAGAGAAGCGTATGATAGGTCAAAGCAGCTGGGAACCGAGACAGCATTGAAGGAATATAGAGAGAGTAGGAGGGAGCTCAAACAGGGAGTTAGAAGGGCAAAAAGGGGGCATTAAATGATTTTGGCGGATAGGATTAAGGAAAACCCAAAGGCTTTTTACTCCTATGTTAGGAATAAAAGGGTGGTTAGAGGAAAAATCGGACCTCTTAGGGATAGAGGAAGGGAACTGTGCTTAGAGCCCGAGGGAATGGCGGAGATCCTGAATGAATACTTTGCGTCGGTATTCACGAAGGAGAGGGGCTTGTTGACAGCTCCTGTCTGAGGGAGCTGTGGACCAGTTGAGGGAAATATCCATACTGAGGGAGGAAGTGTTAGAGCTTCTAGGTAGCATTAAAACTGATAAATCTCCGGGGCCTGATGGCATTTATCCCAGGCTGCTTAGGGAGGTTCGAGGTGAAATTGCTGGGCCTCTGACGCAAATCTTTGTCTCTTCCTTGGACACAGGTGAGGTCCCAGAGGAGAATAGCTAACGTTGTACTGTTGTTTAAAAAGGGTAGTAGGGATAACCCTGGAAATTATAGGCCGGTGAGCTTAACGTCAGTGGTAGGGAAGCTGTTGGAGGGGATTCTTAGAGATAGGATGTATAGGCACTTAGAGCGTTGCAATCTGATTAGGGATACGCAGCATGGCTTTGTTAAGGGGAGGTTGTGCCTTACAAATCTGGTAGAATTTTTTGAGGAGGTGACGAAAACGGTGGACAAAGAGCGAGCCGTTAATGTCGTCTATATGGATTTTAGTAAGGCGTTTGACAAAGTCCTTCATGGGAGGTTAGTCGAGAAGGTCAAGGCAAATGGGATACAAGGACAGGTAGCTAGATGGATAAGTAACTGGCTTGGTAATAGGAGACAGAGAGTAATAGTGGAAGGATGTTTTTCTAGCTGGAGGTCGGTCACTAGTGGTGTGCCGCAGGGCTCGGTACTGGGACCTCTTCTATTTGTAATATATATAAATGACTTGGAAGAGGGAGTAAGTGGAGTGATCAGCAAGTTTGCAGACGATACAAAGATGGCTGGACTTGCGGATAGTGAGGAGCATTGTCAGGCGATGCAGCAGGACATAGATAGGCTGGTAGCTTGGGCAGACAGATGGCAGATGGAATTCAATCCTGATAAATGTGAGGTGATGCATTTCGGGAGAAAGAATGTAGGGGGGAGGTATATGATAAAGGGTAGACCTATTAAGAGTATAGAAACGCAGAGGGACCTGGGGGTGCAGGTGAACAAGTCTCTGAAGGTGGCAGAGCAAGTGGAGAAGGTTGTGAAGAAAGCATATAGTATGCTAGCCTTTATAGGAAGGGGTATAGAGTACAAGAGCTGGCCTTTAATGTTGCAGTTGTATAAAACGCTGGTTAGACATCATTTGGAATACTGCGTCCAGTTCTGGTCGCCTTACTACCGGAAGGACGTGGAGACTCTGGAGACAGTGCAGAGGAGGTTTACCAGGATGCTGCCTGGTATGGAAGGTCGGAGTTACGAGGAGAGATTAGGCAAATTAGGACTGTTTTCCTTAGAAAGATCTGATAGAGGTGTACCAGATTTTGAAGGGGATAGATAAACAGGGTTTTTCCTAGTATGGACTCAAATAGCACGAGGGGTCACGGGCTTAGGGTGAGGGGGTAAGGTATAATTTGGATGCTAGGGGGAGTTTTTTCACACAGAGGGTGGTGGGGGTATGGAATGCGCTGCCAAGTAAAGTGGTGGAGGCAGGTACTCTGGAGTTATTTAAGAAATACTTAGATGGGCACATGAACAGAATGGGAATGGAGGGGTATAGAAAACTGATTTAAAATAGGGATCATGAGCCTTGGGAGTCCCTGGGAAGTGTGTAAATAGATGATGATATTGATGTACTTGTTTTTATCCTACAGGTGCTTTGGTCCACCTTGTTGTCTAACGAGGGGCATACACGCGATGGGTCGTGAGAGGGCTGCTCTTGGATCTTTTTCGAGAGTATCCTAGTGCTTCACGTCGTTAGTGTACGCTTGACCTGGACCATCTGATGGGCAACACGACAGCTCAGTGACTATCGCTGTGCTGTGCAGATACATGGATTTGGGCCTGTGTCTGTGGGAGTTTGCGCATTCTCCCCGTGCTTGCGTGGGTTTTCTCCGGGAGCTCCGGTTTCCTCCCACATCCCAAAGATGTGCTCTTAGGCTAATTGGGAAAACAAATTCTCCCTAAATTGTCTCAAATTTGGTTTTTAATCCATAGATCTATAAACATGGACAGGGATCGTGGATAGAGGTGAGAACATCGGGGTAGCGGCGCGGACTCGTTGGGCCGAAGGGCCTGTTTCCCATGCTGTTTTGTTCTTTGTTCTTTGAATGTGCAGACTCAGCGCTGACAGTTATCCAAGCTAGGAATTAAACCCGGATCCCTGGCATTGTGAGGAAGCAGTGCTAACCATTGTGCCATCGTGCCACTGGCGCTTTAGTGAAAAATTTTTAATGTCTTTTTTTTAAAAATTCATGAGGTGATCAGAAAGGGTCTCAGACAAGTTTATATCTCCTGGGTTTGGAGATTCCCTATGTTTCACTCCCTCCACAATGTCGGTGCATTCCTGTCAACAACAACGAACTATCAACAACTTTCAAATATTTCGCATCTTTGGAACAGTAAAGCACCTCAAAGTGTTTTGTAGGAGTGTTAGCAAACCCAATGTGACATCAAACCATATGAGGGGACATTAGGACTGGTGATCAAAGGATTGGTTGAAGAATTAGATTTTACAAGAGTATCTCCAAAGATGTGCAGATCAGGTTGATTTGTCATGCTAAATTGCCCCTTAGAGTCAGGGGGACTAGCAGGGTAAATATGTGGGGTTACAGGGATAGGGCTTGGGGTTTGGATGGTTGTCAGCACAGGTTTGACAGGCTGAATGGCCTCCTTCTGTGCTGTAGGGATTCTATGGTTCTATGATCCTGAAAGGAGTACACAGTAAGTGGTCCCACAACACTACGTTAAAGTCCAAAAGATTCATTGCAATGAATCGGAGCACTGCTCACTCACCTGATGAAGCAGTAGTGTTCCGAAAGCTCTTGATTCCAAATAAACCCTTGGACTTTACCTTGATGTTGTGAGACTTCTCAATGTGTCCACCCGAATCCAACGCCGGCATCTTTACATTTTGAAAGGAGGACTGAGATGGGGAGGCTGAGAAGCTTAGGGAGGAGATCCTGGTCATTGACTGTCTTTAAGACAGAGATAGATAGGCTTTTGATTAATAAGGAATTCAGGAGTTATGAGGAAAAGGCAGAAGAACGGGGATAGAAAAATATCAGCCATGATTGATTGGCGGAGTGGCCTGATTCTGCTCCTATGTCTTGTAGTCTTATGGAGCTTTGGGCTCCAAAATCTGTTCAATTCCCTCTTCAAATCTGCAAAAATAACAACTGCTGCTTACTTAAGGGGCTTTTAGATAAACACATGAATATGCAACGAATAGAGAGATATGGACAGAAGGCAGGAGGAAGGGATTAGTTTAATTTGGGATCATGTTCAGCATAACATCATAGGCCAAAGGCCCTGTTCCTATTAACCTCAACAGTTAAAGGTAGCTATAATTAATGGCATTTGTTCAGCAGAGCAATGTTCTATATAAAAAAAACTACCAGGCACACATCACAACCCACAATGTTCTGGAAGTAAGTGGGTGAATGCCAGCAATTCTGAAACATGCTGATTACTATTATTACTCCAGAGCTACAGATAAAGGAATTGGATTATTGCAGACACTACACAGGAAAATGCTCACACACCAGCGAGAAGTAAGGAAGTATCACTGACCTCTTGCGAGACATCCTCTTTGGGTAGTGGTAAGGGGTGACAACTGAACAGTACCGGTCCAGGCTGATAAAGCACAGGGTGACGATTGAGGCTGTACAGAACATGACATCAAAGGAGATCCAGACTTTGCAGAACTGTCTGCCAAACATCCACATTCCCGTCACTTCATAAATAATGCTGTAAGAGGAGAGACACATGGGTTTGATAATGAGACAGATTGGTACATGTTTGATTCAGGAACATGGGTTCGATTCCTGGATTAGGTCAATGCCTGTGTAGAGTGCACATTCTCCCCATATTTGCGTAGGTTTCCTCTGAGTGCTCTGGTTTCATCCCACAGTCTGAAAGGTGCATTGACTTGAACAGATACTAGGAATATGGCAACCAGGGGATTTTCACAGTAATTTATTGCAGTGTTAATGTAAGCCCTACTAATGACAAATAAATAAACTTAATTGGCATGATCAATGTCTTTAAAATTACTACTTTTAATAGGATAGATTTACAAAAATGTTTGTGTCAGAGTCCAAAATGTTTACTTATGAGTGTCACAAATAAGTTTACATTAACATTGTAATGAATTCTCTGTTCAGGTACACTAAAGGAAAATTTAGCATGGGCAATGCACCTAACCAGCATGTCTTCCAGACTGTGGGAGGAAACCGGAAAACCCAGAGGAAATCAACTCAGGGAACACGTTCACACTCCATATAGATAGTCACCCAAGCCGGGAATTGAACCTCTATCCCTGACGCTTTGAAGCAGCAGTGCTAACCGCCGTAAGACTACAGCTCAGCCTTTAATACCATTATTCCTACAAGGTTCATCTTTAAATTTTGTGGCCTGGGGCTCGGCTCCTTCCTCTGCAACTGGATACTAGACTACCTAACCCACAGACCACAATCAATAAGAAAAGGCAACAACCATGATTATCCTCAACACTGGTGCACCACAAGACTGTGTTCTCAGCCTCCTAATATACTTCTTACACACCCATGACTGTGTGGCCAAATTCGCCTCCAACTCAATTTTGAAGTTTGCTGATGACACCACTGTAGTGAATCATACCTCAAACAATGACTGCAGGTTGGACAGACTGGGACTTTTTCTCTGGAGCATAGAAGGCTGATCTTATAGAGGTCTATAAAGTAATGAGGGGTATAGATAAGGTAGGGAGTCAATATCTTTTCCTAAAGGTAGGGGAGTAAAATTAAAGGGCACAGGTTTAAGATGAAAGGGGAGAGATACAAAAGAGTCCAGAGGGTAGTGTCTGGAACAAACTGCTAGAGATAGTAGTAGAAGTGGGTACAATTTTGTCTTTTAAAAAGCATTTAGATAGTTACATGGGTAAGATGGATATGGGCCAAATGCAGGTAATTGAGATTAACTTGGGGGTTTTAAAAAAAAGGCAGCATGGACAGGTTGGGCTGAAGGGCCTGTTTCCATACTGTAAACCTCTATGACTCTAATGATGAGACACAGTACAGGAAAGAGATAGAGTATCTCGTGAATGATGCGGCAACAATAATCTCTCCCTCAATGTCAACAAAACAAAGGAGATCGTTATCGATTTCAGCAAGCAGAGTGGAGGACATATCCCTGTCTACATCAACAGGGACAAAGTAGAAATGCTTCAAGTTTTTAGGTGTCCAGATCACCAATGACCTGTCCTAGTTCCCCCCATGCGGATGCTATAGTTAAGAAAGCACACCAACACCTCTACTTTCTCAGGACATTAAGGAAATTTGGCATGTCAGCTACAATTTTCACCAACTTCTACAAATGCACCATAGAAAACATTCTTTCTGGTTGTATCACAGCTTGGTATTGCTCCTTCTCTGCCCAAGACTGCAAGAAACCATAAAGGATTGTGAATGAAGCCCAGTGCATCACGCAAATGAGCCTCCCTCCATTGACTCTGACTACACTTCCCACTGCTTTAGCAAAGCAGCTAGCATAATCAAGGACCCCATATACCCCGGACATTCTCTCTTCCACTTTCTTCCATTGGGAAGCAGATACAAAAGTCAGAGATCACATACAACCGACTCAAGAACACTTTCCATTAAGTTGATATTTCTGTACACCTAACTGTAACTCTACATTCTGCGCTCTCTCCTTTCCTTCTCTATGAATGGTGTGCCTTGTCTGTATAGCACGCAAGAAACAATGCTTTTTATTGTAAACTGACACGTGACAATAATAAATCAAATCAAAACTAGGAGCAATACATATAAATTCACTAATAAATTCAATAAGGATTTCAAAGGATACTTCTTTGTTCTGAGAAAGGTTAGAATGTGGAACTTAGAATGGGAGTCATTGAAGTGAATGGTGAAGGGGAATTTAAAGTTGAGCTAAACAAGCAAATGAGGAAGATAAGGAATTATTGATTTGTTGATACAATAAAGGTGAAGTAGGATGTGAAGAGACTTGTGTCAACCGGGAGTGGCGGGCTGAAGGATCGGTGAATTAACTATTCAGAGGTCAGCATCCTGACAACAAACTTCCTTTGCTTACAAACTTATCTCCACTCCTCAGAATGCTTCAGGTACAAAGTCAGAATCTAGAGTATAAGAAGGCAATAAGATGTAGGAGCAAAATTAGGCCATTCAGCCCATCAAGTGTGCTCCACCATTCAATCATGGCTGATACAATTCTTATTCCCATTCTCCTACCTTTTCCCCATTATCCTTGATCCCCTTATTGATCAAGAATTGATCTCTGTCAATAGAATCTATCTCTGTTGATGACCTGGCCTCCATTGCCTTCCTTGGCAATGAGTTCCACAGATTCACCGCCCTCGGGCTGAAGAAATTCAGTAACCCTGACACTCCTCAATGTATATATAGGTGAGGCTCCCTGATTGGACAGGAAATCATTACCTCAATCAGGGAGCTCATACTCCGAGGTCCAGCTCTTGGGCCTTGTTGAGGTCATTACAGTCTGTTTCTGGACTCAATTCAACTAGCTGAGTTATTCCAATCTTGAGTCAACACTGACAGAATTGTCACTGAACTGTACATTTAATTTTCTGTCACTTGTATGTTCTATTTTTTGACTGGATTTGCACTCAATTCTGTAATAGATTATGATGCTTGGCTGATTCTTGAAGTTTGAGCTCTAATGGGGAGAGTTACAGATGGAAATATTAGCACCATTTCTTATCAATTAGGACTGTATTACTCTAGTAAATGTTCTTTCACTTAATAGGAAAAGAAAATAAATCCGTGTTATTGAAAGGGCTGAACTTCTTAACGCCTGTTCTACACACATCAATCCAGTTGCTTTTGAAAGTGGGTCATTGAATCCAAACCTGGTGCCTTCACTACATGAACTACAGGAAAGTTCAGAGGTTGGCACAACTTTCTAGAGGATTTTTGGGCACTTTGGCCTTTTGGCTAAGATCAAGTGGGATGTGGGTGCAATGACTTAATTTGGAACTTGCTTGTCTTTCTTGTGGGGATCATGAATTGGGTTCAACTGGAACTTGGGTTTGGTTTCTGGAGTAAGCAAGGAATAGATTTGGTTTGCCTGGTCCACTCTGAGCATTGGCGGAATAAAAATTTTAAAAATATTTTGGTGAAGATAAACCTGTTTCGCTGCTGTGAGAAGGTTAACTCTGCTTCTCTCTTAAGACCATGAGACAGAGGAGCAGAAGTAGACCATTCGGCCCATCGAGTTTGTTTCGCTATTCAATGAGATTGACACGGGGTGGCATAGTGGCAAGCACTGCTGCATCACAGTGCCAGGGACCCGGATTTGATTCCCGATTTGGGTCACTGTCTGTTGGAGTTTGCACATTCTCCTTATGTCTGTGTGAGCTTCCTCTGAGTGCTCTAGTTTCCTCCCACAGTCTGAAAGTTGTGCTGGTTAGGCGCATTGACCCATATAGATGTTGGAGTGTGGCGAATAGGGGAATTTCACAGTAACTTCATTGCAGTATTAATGTAAGCCTTACTTGCAATGATTAAATAAACTTTACTTGTTTAAGTTTTAAACTTAAGTTTATTTAGTCTCAGAAATAGGTTTACATTAACACTGTTACTGTGAAAATCTTCTGGTCACCACACTCCAGCATCTGTTTGGGTATGCTGAGGGAGAATTTAGCATGGCCAATTCACCTAACCAGAAAGTCCTTTGGACTGTGGGGGCATTTGGAAGAAACCCACGCAGACATGGGGAGAACATGCAAACTCCACACAGATAATGAACCGAGTCGGGAAGTGAACCATACCCCTGATCTGTGAGGTAACAATTGACCTGATATAATAATCCTCAAATCCACCATATCCACCCTATCCCCATAACCCTTGATTCCTTATTGATTAGAAATTTATCTTAATCTTGACTGTACTTGATGACCCAGTCTCGACAGATCTCTGCACTAAAGAATTCCAAAGACTGACTATCCTCAGAAAGAAGAAATTCTTCCTCATCTCTGTCTTTACACTTGCTGTAAGAAATCTCACATCAGGTTAAACTCCAACAGGTTTATTTGGTAGCCCAAGCCATGAGCTTTCGGAGCATTGCTTCTTCATCAGGTGAGTGGGATTTCAGTTCACAAACGGGGCATATAAAATCACAAATTCAATTTACAAAATAATGGTTGGAATGCGAGTCTTTACAGGTAATCAAATCTTAAAGTACAGACACTGTGAGTGGAGAGAGGGTTAACCCACTCACCTGATGAAGGAGCAGTGCTCCAAAAGCTAGTGGCTTGTGCTATCAAACATGTTGGACTTTAACCTGGTGTTATGAGACTTCTGACTGTGTTTACCCCAGTCCAAAGCCGGCATCTCCACATCATGGCTGCCATTTACAGATGTTGCTTAACCTGCTGAGTATTTACAGCATTTTCGCACCATGTACTATCTTTTGCATGTGTTTCATCCACATGATTGAGCAGAGGGTGGGAGTGCTGTCAGACACTTGCAGTCTGGAGGTGGTTGAGGTGGAAGCAAAGAGCATTCCTCGGTGAGTCACAGTGACAAGTCATTCAGAACTTAAACTCTTCATCACTAACTAAAGACTCTGTAGGATAGAGAGGATAGGATTACTTGTAACCTACAGTCCTACTATGCAAAACTAAGATTTAACAGTCTGAGATCACACAACAACTAACTCAAAAGTAGCTTCTTCCCTGCTACCTTCAGACCTTTGAATGGATCTACCTTATATTAAATTGATCTTTCTCTGCACCCTAGCTACGACTGTAACATTACATTCCCCACTCTCTCCTTTCCTTCTACCCTATGTACTATATGAATGGTATACTTTGTCTGTATAGCGTACAAGAAACAATACTTTTTTCTGTATACCAATACATCTTATAGAGATCTATAAAATAATGAGGGGCACAGATCAGCTAGACAGTCAATATCTGTTTTCAAAGATAGGGGAGTCTAAAACTAGAGGGCATAGGTTTAAGGTGAGAGGGGAGAGATATAAAAGGGTCCAGAACGGCAATTTTTTTCACACAGAGGGTGGTGAGTGTCTGGAACAAGCTGGCATAGATAGTAATAGAGGCAGGTACAATTTTGTCTTTTAAAAACATTTAGATAGCTACTTGGGTGAGATGGGTATAAGTCCAACGTAGGCAAGTGGGACAAGTTTAGGGGGCAGCATGTACAAGTTGGGCCGAAGGGCCTGTTTCCATGCTGTAAACATCTATGACTCTACGATTCAAGGTGACAATAATAAATCAAATCAAAAAGATTAGTACTTGGACATCAGTTCTTGGGCTTGTGATATTCCTTTGGTTTCTCTTAAGCATGTGGCTCAGTCCCAAATTTTGGGACAAACTCAGAGCTGAGGTAGACTGGTGAATGGAAATGCCACTTGACGCTGTTCGTCCAGCAGAGCTGAGCCCCAATAATCTTGAGTCTTGGTTTTAAATCACAAATTTTAAACCTGGCCAGTTGTGGGTTTTAGGGGAATGTGGAGGCAGTCCAAAAAAAATTTATTTTCAATTTTCATGGAATGTGTGCATCAGCATTGGGCCAGCGTTTATCGCCAATCTCTAATTGTCTTTGAACTGAGTGGCTTACTACTCCATCTCAAAGTCAACATCATTGCTGTGGAATCCCATTGTGGCCAGACAAGGTTATGGTGGCAGATTTCCTTCCCGGAAAGTCTTTAGTGGGACAATCAATAATGGTTTCTTGATCATTATTTTAGTTCCAGATTTTTTAAACTTGAACCTGCTGTGGTGGGATATGAACCCAGAACATTGACCCAGGCCACTAGATTAACAGAACAATGACAATACCATTACTCTCCTGCCTCCTCCCTATGAACTCCTGCTGCCTGTAGCACAATATCAGAGTCAATGACTTCAGGAGAATACCTGTAGTGTTCCAGAACCTTCAGCTCTTTCAGCCATAGAATCCTGACAGTATAACAAGAGGCCATTTGGCCCATCGAGTCTGCATCAACTCTCCAAAAGAGCATCTTACCCAGGCCTATCCCCTGCTCTAACTCTGTAATCCCCCACATTTACCTCACTAATCCCCTAACCTACACATCTTTGGAAATTAAAGGTGCGATTTGGCCATTCATGTCATACTCCCATTGCAGCGAAGTTAGAGAATTTGGCATACAGCCAAATCTCCGTTCACTACATTTCCTCCCACATCCCAAAGATGTGCTTTTAGACTGATTGGAAGAACAAATTCTCCCTAAATTGTCTCAGATTTGGTTCTAATGCATAGATCTATAAGCATAGACAGGGATGACAAGGATCATGGGTACAAGTGGGAACATCAAGGTTGGAGCGCGGGCTCGTTGGGCCGAAGGCCTGTTTCCCATGCTGATTTGTTCTTTGTTCTTTGTACGACGGGATATGACAATCCTGTCCGTGTGAAAGACTGTAAGATTCTGGCCTAAGTGTCAATTTAGCATGGCTACCTAACCTGCGCACCTTTGGACTATGGGAGGAAACTGGAGCATCCAAAGGAAACTCCTGCAGACATAGGGAGAACTCCACACAGACAAGTCAGACATTGAACCTGGGTCCTTGCCGCTGTGGGGCAGCAGTGCTAATCACAGCACCATCATGCCCAAGTCTTATAGTCATCATTTAAAGATGATCATCACTGAATTCAAATTCCAGCACCGTGTGGGATTTGAACCCAGGTCTTCAGATCTTACCCTGGATCTCTGGATTACTAGTCCTATGACAATACCATTGCCCCACCATCACCACTTGTGTCTCATCCTCCAGCTGCAGACTGCCCCTGCTGTTAGCACTCTCACCACCCGCCCCCTCATTTAAAACATCCCAGGCTTCAGCGACCTGAGGCAAGAGGCTAACTCTCTCTCCCTGGCAACACCTTCTCACCCAGACTCACAGTTCTGCTCTATCTGTGTGCAGTTGATTCAGAAAATTTATCCCAGTTCCTACCGCTGACAATTTGAGAAAAGCAGAAGTTGGAAAAGTAGGTGCAAAATGAAAAGAAACAGCTACAGCGGATGGTTTGGATGAGAGGGAGGGAAAGAGAAAAAGATCCTCTGATTTATGGTAGAACCATGTGAGAGATCCTGACATTGATTGATAGCGATAATAGCACTGGCCCAGATTGTGAGAACATGTCTTTGGCATCGGATGAAAAGGTATTAGTTTCTTGCTCTATAATGCATATAAACATCATATTTGGAACTGGAATATGAAGTTTTGTGAAGAAGTATCAGGATTAAGTACCATATTGCTTTAAAAAAAATCAATGCTGTCAATGTTATAGTCAATGTTATAATCAATGTTATAGTCCAGAAACAGGCCCTTCGGCCCACCATGTCTTTGCTGACCATCAAATACCAATTTATACTAATCCCATTTACCAACACTTAAGCCACAGCCTGCTGCTTTGCTGTGTATGGACATTACTCCTCAGAGGATGGTCTTTCACAATGGCCCTTCTTGTGGGCAATTTCAACAAAAATGTTCTGTCCCTTAAGAAAATCACAGAAAACTCATGCAATGTTATATTGAGCAACATTGCTAGCCTGGAGGTGGCACAGTGGCTAGCACTGCTGCCTCACAGAGTTAGGGACCTGGGATCAATTCCCAGCTTGGTCTGTGTGGAGATTGCACATCTGTGTGGGTTTCCTCCGGGTGCTCCGGTTTCCTCCCACATTCCAAAGATGTGCAGGTTAGGTGGATTGGTCATGGTATATTGCCCCTTAATGTCAGTGTATGGGGATACGGCCTAGGAGGGATTGTGGTTGGTGCAGACTCAATGGGCCAAATGGCCACCTTCTGCACTGTAGAGATTCTATGAAGAGCGACACCGACCCACAGTGTATAAAAGTAAGAAATGCAGAAAATGCTCAGCAGGTCAGGTAGAATAAGTGTAGAGATAGCGAGATAATAGGCAGAATTATCCCATCCACTATGATTCCCATGACAGGCAGACAGACCACACAAAGGTCCATTGACCTCAGGTGGGATTTTCCGGCTGTAGGTCGAGGTGAACTTCCATCAGAACTGCCTCTCACCATAGATGCTGCTTAACCTGCTCGATATTTTCAGCATTTTCTGTTTTTATTTCAGATTTCCAGTCAGTATTTTGCTATATATTGAATGCAATTCTGTCACCACACTTCCAGAATGACATGGAAGCTTTTGAGACAGTGCAAAATAGGTTCACCAGGATGTTGCCTAGTCTCGGGGGTGTTAGCTATAAGAGAGGTCGAATTAACTAGAATTGTTTTCACTGGAAAGATAGAGACTAAGGGGGAGACCTGATTGAGATCTACAAAATTATGAGAGACAGGATGGATAGTCAGACCTTTTTCCAAGGAAAGTGATAATTTCAAGAGGGCACAGGCTCAAGGTGAGAGGGAGAAAGATTAAGGGAAATGTGCAAGGAAGTTTTTCCACACAGAGTGGTGGGTGCCTGGAATGTGCTGCCAGAGGAGGTCTCCCCATCAGCCTCTGTCTTTCCAGTGAAAACAATCCTAGTTAATTCAACTTCTCCTCATAGCCAACACCCTCAAGACAGGCAACATTCTGGTGAACCTGCCTGGAATGTGCTGCCACAGGAGGTGGTGGAAGCAGGCACATTTGCAACATTTAAAAGGCATTTGATAGGTACACGTGGACTGAGTCAGGGTTGAAAATTTTTTTTTAAGTTTAATTTGGTCATCGTGTTGGTATGGGCTCGGATGGCCAAAATGCCTGTTCCTGTGCTATACTTTTCTTTGTTCTTGTTGTTGTCTTTGATATGTGGAATGGAAGTTACATCAGAAATTTTCTGAAAGTTTCTCCTTGTCAGGAACATAAGAGCATAGGACTGAGGAGCCAAAGGAGGCCACTTGATCCTTTCAAAACTTGTCCGAAATTTAATAATGTTACAGTGATCAATAATTCAGACAGAGAGAGAAACTGTGACTACATGTCAGAACAAGATTGCTGAAATGGAAAAGACAAGAACCAACTGCCTCTTTTCTCGTCACTCTTTACTGATTAATCTTCTCACCTGCCATTAATCTTTGCAGATTTGTACAGTTGTTTCTTTCAATTTGATACAATCCTTAACTCCTTTATTCAGCCACCGATCATACGTCCTTTTGGAACAGCTTTTCTTACTGGAATAAATTTTTGCTGAGGGCTATTAAATAACTCCAGAAAGATCTGCCACTGCATCCCAATTGTTCCATCTTTATAACAAGTTCCCCAGTTTACTTTAGCTAGCTCTGTTTTAATTCATTTAGGTTTAAAACACTAGACTTAGACCCATACTCCACATTTCAAACCAAATATGAGATTCAATCATGCTATGATCACTGTCATATAAATACTCCTATCTGCCCCCCATTAACCCTCAACTTCCTTCTCCATCAAATATCTGTCTAACACAGCCTTGAATAAATTGAATGCTCCAGCCTCCACTGCTTTCTGGGAAGAGAATTCCACAGGCCAATGTCCCTTTGAAGGAAAAGCTTTCACCTCAACTCAGTCTTATAACTGAGACCTCTTATCTTAAAATTATCTATAAAATTGACATCAAAAACAAGGAAAAAATGGTTGACCAATGAAAGAAAATACTCCAGAGATTGCTAAAAGGGCTCTTCCTTCACTCAAAGTAGAAGTTCTAAAAATGCCAAAACTCCACAGAGAAAGCCAGCAGCTGCTAACAGTGGAATAAAAAAAATAACAAAGAACAACAAAAGAGCACAGGAACAGGCCCTCCAGCCCTTCAAACTTGCATCGACCATGCTGTCCGACTGAACTAAAACCCCCTACCCTTCCGGGAACCATATCCTTCTATTCCCATCCTATTCATGTATTTGTCCCTCAAAAGTCACCATCGTATTTGCTTCCACTATCTCCCCCAGCAGCGAGTTCCAGACACCCACTACTTTGAATAAAAACCTTGCCTCGTAATCTCCTTTAAACCTTGCCCCTTGCATCTTAAACGTATACCCCCTAGTAATTGACTCTTCCACCCTGGAAAAAAAGCTTCAGACTATCCACTCTGTCCACATAACAGCCTTAAAGCATTTAAAACAGCAACCACAAGAAGAAACAATGGCAATAGACAGAAAAATTGGAGAAATCCCCAGATAAAGGGCAACTCTCAAACAAAAACATCCATAAGCAATGAAAACCTCAAGGAAAAAGCAATAAGGACCTCAAAGAGATGGCAATATAGACCTCAGAAAGGAGGGCAATGAAAGACTCCAGGAGAGCATCAAAAAACACCACAATGAGGGCAATGAAAAACCCCAAAAGGACAGCATGAAAGACCCTTGAAGGAAGGCAGTAGAAGACACCAGGGGGCAACAAAAGATCCCAGAAAATTGACAGAATGAAGTTAAGGAGAACTTAATAAGGCAATGGAGAATCAACTGAACTCCATGAAAAAGCAAGTAGAAAATAAGAACAAATCTAGTCAAGAATTGAATCAGGCGAATAAGAGCTTGAAGAAAGAAAGTTTAAACACTGAGAAATTAACTGAAGGAGTAAGAACGCTGAAATTGAGAGTAGGATCAATAATTCAGACAGAGAAAGAAACTGCAATTATGTATCAGAACAAGATTGCTGAAATGAAAAAGGCAAGAATTGCCTCTTTCCTAGTCATTCTTTACTGATCAATCTTTTCACCTTCTAACTAGGTTAAAGTTAGAAATGACTATTGTGATACCTTTCTTACACATCCCATTTATTTCTTCCTTTATATTCTTGCCTATGGTGAAACTGTTAGGGATCCTATAGACTATATTCACAAGTGACCAATTATCATCTTTTGAGCTAAGTCATTTGTTTGTACCAATGTACTGCTGTAGTAATGACATCCTTAATTAACAGAGCTCCCCCACCACCTTTCATAGCTTTCTGTCTTTTCAGAATGTCAAATATCCTTCATTATTCAGATCCCAGCCTCGATCGCCCTATAACACGTCTCTGTGGTGGCTATCAGGTCATATATATTTACATCTTTCTTTACTGGCAATTCATCCATTTTGTCACGAGTGTTACATGCATTCAGATCAGCCTTTAATTTTAACCCACTCCTAAAGTGTTGTGGGTCTGGAGTCACATGTAAGCCAGACGAGGTAAGGATGGTACATTCTCTTCCCTGTGAACCAGAAGGATTTTTATAACAGTCGATAATCTTATTTGATCACTGAGGCGAGCTTTCAGTGAAAGATTTTTTTGTCAATTGAATTTAAATTTCACCAGCTGCCATGGCAGGATTTGAACCCCATTCTCCTAGATCAATAGTCTGGCTTCTAGATTACTAGCCCAGTTACCACTACACCATCATTTATTTATAGCTATCTCCTCCTCATTTTAAAATTTATTTATTAGGCACAAGTAAGGTTTACATTAACGCTACAATGAAGTTACTGTGAAAACTCCCTAATTGCCACACTCTGACTAATACATCTAACCAGCATGTCTTTCAGAATGTGACAGGAAACTGCAGCACCCTGATGAAACTCATGCAGAAACAGAGAGAATTCCACACAGACAGTGACCCAATCTGGGAATTGAACCCGGGTTCCTGTCATTGTGAGGCAGCAGTACTAACTATTGTGCCACTGTGCCACCCCATTTATACCCAAGTTGCAACCTGAATTAGCATCTCACTGTCACCCTTTGATTTACAATATACCCCTCACAACTGACCTGCTATTTAAAGTACTTTCTGTCTCCAAAGTGATTTGACTCATCAGAACACTCATTTCAGCATGGTACAAGTGAAGATCATACCATGGGTACAGCTCCCACTTTCCCCAGTACTGACAATGCGTGATGAATCAAAACCTATTTCCCCACACCTTTTACTAATGCTGTTTACCCTATGTCGTGAATGAAGTCCAGTCCATCACTCAAACCAGTTTCCCACCTATTGACACTATCTTCACTTCCCGCTGCCTCGTCGAAGCAGCCAGTATAATTAAGGACCCGATGCGCTCTGTACATTCTCTCTTCACCTTTTTCCATTTGGAAAAAATATATAAAAGTCTGAGGACACGTATCAACGAACTCAAGGACAGCTTCTTCCCTGCTGCCATCAGACTTTTGAATGGGCCTGTCTTGTATTAAGTTGATCTTTCTCTATACTCTACTGTGATTATAACACGACATTCTGCAGTCTCTTTTTTCCTTCTCTATGAATGATATGCTTTGTCTGTATAGTGCACAAGAAATAATACTTTTCATTATATATTAATAAGTGTGAAATAATAAATCAAATTAAATCAAAATCTATGCCAAATTGCTTGTGGCTCAAGTAATAATCCAGAGATTCATTGAACATGCCAACTGGATCTTCCCCTCCTATTGCAAGTTCCTCTCTAGCCCCGAGCACAAGTGCTGAACCCAAAAGAGTAGGCAACATAGCCATTTAGACTTACAAAGACTATGGCTTCTTGTACCTAGTTAAGAATGTAAGAATGTAAGAAATAGGAGCAGGAGTGGGCCATCTAGCCCTTCGAGCCTGCCCCGCCATTCAATAAGATCATGGCTGATCTGCAGTGGATCAGTTCCACTTTCCCGCTTTCTCCCCATAACCCTTAATTCCCTTGTCTATCAGAAATCTATCCACCCGTGATTTAAATATATTCAATGAGGTAGCCTCCACCACTTCAACAGACAGAGAATTCAAGAGATTCACCACCTTTGAGTGAAGCAGTTCCTCCTCAACTCTGTTCTAAACTGGGTCACCCTGGCGTCCAAGAACCCTCACATTCTCACAGCAACCCTCAGAGCAGCAATACATCACCCACCCTTCCATTTTTACTATGTTTTAATTAATTAATTATTTCCTGAATTCATTGTAATGAGCTCTCATAAGCTCTACCATGGCAGTAAGTCTCACTAATAAAACCATACATTCACAATTAAATTACCCAAGTTTTAAAGATAAATGAATAACATACTCACCAACCAGTCACTTATTTGCTTTTTCCTGTTCCCCCTTATTTTGAGGCTGTGGTCTCTAGTTCTGTTATTTGTTCATTCATTCATTTGGTTAGTTCGCTCATTCGCTCTGCAGCCTCTGCTTTCATCCATCATCTGTAAGAACCTTAACCCGTTTGGATAATTGCAAGGGCTGTTGTTCCCCTACTGCTGCTTTCTCTGTCTCCCCTAACCTGCCTGACTCTCAGTCACACCTTCCTATCCGTGACCTCTGACCAAATCAGAAGACCATATTCTAAGGAGTGTGACTACTTCCTGGAACAAAATGTCCAGGTAATTCTCTCCCTTCCTGATGCATCACAGTGTCCGCTGCTAGGTCTCTGTAATAAGCTTTCAGAAGCAGAAGTCCCTTCACCAAAATCCCTTTGTTTATAAACTCTAACTGCAGTACATAGTGCTATCGGTCAGCAGTCTACCTTCAGGAGCGCCAGAGGAACTGACAGTCCTGGTTAAATACAAGAAAAGACTTCCTGATTGCCCCATCACTTGACCCCTTAATCAAGGAGTTCATATTCCAATAGGCCAGCCTCAATGGCCCGATTGAAGTCATTACAGTCTCCTATTCAATGACTCTAAGCTGAAGCTCCTTAAGCTGCTGATGCTAAACAGATGTATTTTCCCTGGGTTACCCTGACATCCAAGAACCGTCACATTCTGCAGCTGCAACACATCATCCACCCTTCCATTTTCACTATGTTTTAATTAATTAATTATTTCCTGAATTCATTGTAATGAACTCCAATGAGCTCTACTGTAGAACATAGAACATAGAACATTACAGTGCAGTACAGGCCCTTCGGCCCTCGATGTTGCGCCGGCCAGTGGACCTTCTAACCTAAACTATTCCAATATCATCCATATGCCTATCCACCGAAAATTTGAATGCCCCCAAAGTAGGCGAGTCCACAACTGCTGCAGGCAGGGCATTCCACGCTCTCACCACCCTCTGTGTAAAGAACCTGCCTCTGACATCCATCCTATAACTACCATCTCTTAATTTAAAGTTATGTCCCCTCGTGTTGGTCATCACCATCCGAGGAAAAAGGCTCTCACTATCCACCCTATCCAATCCCTTGATCATCTTGTACGCCTCAATTAGGTCACCGCGTAACCTTCTTCTCTCTAATGAAAATAACCTCAGGTCCCTCAGCCTTTCCTCATAAGGCCTTCCCACCATACCAGGCAACATCCTGGTAAACCTCCTCTGCACCCTTTCCAATGCTTCCACATCTTTCTTATAATGCGGTGACCAGAACTGTACGCAATACTCCAAGTGCGGCCGCACCAGAGTTTTGTACAGTTGTAACATAACCTCACGGCTCCTAAATTCAATCCCTCTACCAATAAAAGCTAACACACCGTACGCCTTCTTAACAACTTTATCAACCTGGGTGCCAACTTTCAAAGAGCTATGTACTTGTACCCCAAGATCCCTCTGCTCGACAATGCTATTAAGGGTCCTTCCATTAGCCCTATATTTCATATGCCTGTTATTCCTACCAAAGTGAATCACCTCACACTTATCCGTATTGAATTCCATTTGCCACCTCACGGCCCAGCTCTGCAACCTATCTATGTCCCTCTGCAAACTGTAACATCCATCCTCGCTGTCTACAACTCCCCCCACTTTGGTATCGTCAGCAAATTTACTAATCCAACTCTCTACACCCTCATCTAGGTCATTTATAAAAATGACAAACAGCAGTGGCCCCAAAACAGATCCTTGAGGTACACCACTTGTAACTGCACTCCAGGTTGAATATTTCCCATCAACCACCACCCTCTGTCTTCTATCAGCTAGCCAACATAGAACATTACAGCGCAGAACAGGCCCTTCGGCCTTCGATGTTGCACTGACCAATTAGGAAAAAGCAATGACCCTCTAACCTGAACCATTCCCTTTTAGTCCATAAACTTATCTACTAACCTCTTAAACGCCACCAAACTTGGCGCATCTACAACTGTGGCAAGTAAGTCTCACTAATAAAAGCATACATTTACAATTAAATTATCCAAGTTTTTAAAGATAAATGAATAACATACTTGCCAACTAATCACCTACTTGCCTTTTCCTGCCTCATTGCACCAAATCCCCTTACTCACCAAATCCCTAAGTTCACATCCTGTGACTAGTTGCACTCACTGAAGAGCTGTTATCTTTGTCCTTGCTACAGCGCTGAGGAAGGTTGGCGGGACTAGTATTTATTCATGGATTTGGAGAGTCCCCTGAGAAGGACTGACCCAAACCTTCTCCCCATCCCAACCTTAAAGGATCCCTACCATCAGTATGTGAATTCTCTTTTCATTTGAATCTCTTTTCTAGTGAGTGCAGCCAGCTTTTAGGTTTGCTCAAATGCACAGATATATTAAAGACGTAGTCACCTTGTGACAGTGCAGCTATACCATGCATCTGCCCCAGGAATGAATCAGTAAGAGTCAGTATGATCTGCCAGCTATCTATTTAGAACCTAACAACACATTTCACTGCCTACCCACACCATCCAACTTCATGCCTGCATTATTTAAATAAGCTGTGAGCCACCTTGTGAAGAGTACAGTGGAAGGGCAAGAAAGCAATTTTTATTTTTTAATAAAACTGTTCTCAAAATGTAGACGACCTTGGCACATCCTAATTATCTGCCGTCCTTGGTTGCCCTGCCAACTGATTAGCTTGCTGAACCGTTTCAGAGGGTGAGTCAAGTGCAGGCAACCACAAGCCTGGATAGGGTCACCAACCCTGACTGGATTTATTCTCAGTAAGAAGTCTCACAACCCCAGTCCAACAGGTTTAGCCACTAGCTTTCAGAGCACTGCTTCTTCATTAGCTGAGTGGGATTTCACTCACCTGATGAAGCAGCAGTGCTCCAAAAGCTAGTGGTTATAAAGAAGTGCGAGAGAGGAAAACATTGGAAGAAACTTGAATTAGGTAAACAGAACAAGTTTGCAGTGAGGTTGAATAATGGTTAACATTAGGAGGGAGGAAATAGCTTTACTTGCTCTTGGAATGGTTGCGGGGGTGGGGGGGGGGGGGGGGGAGAGAAGCTGAAATAACTTAGGTGAAAACTGTCAAAATATTACTTATCACCCTAACAGTCTGTGCAGCATTGCCCTCTCCGATCCCATCCTCCACGGTGAGATAGCTCTCATATTGGGTGTTAGAATGAAGCTTGCAAAGAAGCCTTGAGAGGAGTTTGTACATTTTCTGTGTCTCCGTGGGTTTCCTACAGGTGATCCGGTTCCCTCCTGTACTCTAAAGGTGTGCAGGTTGGGTTGATTGACTGTGCTAAATTGTCTCTTAGTTTCCCAAGATGTGTAGGATAGGGGGATTAGTGGGGTAAACGGGCAGCATTACGGGGTTAGAGCCTGGGTAAGATGCTCTGTCAGAGAGTGGATGCCGACTCGATGCCCAAAATGGCCTTCTTCTGCACTACAGATTCCATGACTTGAATCAGCCTTAACAGAAACACTGGCCTGAATTCTCCCATCTAAGGCTAGTATTTCTGTTAAGACTGACTGGAATTTTAGCGGGCGGGTCGCAGACAATGTGAAACCCAATTGACAGGCGGGAATTTTTGGCTTTTAGACCAGCGTGGCTGGAGAATTTTGCCCACTGTCTCTAGCAAACTCTTTGTTTAGTGATTAATAAAGTGTTAAATCAGAATCGCAACTAGACCATTCTTGGAGTCTCCTGGTAGCAAAAAACAATATTCAATCAAAGTATGTTGCCTGCTTTGCTTTCTAAAATTTATTTATTAGTCACTAGTAGACTTACATTAACACCGCAATGAATGTACAGTGAAAATTCCCTAGTCCCCACACTCTGATGCTGGTTTGGGTACATTGAGGGAGAGTTTAGCATGGCCAATCAACCTAACCCGCACATCTTTGGACTGTGGGAGGAAACCGGAGCACCCAGAGGAAACCCACGGGGAGAACATGCAGATTTCACACACTGACCCAAGCCAAGAATTGAACCCAGGTCCCTGGTGCTATGAGGCAGTCGTGCTAACCATCGTGCCACCATGTCTTATGAAGAGAGGCCGAGGGATTTGAGGTTGTTTTCGTTAGAAAGGAGGCGGCTAAGAGGGGACCTTATCGAAACATATAAGATGATTAGAGGTTTAGATAGGGTGGACAGTGATAGCCTTTTTCCTAGGATGGAGAAAGCTAGCACGAGGGGACACAGCTTTAAATTAAGGGGTGATAGTTATAGGACGGATATCAGAGGTAGGTTCTTTACCCAAAGGGTGGTTCGGGAGTGGAATGCCCTGCCTGCAGCAGTTGTAGATGCGCCAAGTTTGGTGGCGTTTAAGAGGTTAGTTGATAAGTATATGGAAGAGAAGGGAATGGTTTAGTTTGGAGGGGCATTGCTTTTTATATTGGTCGGCGCAACATCAAAGGCCAAAGGGCCTGTTCTGTGCTGTAATGTTCTATGTTCTATGTCGCCATCTTTCCATTAGTTTAAGACTCATCAGTCCTGGCTGACTGCAGCTAAAAAAATCTAGACATTAGCCAGAATTTTATTGCCCTGCCCACCACGGGAATCCTAGTGGAAAGGGGGTGGACCATGGAAAGGTTCGTTGACCTTGGGTGGAATTTTATGGCTTCGCAATGAGCGCCCGTTGATTAGTTCTCAGATCCGAAATTCACATTTCCTTTGTCATTCTCAAATACACATCTTGAATGACAGGTTCTTGCAGGTGTTGCCTAGCCCGTGGCTGTCTCATGGTTTATGCATCTCACTTGTTGCAGTTTTAATGGTGCCCTTTCTCATGACGGCACCACTTTATTCTGCTCAAACCATAGCAACTCAACATTTGTCCCTGGTTACCAGCTGCTCTTGTCAGGTAAAGTCTGTTCATGTTCCTTTATATTCCTGTGTGTTTGCAGCTTGCAATTTAAGGTGGATTAGCCATTATTAATACTCTTTTTATGTGGGCGTCGCTGGCTCGGCCAGCATTTAATGCCCATCCCTAATAGCCCTTCAGAAAGTGGTGGTGAGGCAGTGCATTCCTTCTGGAGTAGGTCCACCCGCAGAGTTGATAGATATATTATGCTTTATTATTATATATATTATTCAGATTTTCAGCAGTCGCTGCATTTCACTTTTGTACTCAAACTCTCGTTGTTAGAGATAAATCAGTTTTCCCTCTTTACAGTCCATTCCTAACTTTTACTTTTTTATTGTATTTTAACAAAAATTAAATTAGTTTTCGCCTCTCTTCCCATTTCAATTTATATTTGTTTTTGTGTGTTTTACAATGATAAATAAAAGGATGGGCTAGAGAATATTTGGAAACTTAAGGGGGTTAATTTTTGAGGCAGAGTGTAGAATTTCCCTGTCCCACCTGATATAGGAATCATAGCAGTGAGACATGGAACGTGCAAAGGTCTGTTGACCTCTGGCGAACTTTGACCTTTTTCAATCTTGGGGCAATCGCGGCTATAAAATCCCACCCAGGATATCTTTAGAAACAGCTCCTGTCACAACTTTCTGTCCCACTTGCTACATCCCTTCATCTCACCACCCATCTCCACTTTACACAATTTTCTTTTTCATCCTCTTTATCTGCTATCTGACCGTAACTCTCTGGCCTCACACACCTCGCTACCCGTGAGAACAGAGAATTTGGCACTTAGCGGGGCTGGAGCGGGGCTGGAGAATCCCAGCCTTGGACGAAGTGAGAAAATTCCAGCCCTGGTCTTGAGATGTTTCGATGAAAATTTATTTATTTATTACTGTCACAGGTAAGTTCACATCAATTTAAAGTTACTGTGAAAATCCTCTAGTCACCACACTTCGCTGCCAGTGTGGGTACACTGAGGGAGAATTTAGCATGGCCAACGCACTCAAGCAGCACTTCTTTTGGACTGTGGGAGGAGCACCCGGAGAAAACATACTCAGACATGGGGAGAATGTGCAAACTCCACACTGGAAATTACCCAAGCTGGGAATTGAATTTGGCACTCTGAGGCAACAGTGTTAACCACTGTGCCACCGTACTGCCTCATTATTAATGACCCTGAGAACATTTCAGACAAGTTTTAAAGCAGCATTGATGAGCTGAAACTGGTTTTGGGCAGTCGTTTGTTTGACCTGAGGCTAAGGAAAGTCAGGTGCGATGTCAAGTGAGTTGGTCATTTAATCTTGACAATATTACACTACTTTGCACGAAGACTAATTTCACCCCCTGGATGTTTCTTTTCAATAACTGTGCAACAGTTAAAGATTTGGAATAAAAAGATGATTATTTTTCTCATATTCAACAACCGAGACAAAATGTCAGAATAAGTCACCTGTAGAGATCCCAATGTGGAGTCCAAAAAGTGTAGACAAAAATCGTAGGTAGAAAAGGGATTGGAATGAGGTACTTACTGAGTGTAAAAATGGATGATACAGGCTTGTAGAGCCGGAGGGCCTGTTTCCTGTGCTGCGTTGTTGTGTTGTTCTTTGTTTAAAAAATTTACATTGACAAACACAGCCAAAAAGTCATAATATAGGGCAGAGAAGATGTGACAATATCAAAAGATTGTGGTTAGGTGCTGTCAACTTAGCTTAGAATAGAATAGGATCCTTCCAACCCTTTCAGTTCATTGAGTCTACCCGGATTCGCCGAAAAAGCAACTTACCCAGGCCTCGCCTGCTCCATCCCTGTGCATTTACTGATGGCCAATCCACCTAATCTGTACAAGTTTAGATATTGGGAGGAAACCGGAGCACCTGGAGGATACCCACACACACAATGTGCAAACTCCACATGGTCACCCTAGGCCAGAATCAAACCAAGTTTCCTGGTGCTGCGAGGCAGCAGTGCCAACCACTGTTCCACTTTCCTGCTATATTTGTAAGGATTGATAGATTATAAGTGGAATAGAAGGGTGGCACGATAGCACTGCTGCTTCACAACACCCGGGACCTGGGTTCGATTCCCGGTTTGGGTCACTGTCTGAGTGGAATTTGCACGTTCTCCTCCTGTCTGCGTGCGTTTCCTCCGGGTGCTCCGGATTCCTTCCACAGTCCAAAGATGTGCGGGTTAGGTTGATTGGCCATGTTAAAATTATCCTGAGATGGATGGGTTAGAGGAATTAATAGGTAAATGTGTAGGATATGGGGGTAGGGCCTGGGTGGGATTGTGGTCAGTGCAGACTTGTGGTCAGTGCCAGTTGCTTTTTTCTGCACTGTAGGGTTTCTATGATTCTACAAAGGGCAAGGCAGTTGAGGAGTATGGGCTGGATTTCATGGGCCCACTGCAGCATGTCCTTTCAGTGGGGCTGGGCATGTAAAAGATGTCGGGTGGTGAGCCCAGTGTTTTCCCTGTCCGCACTTTTAGGTCTATAGAGGGCTTATAGTGACTAATTATGGCCCTCAATTTGCCTCTTTCGCCACAAAAGGCTGGGCAGTGGCTCAAAGTGGAAGGGTTTCTTTTTAAACAAGTTTGCTGATAACAAAGGAAGAAAGGCGGTGGGGGGGGGGGGGGGGGGGGTCCATTACTGGGATTGCGGAGGTGAGGAGGTTGCCTTGTATAGATCGGGGACAACACCTTTTCTCAAGACGCTATCCCCCTTTGTTCCTCGCTGCCTGACCTCCATAACCTGGCCACCCCATCTCCCTTGCAGCAAACCCCATCTCCTGCCCCTTCCTAGGGTGCCCAATTCTTCCCACCTTCTGGGGGTTGCTCCGTTCTCTTCACCCACAGCCTGCTCGCAATCCCAGCAGTGCCCACTACTCGATTCTGCTACTGCTGAGACTACTGGAGCTGAGGGGCAGAGCCTTCTCCCAGTTTGGGGCAGAAGAGGAAGAGGGAGTGGGGCATTAGTCTGACCATCAGCTTGAGGATAATGGATGGCAGTACGTTATCATTGCGGGGCAGTTTTAATTAAAGTCAGTTAGTTTCCAATCGCTTTCCTTATTAGGGTTTTGGATTAGTGGGCAAGGGAGTCACACCCAGGACATCCCAGCTGCAGGCAAAGTACAATCTGCTCCACCATGATCCCAGCCCTTTTAACCGAGTCAAATATCCCACTGAAGTTCTCTCTGACCCTCATCAAAGCAGAGTCCAACTACCTTAAATTCATATTCAAACTGTACAGCTTTTACGTATCACAGTCTGCAGTGTGGTATTTCCAGGGACCGCAACTGTTTGGAAACTATCAGCATTTAACCATCGCTGGCTGTGTTTATCCTCCCAAGCCTTTCTTCCTATTTATAACAGATTTCACACTTATTAAAGATGTTAAATGAGGCAGCATTAAGCACATGATTCAGAGCCAATTCTGTGAAGCCACTGAACCTCAAATCTTCAATTCTCCTTCCCTGTTATTAACATACCTTGTTCTGTGTTCACAGTCCAAATGAATAAATCTGCTACATCCACTTAATTCACTTCTCACATTCTCACAAACCTCTTGTTCCATAACATCATCATTTGTGATTATAACAGCTTTCTAATGTAAGGTTAAGAATTACCCACAATTAGGATTCTTTCCCATAGCTGCAATTTGGCACGTCTGCTACAACCTTATCAACTTATACAGATGCACCATAGAAAGTATCTTTTCTGGTTCTATCACTGCTTATGGCTCCTGTTCTGGCCAAGACTGCAAGAAACTACAAAGGGCTGTGAATGTAACCTAGTCCATCATTCAACCAGACTCCCATCCATTGACTTTAGAAGAACATAGAACATTACAGCACAGTACAGGCCCTTCAGCCCTCGATGTTGTGCCGACCAATGTAACCAATTTTATGACTCTCTATCCTAAACTATTCCAATGCTATCCACGTGCCTATCCACTGCCCATTTGAACGCCCTTAAACTTGACGAGTCTACAACTGCTGCAGGCAGGGCATTCCACGCGCTTACTACCCTCTGAGTAAAGAACCCACCTCTAGTATCTGTCCTATAACTACCACTCTTTAATTTAAAGCTATGTCCCCTCGTGTTATCCATCTCCATCCGAGGAAAAAGGTTCTCACTATCCACCCTATCTAACCTCTGATCATCTTATATGTCTCAATTAAGTCACCTCTTAGCCTTCTCTCTAATGAAAATAACTTCATTAAAGTCCCTTAGCCTTTCCTCATAAGACCTACCCATCATACCAGGCAACATCCTGGTAAACCTCCTCTGCACCCTTTCCAATGCCTCCACGTCTTTCTTATAATGTGACGACCAGAACTGTACACAATACTTCAAGTGCGGCCGCACTAGAGTTTTATACAGTTGCAACATGACATTTCGGCTCCGAAATTCAATCCCTCTGCCAATAAATGCTAACACACTATATGCCTTCTTAACAACCTTATCAACTTGAGCACCAACTTTCAGAGATCTATGCACCTGTACACCGAGATCTCTCTGCTCATCTACACTACTAAGAGTTCTACCATTAGCCCTATATTCTGCACACATATTACTCTTACCAAAGTGAATCACCTCACACTTTTCCACATTAAACTCCATTTGCCACTTCTCAGCCCAGCTCTGCAACTTACCTATGTCCCTCTGCAAACTGTAACGTCCATCCTCACTGTCTACAGCTCCTTCGATTTTGGTGTCGTCAGCAAATTTACTAACCCGTCCCTCTACACTCTCATCCAGGTCAGTTATAAAAACAACAAACAACAGTGGCCCCAAAACAGGTCCCTGAGGTACACCACTAGTAACTAAACTTCAGGTTGAATATATCACATCAACCACTACCCTCTGTCTTCTATCAGCTAGCCAATTCCTAATCCAAATTGCTAAATCTCCCTCAATCCCATATATCTACATTTTCTGCAGTAGTTTTCCATGGGGAACCTTATCAAATGCCTTGCTGAAATCCATATACACCACATCAACTGCCTTACCCTTATCCACCTCTTTAGTTACCTTTTCAAAAAACTCAATAAGGTTTGTGAGGCACAATCTTCCCTTCACAAATCCATGCTGACTATCCCTAATCAATTCATTTCTTTCTAAATGACTATAAATCCTATCCCTTATAATTCTTTCCAAAACTTTCCCCACTACAGATGTAAGGCTCACTGGTCTATAATTTGCAGGATGGTCTCTGCTCCCCTTCTTAAACAAGGGGACAACATTTGCCATCCTCCAGTCTCCCAGCACTACACCTGTAGCCAACAACGACATGAAGATCAAAGCCAAAGTCTCTGCAATCTGCTCTCTAGCCTCCCAAAGTAACCTGGGATAGATCCCATCTGGCCCAGGGGATTTATCTATTTTCATACTCTCAAAAATTCCTAACACCTCCTCCTTATGCACCTCTATCCTGTCTAGTCAACAACCTTGTATCCCTGTATTCTCCCCAACTTGACATTTTCCCGCGTGAAGACTGATGAAAAATACTCATTCAGTGCCTCTCCAATCTCTACAGGCTCCACACACAACTTCCCACTACTGTCTTTGACTGGCCCTAATCTTGACCTAACCAATCTTTTATTCTTAACATATCTATAAAAAGCTTTAGTGTTCTCCTTTATCCTATCCGCCAAAGTCTTCTCATGTCCTCTTCTAGCCCTTTTTATCTCCCTCTTTAGCCCCCTCCTGGCTAATTTATAACTGTCCAGTGCCCTAACTGAGCCTTCACGTTTTATCTTTAAATAAGCCTCCTTTTTCCTCTTTACTAGTGAACTAACTTCCTTAGTATACCACGGTTCCCTGGCTCTACTACTTCCTTCCTGCCTGACAGGTACATATTTATAAGGACATGCAGTAGCTGTTTCTTGAATAAGTTCCACGTTTCAGGTGTTCCCAGCCCCTGCAGTTTCCTACTCCACCCTATGTATCCTAACTCTCGCCTAATAACCTCATAATTACCTTTCCCCCAGCTGTAACTTCTTCCCTTTGGTATATGTCTATCCCTTTCCAAAACTAAGGTAAACGTAACCGAATTGTGGTTACTGTCACCAAAGTGCCCACCTACCTCCAAGTCTAACACCTGGTCCGGTTCATTACCCAGAACCAAATCCAATGTAGCCTCACCTCTTGTTGGCTTATCTACATACTGAGTCATAAAACCCTCCTGCACACATTGTACAAAAACTGACCTCTCTAACGTGCTTGAGCTGTAACTTTTCCGATCAATATTTGCAAAGTTAAAGTTCCCCATAACAACTACCCTGTTACTTTCACTTCTGTCCAGAATCATCCTTGCAATCTTTTCCTCAACATCCCTGGAACTTTTTGGAGGCCTATAAAAAACTAGGGTGACCTCTCCGCTCCTGTTTCTAATCTCAGCCCAAACTACCTCAATAGACAGGTCCACATCAAATGTCTTTTCTGCCACCGTAATACAGTCTTTGACTAACAATGCCACACCTCCCCCTCTTCTACCACCTACTCTGCTCCAATTGAAACATCTGAACCCCGGAACCTGCAACATCCATTCTTGTCCCTGCTCTATCCATGTCTCTGAAATGGCCACAACATCGAAGACCCAGGTACCTATCCAGGCTGCAAATTCGCCCATCTTATTGCGTATGCTCCTTGCATTGAAGTGTACACACTTCAAACCACCCTCCCGCCTACCAGTACATGGCTGAGACCCACAAAACCTTATCCATGACCTTGATATTCCCATTCTCCTGCACATTTGAGCTACTCAGGGCCCCATCCTCCCTCTGTAGACTATGTCTACACTTCTCGCTGCCTTGGAAAAGCAGCAAATAGAATCAGGGACCCCACACATCCAGACATTCTCTTTTCCACATTCTTCCATTGGAAGAAATTCAAAAGTCTGAATCACATAGCAACCGAGTTAAGAACAGCTTCTTCCCTGCTGCCATCAGACTTTTGAATGCACCTATCTTGCATTAAGTTGATCTTTCTCTATATCCTAACTATGACTGTAACACTATATTCTATATTCTCTCCTTCTCTATGAATGGTATGTTTTGTCTGTATAGCGCACAAGAAACAACACTTTTCACCGCATACTAATACATGTGACTATAATAAATCAAATTAAATCAAATTGGTGGTGTGAATTTGATGATTCCACAATTTCGTCATTGGACATCTTGATTAGATTGGAAGATTGAGGGGGCCTAATAGAAGTCTTTAAAATAATTTGGATGAAGGGACCAAATGTGTGGGAGTTAAATTTACCAATGATATCAAAGAGAACGTGAGATGGTGCGGTGAGGTGGGGGGGGGGTGGTAGTCTGTTGTCAAAAGAAAGTACAGAGTTTTCAAAGATTTTTAAATGAGTGGGGAAAAAGTTCACAGATTGAGGATAATATGGGTGTCCTGGAACAGGAATCATCAACGGTTAGTCTGTAGATACAGCAAGTATTAGGAAGGCAAATGGAATGTTGTAATTTATTGCAAGGGGAATGGAATTTAAAAATGAGGAATTGTGAGGTAATTCTGATAAAATGATTGGAAACTGAAATTTAAAGATGTTGGGATTAGGTGATAACGTCTATCAGCTGCAGGCAGACATAAGGGCAATTGATGTTCTAGGTTGATAAGAACATAAGAATTAGGGAGAGGAATAGGAAAATTTAGCTCCTTGAGCCTGCTCTGCCATTAAATTTGATCGTGGCTGCTCTTCTCTTGGCCTGAACTCCACTTTTTTGTCTGCTCACCATAACCCTTCAACCCATTACTAATTAAAAATCTATTTCCTCCTTAAATATACTCAATGTGCCAACATCAGTCTGTGGTAGTGAATTCCATAGATTCATCTTATATAACTCAATTAAATCTCCTAGTCTCCTAAGCTTGAGAGAAAGTATAGGCCTTAACTGTTCAATCTCTCAAACCTCTCATCTCTGCAATCAATCTAGTGAACCTCATCTGAACTGCCTCCAATGCAACTGTGTCCTTCCTCAAGTAAGGAGACCAGGAGCAGGCTCGTTCATGCTTGGAAAGTTGCAACAACACTTCCCTACTTTTATATTCTATTTTCTTGGCAAGAAATGCCAAAATTCCATTTGCATTCCTTATTTCCTATATACTCATTTTTTGCAACTCAAGTACAGTTCAGCTGAGTGAGCTTTCCGCTGTCGTATTCCAACTATTTTTGATGTTTTTTCAAATTGTCAGCCATGTTGCTCTGATAAGATTGGCCTAATTAAGTATTGTTGTGCCTCAGTTTCTGCAAATTAATCAAAATCAGTGTATACTAATAAAAAGCTTGGCATTCGCAGCAATCTAGAAAGGGTTCATTAGGTTGATCCCCGTGGGTATGGAGAGGCTGAGTGGTTAGGTCTGTGGAGTTTAGAAGGATGAGAGATGACCTTATTGAGATATCTATGATTCCCAGGGGGGTTTGACAGGGTAGATACTGAGAGGTTGTTTCTCCTTGTGAAATAGTCTCATACCAGAGGGCATAGTCTCAAGGTAAGGGATCACCCCGTTAAGAGATGAGGACTATTTCTTTTTCCCTTGGAGAGTAGTAAATGTGTGAAATTCTTTACCATGGAGGACTAGAGAGGCTGGGTTGTTAAACATGATCAAAGTTGAGATAGTCAAATTTTTAATCAGTAGGGAAATCGAGGATAGTGGGGATAAGGTGGGAAAGTAGTGTTGAAGGCTATCATATCATATTACTAATAAATGTATTTGTAGAAGCTCTTTGAATTCTCCTTTGCCTTATCTGCCAAAGCAAGTTCGTCTCTCCTTTTTGTCTTCCCGATTTCTCTCCTAACTCTACCTCTATACCCTCTGTACTCTTCAAGGAATGCACTTGATTCCAGTTGCCTATGCACATCATGTCCCCCAATTAAGTTTTGAAAGTTCCTGCCTGATACCATCAAAATTGCTCTTGCCCCAATTTTGGATTTTAACTTTTGGGTCAGACTTATTATTCTCCATAGCTGTCTTAAAACTAATGGAATTATAGTCACTGGTCCTAAAGTGATCTCTTACTAACACTGCCACCTGCCCTTCCTTATTTCCAAGAGGAGGTCAAGTTTTGCCCTCTCTCTAGTTGGACCATCCACGTACTGAATGAGAAATTTCTCCTGAATACACTCAACAAATTCCTCTTCATCCAACTCTCTAATACTATGGCTGTCCCAGTAAATGTTGGGAAAATTAAAATTCCATTCCATGATCATTTTTCTTGGAGCTTTCTGCAATCTCCTTAATATTTGCTCCTCAATTTCCCGCTATTTGTAGGCCTATAGTACAATCCTATCAAAATGATTTCCCCCTTCTTATTTTTCAGTTCGACTGACATAGACTCAGTGGGCGAACGCTGAGATATATCCCCATGATATTTTCCTTAACTAAAAGTGCAACTCCCCCTTCTCTATTACCTCCTGTTCTATCTTTCCTATATCATCTGTACCCTGGAATATTGAGCTGGCAGTCCTGTCCCTCCCTTAGCCATGTTTCAGTAATTGCTATAATATCCTAGTCCCATGTACCCATCCATGCTCTGAATTCATCTGCCTTGCTGTCAAGTCTCTTGCATTGAAATAAATGCAGTTTAATCTGGACTCCCATGCTTTCTGCTGTGATTTTGCCTGACATGTCTAGTACTATAATTACTGATACTGCCTTTACTATTTAATTTGCTCTATTTAACTTCTATGCTGTCATAGAGGTTTATATCATAGAAACAGGCCCTTCAACCCAATTTGTCCATGCCATCCTTTTTTTTAAAATCCAAAGCTAGTCCTAGTTGCGTGCATTTGGCCCATATCCCTCGATATCCATCTTACCCACGTAACTACCTAAATACTTTTTAGAAGACACCTTTACTACTATGTGTGGCAGTTTGTTCCAGATACTCACCACCCTCTGTGTGAAAAAATTGCCCCTTTGAATATTTTTGTATCTCTCTCCTCTCACCTTAAACCTTTGCCCTCTAGTTTTAGACTCCCCTAACTTTGGGAGAAGATATTGATTATCTAGCTGATCTGTGGCACTCATTATTTTATAGACCTCTATAAGATCATCCCTCGGCCTTCTACGCTCCAGCGAAAAAAGGCCCAGTCTATCCAGTCTCTTCTGAAACTCAAACCATCAAGACCCAGTAGCATTTTCTGCACTCTTCCTAGTTTAATAATTATAAAAAATAGGGTGACCTCTCTTTTGTCCCATGTTTTGCAAGCGTGGGCTGGTTGGATCCAGTCGATACTTTCTGCCTGTTGCAAACAGCCTAAGGGACATGTTCCTTGATACGATCCATTATAGAAACATACAAACCTTACATCACAGAAGGAAGCCATTTGGCCCATCGAGTCTATACCGACAATAATCCAACTTAGGCTTTACCCAGACTACCTACACATTTACTTTACTAACCCTCTAACCTACACAGCCCAGAACACTAACAGGCAATTTAGCATGGCCAATCAACCTAACCCTCACATCTTTGGACTGTGGGAGGAAACCCACATAGACACGGGGAGAATGTGCAAAATCCATACAGATAGTAACCCAAGTTGGGAATCGAATCCAGGTCGTTGGAACTGTAAGACAGCAGTGCTAATCACTGTGCCACCAGTCATTGGGACATACAGTTTATATACCTCGTGTTAGAATCATAGAACTCTACAGTGCAGAAAGGGGCCCTTCGGCCCATCGAGTCTGCACCGAACACAATCCCACCCAGGCCCTACCCCCATATCCCCACATATTATACCCACTAATCCCTTTAACCTACACATCCCTGGACACTAAGGGGCAATTTCTTAGCATGGCCAATCATCCTAACCGGCACATCTTTGGACTGTGTGAGAAAACCGGAGTGCCAGGAGGAAACCCATGCAGACACGAGGAGAATGTGCAAACGCCACACAAACAGTGACCTGAGCCAGGAATCCAACCTAGGACCCTGGAGCTGTGAAGCAGCAGTGCTAACCACTGTGCCACCATGCCACCTTGATGTACCGTGTTACATCAACACTGAAAAATCATATACTACATGACTCATTTGTGTGATAGGCACAACATCCTTTTGGCTTGAGGGCAGCATCCTTTGAGTGGAGAGTAACACTTGTTACTGTATGAAAACAGTGTAAAACAGCTGGTTTAGTCTTTTGAGACACATTAGCCTTTCAGTGTAATCCAATGTAGACTGGGCCATGTTAGTAGCCTTGGGCACATTCATAAGTTTGAATTACATACAATGAGTAATCATCTATCAAGGTAGCCATTATCCTGTAGAATATACTTGCTGTGTCCAATTTCAATATCAGGTTTGCAGTGAACGACTGGCTCAGATCTATTTATGTGATTAAGAACAGATTGAGGAAACTGGGCCTGTAATCTGTAAAATTTTGAAGAACAAGATGTGACCTCATTGCAACATACAAAATACTTAAACAGGGTAAGACAGGATATATGCAAGTGAGATGTTTCCTCTGGCTGGGGAATCTAGAACCAGAGGGCACAATTTCAAAATAAAGGGGTAGCCACTTAGGACCAGGAGAGATATTTTTTAACTCAGAGGGGTGTGAGTCTTTGGAATTCTCTACCCCAGAGAGTTATGGAAGCTCACATATTTAGTATGTTTAGAGACTGACAGATTTCTAAATGCCAATGACATAAAGGATGTGAGATAGTGTGGGGAAAAAGGCTTAAAGTGGATGTTCAGCCACAATTATATTAAATGGCATAGCAATGTTCAATGGGATGAATGGCCTATTCCTTATTCTTTGTTCAAGCTCTCGAGATATCAAAGTGCTGGAGCCAATGAAGTAATTGGAGGCAATTACTTCATTGGCTCCACAACAAGGAAATGCAGAAATCAAACTGTCCTTAGCAAGGACCCACAATCAACATTAACCAATAAAGGAATAGAGGAACATAGGAATTAGAAGCAGAAGTAGGCACATTCAACCCTGCGAGCCCATCAAATCACGGATAAATAGGCGGGGTTACGGAGATAAGGCTTAGGTGAAATTGCTGTTGGTGCAAATTCGATGGGCCAAATGGCCTCCTTCTGCACTGTACTCATTCTATGATGTGATGTTTCAGACCTCACCATGCTATGGGGCAGCGAGTTCCACAAATTCACCATCCTCTGTGAGAAGTAGTTCCTCCTCATTTCAGTTTTAAATCTACCACCTCTCAACTTATACCTGAGACCTTTTATTCTAGATTGGAAACATCAGAAAACATCTGGTCTACATTTACTTTATCAATCCCTTTTAACATGTTATATACCTCGATCAGATCCGATCTCATCCTTGTAAACGCCAGTGAATATAAGCCCAAACAGTTTAATCCCTCCTTGTGCACCAAGCTTTTCATCCCCAGAATCAGTCTGGTGAACTGACTCCAATGCAACCAGGACGCTAAAACTGGACACAATACTCCAGATGGTTCTCACCAACTCTCTATACAATTACAAGAACACTTCTCGACTTTTGCAATAAATGCCAACATTCTTAGGTTTTGCAGAAAGAGCTGCAATACAGAAGAGGATTGTGTTTGTGTAGCAAGAGGGTCATAGTATTTGGCACTGCTGCTTCACAGCGTCAGGATGCTGGGTTTGATTCCCAGCTTAGGTCAGTGTCTGTGTAGAGTTTGCATGTTCTCCCCTGTGTCCGCATATGTTTCCTCCGGCTACTCTGGTTTTCTCCCACAATCTGAAAGACGTGCTAGTTAGTGCACTGGCCACGCTAAATTCTCCCTCAATATCCCAAACAGGTGCCAAGAGTATGTCCACCAGGGAATTTTCACAGTAACATCATTGCAGTGTTAATATTAGCCTACTAACAAGTAGGGGTTTTGTGATTTACACCAGATGCAGACAGCCTCGATATACATTGAAAACCAGCTTCCTATCAATTAACCAGGACCCCAATATAATTTTCTAGGATTAAATGGCCATTGCAGTCAATGATACTATATGCAGAAACCCCAACAAGTAGTCTTTAAAGGTCCTTAATTAATCCCCTCTGACCCCCAACAGACAACCTGCCCCATGAACAACCTTCCAGGAATCTCTTTCAGGATCATCAAACCATACCCCCAGTAACTTCACTAGGTTAGCTCTGCTCTATGGAGGGACCATTGGATTTCCTGTCCCTAATGTTTGGAGAGTGAGGCCAGCAACTCACTGCGGACATGATAGTAAAGCCAAGGAAGAATCCTCACGATGCAATACAGGATGATATTGTAGGCAAATTTACAGACTGATTGCTATGATCAGTCAATAACTCTGTTATTGTATCATGCAATTACCCAGATGGAAGATAGTGAACTTGTGAATCCTGTATATTACTCATCAGCAATTTCAACAGAGGCTCAAAAATCAAAATGGTTCAGTGGTATTGGTAGATACTAACAAAGAGGATAAGGAACTCTTCAAGGGAGTTCATGTGTCCTTGGGATGAAGAGAACTGTTCGTATCCTTTGGATAAAGGATGCTCTAATATTTTGTGGCAGTTGTTTGCTGATTCAGCTTCAAGGAATTGACTAAAGTAGAAGTTTAGATATAATATAGGAGAGCTTCACCTTAATGTCCACAGAATTCCTACGGTGCAGAAGGCCATTTGGCCCATCGAGTCTGCACCGACCACAATCCCTCCCAGGGCCTATTCCCCTAACCCCACACATTTATCCTGCTAATTCCCTGAAACTAGGGTCAATTTAGCATGGTCAATCAACCTAGTCCGCACTTCTTTGGAGTGTGGGAGGAAACGGAGCACCCAGAGGAAACCCAGTCAGAAACGGGGAGAATGTGCAAACTCCACACAGACAGAAAGGGGCCGGCATAGTGGCACAGTGGTTAGTGCTGCTGCCTCACAGCGCCAAAGACCCGATTCAATTCCGGCCTCAGGTCACTGTCTGTGTGGAGTTTGCACATTTTCCCCAGGTGTTAGGCTTGGAAGTTAGTGAACATTTTGGTGATAGTGACCACAATTCAGTTACGTTCACCTTAGTGATGGATAGGGATAGGCATGAAGCTGGGGGCAGTAGTTATAGCTAGGGGAAGGGTAATTATGAGGCCATCAGGAGAGAATTAGGGTGCATAGATTGGACTAGGAAACTACAGGGACTGGGAACATCTGGAATGTGGAGCTTATTCAAGGAGCAGCTGCTGTGAGTCCTTGATAAGTATGTCCCTGTCAGGCAAGGAGGAAATGGTCGAGTAAGGGAACCTTGGTGTACGAAAAAGTTGATTCGCTGGTTAAAAGGAAAAAGGAGGCTTATGTCAGGATGAGGCTTGAAGGCTCAGTTAGTGCACTGGATAGCTATAGATTAGCCAGGAGGGAGCTAAGAGTGAGTTGAGGAGAGCTAAAAGGGGACACGAGAAGACTTTGGCTGATAGGATCAAGGAGAATCCTAAAGCTTTCTTTAGATATGTTAAGAATAGAAGATTGGTTAGGGCAAGATTAGGGACAGTCATAGACAGCAGTGGGAAGTTGTGCGTGGAGCCTGAGGAGATTGGAGAGGTACTGAATAAATATTTCTCTTCGGTATTCACGCAGGGTGATTTAAATGTAGTTATGGAGAACACTGAGGTACAGGGTAGCAAACTGGAAGGTATCGAAGTAGATAGGGAGGATGGGCTAGATATTCTCGAGGGTTTGAAGTTGGATAAGTCCCCTGGGCCGGACGGGATTTACCCTAGGATTCTCTGGGAGGCAAGAGAAGAGATTGCAGAGCCTCTGGCTCTGATCTTCAGGTCGTCGTTGGTTACGGGTGTGGTTCCGGAGGACTGGAGGATAGCGAATGTGGTCCCGTTGTTCAAGAAGGGGCAGAGAGACCTTCCAGGGAATTATAGGCCAGTGAGTCTTACTTCTGTTGTGGGCAAGGTATTGGAGAGAATTATTAGGGATAGGATTTATAGTTATTTAGAGAGAAATGAATTGATTGGGGATAGTCAGCATGGTTTTGTGAAGGGTAGGTCGTGGCTTACTAACCTCATTGAGTTTTTTGAAAAAGTGACCAAAGAGGTGGATGGGGGTAAGGCGGTTGATGTGGTATATATGGACTTTAGTAAGGCGTTTGATAATGTGGCCCATGGAAGACTTCTGCAGAAAATGCAGATGTATGGGATAGAGGGTGATTTAGCTACTTGGGTTAGGAATTGGCTAGCAGATAGAAGACAGAGGGTGGTGGTTGATGGGAGATATTCATCGTGGAGTTCGGTGACAAGTGGTGTACCTCAGGGGTCTGTTTTGGGGCCCCTGCTGCTTGTAATTTTTATAAATGATCTGGATGAGGGTATTGAAGGATGGATTAGTAAATTTGCAGATGACACTAAAGTCGGTGGAGTGGTAGATCGTGAAGAGGGGTGTTATAGTTTGCAGAGGGACTTGGACAAGTTGCAGAGCTGTGCCGAGAGGTGGCAAATGGAGTTTAATGTGGAAAAGTGTGAGGTAATGCACTATGGCAGAAATAATAAATGTGTAGAGTATAGGGCAAATGGTAGGATTCTTAGCAGTCTAGATGAACAGAGGGATCTGGGTGTGTATGTGCATAGATCCCTGAAAGTAGGCAGTCAAGTCGAGAAGGTTGTTAAGAAGGCATATGGAGTCTTAGCTTTTATTGGTAGGGGTATTGAATTTCGGAGCCACAATGTCATGTTGCAACTGTACAAAACTCTAGTGCGGCTGCACTTGGAGTATTGTGTGCAGTTCTGGTCCCCGCATTATAAGAAAGATGTGGAGGCACTGGAGAGGGTACAGAGGAGGTTTACCAGGATGTTGCCTGGTATGGAGGGCAGGTCTTATGAAGATAGGCTGAGGGATTTGAGGTTGTTTTCGTTAGAGAGGAGGCGGCTAAGAGGGGACCTAATCGAAACATATAAGATGATTAGAGGTTTAGATAGGGTGGACAGTGATAGCCTTTTTCCTAGGATGGAGAAAGCTAGCACGAGGGGACACAGCTTTAAATTAGGGGGGGATAGTTATAGGACGGATATCAGAGGTAGGTTCTTTACCCAAAGGGTGGTTCGTGAGTGGAATGCCCTGCCTGCAGCAGTTGTAGATGCGCCAAGTTTGGTGGCGTTTAAGAGGTTAGTTGATAAGTATATGGAAGAGAAGGGAATGGTTTAGTTTGGAGGTGCATTGCTTTTTATATTGGTCGGCGCAACATCGAAGGCCAAAGGGCCTGTTCTGTGCTGTAATGTTCTATGTTCTATGTTCTATGTCTGCATGTGTTTCCTCCAAGTGCTCTGGTTTCCTCCGACACCCAAAGATGTGCTGGTTAGGTAGATGGACCGTGCTAAAATTGAACCAAATATCAGGGGATTAGCAGGATAAATATATGGGATTATAGAAATAGGATCTGCATTGGATTGTGATCTGTGCAGATGTGATGGGCTGAATGGCCTCCTTCTGCACTGCAGGGATTCTATGGACCTGAGGCTGGATTTGAACTTGGGTCAACAAATTTTCGATAAAGGGTCAACTGCACTCGAAACGTCAGCTCTTTCCTCTCTTTACAGATGCTACCCGACCCGCTGAGACTTTCTTGCATTTTCTCTTTTGGTTCTGGGTCCCTGGCACTATGAGGCAGCAGTACTAACCGCTGTGCCACCCATTAATGTAGGACAAACAACTAGAAGCCCCAGTGCAAGACTTTTCCAGATGAGTGTCATTTATGATGCACATTGTTGGCTGCTCAACCACAGTGGCTGCACTCATTGATCGTTCCAGTGCAAAACGCATGAAAACCAGCTCTGATTGTTTTTTGGTTGGGGAAGATAAGAGAGCTTCACAGAGTGGATGGAAGAGTTTGGAGAGCTGCAATGAGCCCTGCTGGTGTAGATCTACATCTAATCTGATCCTCTGTCCTTTAGTTGATGGAGCAACATTTATTCTTGGGGTGTGGGCAATACTGATTAGGCCAGCATTCCTAATTGCCCTTGAGCAGCTGGTAGTTGGCTGACTTCTTGAACTGTTGCAGTCACTGAGGTGTAGGTACACCCACAGTGCTGTTAGGAAAGGAGTTCCAGGATTTTGACCCAGCGACAAGGAAGGAACCGTGACATATTTCCAAATCAGGATGGTCCGTGGCTTGGAGGGGGACTTCCAGGTGGTGATGCTCCCATGTATCTGCTGCCTTTGTCCTTCAGGATGGCAGTGGTCATGGATTTGGAAGATGCTGTCTGAGAGGCTTTGGTGAGTTTCTGCAGTATACCTTGTAGGTGGAATTCACCAAGGCTCCTGAGAGCCTTGTCACAATTAATTAGTGGCCTGTCTTCTGTGCAGCCAGAGCTCTACCTGCTTTACACAGTTGCAAAGCCTGTCAAGGAGCAGCAAGAGTAACAGAATCATAGAATCATACAGCGCAGAAGATGTCCTTCGGCCCATTGAGTCCACACCAATACATTAGAAACACCTGAACTCCCACCTAACCCTATCTGCCAGCACTAAGCCCATAGTCCTGAATATTGTGATGTGCCAAGTGCTCATCCAGATACTTTTAAAAGTATGGGGGGGTGACCTGCCTCCACCATCCTCCCAGGCAGCACATTCCAGACTGTCACCACCATCTGGGTTAAAACATATTTCCTCACATCGTCACCTAAACCTCTTGCCACATTTGGTTAGCTTTCATCAGGCAGCCCACTGATTGCAAATGATTTGGCAATGAGCACACAAGCTTAGAGATAGAGTGAGAGGAGCAGCCTTAAGAATCAGTACAAACCATGGCAGGCTAGAATAGAGTGACTCTTCATGTTAAATACATTGCACTTTACGCACTCATATTATTGCATGCAGCCTTCACACACCATCGCAGGTCCACACCTCCTGCTTTAACACTGAAAGGAAAGTCATCATTACTCTCCTGACACTTCGACAATGCTTGCAATAAAACTCAATACTCAATAAAACTCAATACTCAATAAAACTCAATAAAAGATGGCAGTAATGGTAGCTGCTGATGCCTGGGAGCAATGTCTCACTGACAGCAGCTACCTCATCCTTGAAGGTTGGAGATCACGGGCATTCTGCATTCCGACACCACTCTCAATTGTGACACTAAAGAGAAAGAAATGCAGCAGTACCATTTTCTGGGGAATAAAACAAGGTGTCACCAAAGTGAGACAGAAAGCAATGACTTTCTCAGGACTCCAAAAGCTGCCAGTGGACGCCCCAGGGCTGGCATTCCTCACGCTACCAGCTGTCATGATAACTGGTGTCATGAAAGTCAGAGACGCTCTGCATGTTTAGGGAGGAAATATCCCACCTGCCATCTGCTGACCATCATTTGGATTGGTTGGGAAAGTGTGCGCTCGACAATTCTATATGATTCTCCCGGGAGCGTGGATTTCAGTGTTGCCCAGCTGTACATGGACATTTCTGATTTAATGGTTGAAGTTCATTTATCAGTGTGACAAGTAGGTTTAACACTGCAATGAAGACACTGTGAAAATCTCCTAGTTGCCACATGCCAGCGCCTGTTCGGGCAGCACGGTAGTTAGCACTATTGCCTCACTCAGCCAGGGATCTGTGTTCGATTCCCAGTTTGGGTCACTGTCAGTGTGTAGTTTGCATCTTCTCCCTGTGTCAGCATGGGTTTCCTCCGGGTGCTCCAGTTTCCTCCCACAGTCTGAAAGATGTGCTGGTTAGATGCATTGACCTGAACGGGTGCCAAAATGTGGCAACTAAGGGAATTCAACAGCAACTTCATTGCAGTGATAATGTAAGCCTGACTTGTGACTATTAATAAATAAATAAATAATGAACTGAAAGAGGAGTTAGTATGGCCAATGCATCTAACCAGCATATCTTTCAGGCTGTGGGAGGAAACCGGAGCACCCAGAGGAAACTCACACAGAAACAGGGAGAATGGCCACACCAAGCAGAATCAATGTAATTGCAACAACAACTTGCATTTATATAGCGCCTGTGGTGGAGGAAAACATCCCCAAAGGTGCTTCCCGGAAGTGCAATTAGACACAATAATTGACACTGGGCCAGAGAAAGGAAACAATAAGACAGGCAGATGGCAGGTTTAAAAGATAGAGAAATGCACAACCAAAGCTTCACAGGATTAAACCGGAGTTGACAGAGTTAAATTGAAGTGGAGTTTTTCCCAATAATATACCGCAGCTTTTCAAAGTAAAAATAATATACAAACTCCTACCTGAAGGGCATAACAAGGCAAGCAAGCAACAAGTCCGCCATGGCAAGTGACATGATAAACATGTAAGTGACTGTCCGGAGTCTCTTCTCCACCGCTGGACAGATGAAGACTATCGTGTTGCCCAAGAAGGTGATCAGATCAATGGCAGTGAGCAGCACTCCCACCACCACATCCTGGGGAGCTAGCCGGGCACTGCTGTTCCCCTCCCTCGCTGCCGTGATCCAGGGCGCTGAATAGTTGAACGATGCCGAGATGTTTGTGTCCGGCCACATCTTCAACATGGCAAAGCTGGAGAGGAGGCAAGGTAGAAGAATTTTTACAATTCCATGCTTGAACCAGAAGTGGTGCACTCAACCCCTACCCTCCTTGTACTAGATCTGTGACTTAACTCTATCTACCATCTTGGTTCCATAAGCCTTAAAGTTGAATCATAGAATCTCTACAGTACATAAGAAGGCCATTCGGCTCATCGAGTCTTTACCAACCACAATCCCACCCAGGCCCTATCCCCATACAGCTACCCTGCTAATCCCTCTGACACGAAAGGACAACTTAGCATGCCCAATCCACCTTTGGACTGTGGGGAGAACCCGGAGCACCCAGAATAAACCTACGCAGACTCAGGGAAAAAGTGCAAACTCCACACACACAATGACAGAATTGAACCTGGGTCCCTGGAGCTATGAGGCAGCAGTGCTAACCATTGTGCCCCCATGCCACCCTTGGCAAAAAAAAACATGAATCAGATTGCAAATATTCAATTAACCTCCCCCACCCCTTTCCAGTTGAATTCTATCACCTTTTGCTTGAGGAACTGCCTCCTGGTTTCACCTCTGAACAGCCAACCTCTGCCATTAGAGTCATAGATCTCTACAGTGCAGAAAGAGGCCCTTCAGCTCATCGAGTCCGCACTGAACACAATCGCATCCAGGTCTACACCCATATCCCTACATATTATACCCATTAAACTATGCATCCCTGGACACTAAGGGGCAATATTTCTTATCATCCTAATCTGCACATCTTTGGACTGTGGGAGGAAACTGGAATACCCAGTGGAAACCCATGCAGAATGTGGAGAATGTGCAAATTCCATACAGACAGTGACCTGAGCTGGGAATCGAACCCAGGACCCTGGAGCTGTGAAACAGGAGTGCTAACCACTGTGCTACCGTGCCGCCTACCACCAGTACCAACCCCGGTCTACTTGTTCCTGATGTTCTTCAGTTCCCCCCTTCCCCAAACTCATAACAAACGGGAACAGCACAGTGTCTGCTGCAGCACCGAATGCAACTCAACTCCCCCTGAAGCTGTTTAGTAAAAGGCGCCTGACTTGTAAATCGCTTGGTAAATTTAATACCTAAACAAATCTACACATGATCAAAGCAGCTATGATGACAAACCCCAGTCGTAAAGAAACACATTCCTAGTGAATCCAAACGAATTTATGGCTGACCCATTGAAAAAAACAAAAAATTGTTAAAAGCCTTTTCATTGACAATGTAGAATGGAATGTTTGTACACTCTAGTGTAAAGACTTGTTACATGAAGGGGGAGGATGAGAGTGGTGAGATGTAATACACTTCCTATCTCAGAATTTAAAAAAACGAGAGTGAATTAACGGAGGGGAGAAGGGACAGTGTTAAATGGTTGAGAGAGAGAGAGAGAAGAGAGCACCTACCCGTGTTAGAATAAGCCGCCTTCACCAGAGTGCAGTGTTCCTCCTCGCTGCTGCTGCTGCTGTTGTGTGTGACATGCTTCAGAGCGAGAGACGCTGGGTTAAAGGCTGCGTCCCTTAACCCTTGTGCACCTAGCAGAGGTTAATGTCTCTTTGTCCCTGCAGCCCAGGTACAGATCGGAGAGCTTGTGATAGGAGCTTGACAAGGTGCTTGGTGGATATGGGGACAGTTCACTAAGTACTCTCCGCTGGTGCCACCACATACGGCGTTGTCTCATAGGGTTCAACAGCTTAGTGACGACCTCCAGACTGGGGAGGAAAATCTCTCGGTCTCACTGCAGCCCGCTGTCCCCTGAGTCTGAAAACTCTAATTCAACGTGCTGTCTTTATTTTATTCTGGCTGGTGCGTGAGAAGACAGATAGGCAATACTAGGCAGAAATAATAATGGCAAAGACTTTTTCTTTCCAGAATGCTTATTTGTACACGCGGCTAAATTCAACGCATCCGAAAGACTTACATTTATCTAGCGCCTTTCAGCGCCTCAGGCTGTCCCAATGCATTCTACAACTAATTAAGTACTTTTGAAGCGCTTAAGTACTCCTGCATGTCCACTGCCATCGAAAAGGTGCCAGCATAATTAAAGACCTCATGCACTCCGACATTCTCGGGAAAAATATACAAAAGTCTGAGGTCAGGTACCAACGGACTCAAGAATAGTTTCTTCCCTCCTGCCATCCGACTTTAGAATTGACCTTATATTAAGCTGATCTTTCTCTGCACACTATCTGAGTGCTATGCTATGCATCCTCCCCTTTAGTATTCTTTGAACAGTATGTTTTGTCTATATAGAATCAATACTTTTCACTATTGCAATACACATGACAAGAATAAATCAAACCAAATCAAATTGCAGTTATTGTTTTGTTCTTGGCCACAGCAAGATCCAATGAGAGAAGGAAAAGAATTACCACGGGACATTTGCCTTTAGGAGTCGGTTGAAGATTATGTGTTGGCCAGAGATTAGGGAGACTTCCTGTTCTTTTCCCTGAAGTAGTTTCATGGGTTTCTTTGTAAGATATATCTGAGAAGGGAGACTGAACCTCAGTTTAATGTTTCATCGGGGACGTACAATCTGACTGCAGCATTCCCCCAGCACAGTGAGTAGGTTTGGCAAATTAGATTTTACAATATAAGAATTAAGAGTAGGAGTAGGCCATCTGGCCCCTTGAACCTGCTCCAACATTCAGTAAGAAGTCTCACAACACCAGGTTAAAGTTCAACGGGTTTATTTGGAATCACGAGCTTTTGGAGCGCTGCTCCTTCCTCACCTAATGAAGGAACACTGTTTCTTCCTCACCTGTGGTACATTAAAACATAAGAACTAGGAGCAGGAGTAGGCCATTCGGCCCCTCGAGCCTGCTAAGCGATTCAATAAGATCATGGCTGATCTTTTCTGGGAGTCAGCTCCACTTACCCACCCGCTTACCACAATAACCCTTAATTCCTTTACTGATCAAAATTGTATCTATCTTGCCTTTAAAACATTCAACAAGGTAGTCTCAACTACTTCACTGGGCAGGGGATTCCACAGATTCACAACTCTTTGAATGAAGAAGTTCCTCCTCAACTCAGTCCTAAATCTGCTTCCTCTTATTTTGAGGCAGTGCCCCCTAGTTTCACCTGCCAGTGGAACTAACCTCCCTATTTGTTTGTACACCCGTGAGCAGGGTTGTGCTTCCAGGCAGCACTGGGTAAGAGAAAATCCCTCCCGAGGTGGCATACACCCTCCATGCCCATTCTTGTGCAGAAGGTTGGGAGGAGGATTGCTGGCACAGTCCTGCTGTTTGTATGCCTGAGGGCCTGACCTCCTCCTGTTCCGAATGTTCCTATTTGGAGGAAGGGAAGCTGGGAATAGAATAATGGTCGGGGAAATCCTGGGAGAACAGCAACACACTACATCCCCCTCAATGGGTGTTCCCCCACACAATATGTACTGGTTTGTTTATACTGAGTATTGCTGCCAAAACCAAGATGATTGCTAGCAGAATTACTTTGATTATAAATTCCACTCTGCTGCCAGTAGGAAAAACATTATTAACATGATTCTTTCCATAACCTAAAAGTGAAGCAATAATTTCAGCCCATTATGTTCAGTGTCTTTTATAATTTCATTAGCACATAATGCAGATATACCAGAGACAGCTATGTTCATTGTACACCTCCATAAGGGAGAATGCATACAAATGTTTAGCCTTAATCATACTAATCATACTGGGTACAGAGGAGGTTTACTAGGATGTTGCCTGGTATGGAGGGCAGGTCTTATGAAGAGAGGCTGAGGGATTTGAGGTTGTTTTCGTTAGAAAGGAGGCGGCTAAGAGGGGACCTAATCGAAACATATAAGATGATTAGAGGTTTAGATAGGGTGGACAGTGATAGCCTTTTTCCTAGCATGGAGAAAGCTAGCACGAGGGGACACAGCTTTAAATTAAGGGGTGATAGTTATAGGACGGATATCAGAGGTAGGTTTTTTACCCAAAGGGTGGTTCGGGAGTGGAATGCCCTGCCTGCAGCAGTTGTAGATGCGCCAAGTTTGATGGCATTTAAGAGGTTAGTTGATAATAGAACATAGAACATAGAACATAGAACATTACAGCACAGAACAGGCCCTTCGGCCTTCGATGTTGTGCCGACCAAAATAAAAAGCAATGCGCCTCCAAACTAAACCATTCCCTTCTCTTCCATATACTTATCAATTAACCTCTTAAACGCCACCAAACTTGGCGCATCTACAACAGCTGCGGGCAGGGCATTCCACTCCCTAATCACTCTTTGAGTAAAGAACCTACCTCTGATATCCGTCCTATAACTCATACCCCTTAATTTAAAGCTGTGTCCCCTCGTGCTAGCTTTGAAGAAAGCTTTAGGATTCTCCTTAATCCTATCAGCCAACATCTTCTCGTGTCCCCTCTTAGCTCTCCTCAATTCACTTTTTAGCTCCTTCCTGGCTAATCTATAGCTATCCATTGCACCAACTGAGCCTTCAAGCCTCATCCTGACATAAGCCTCCTTTTTCTTCTTAACCAGCAAATCAACTTTTTTTCGTACACCAAGGCTCTCTTACTCGACCATTTCCTCCCTGCCTGACAGGGACATACTTATCAAGGACTCGCAGCAGCTGCTCCTTGAATAAGCACCACATTCCAGATGTTCCCAGTCCCTGCAGTTTCCTAGCCCAATCTATGCACCCTAATTCTCTCCGGATGGCCTCATAATTACCCTTCCCCCAGCTATAACTACTGCAAATAAGTATATGGAAGAGAAGGGAATGGCTTAGTTTGGAGGGTCATTGCTTTTTATATTGGTCGGCGCAACATCGAAGGCCGAAGGGCCTGTTCTGTGCTGTAATGTTCTATGTTCTATGTTCTACTTTGAAACTAGGAGCGGCTCTCCCTAATCTCAGGCATGGTCCCAGTGCTTTGGGAATGGAAGGTATGTTTGCTAAGAGGATTCAGGCACTTCTCAGCACTTAGTCATCAATGCCAGGCTGAAATCTGGGATGAAACTGGACACCAGGAGGAAATCCATGTAGACGACATGCAAAATCCATGCTGACAAGTGATTCAAGCTGGGAATTGAACATAGGTTCCTGCCAGTGTGAGACAGCAATGCTAACTACTGTGCTACCGTGCTGTCCCCCATTTCAGTTTGCTGGAGCTTGCTATGTTCAGGTTACTAGAATTCACTTCCACTGTGCCATCGTGCCGGTCAGGATAACAAGGAATATCAATCAAAGGCAGGTGAAGGTACCGGTCAGCTACCGTCCGACTGAACGCTGTAGCAGGTTTGAAAGGCTGAATCGCCAATTCCTTATGTCCCTGAGCACATCTGGCAGCTGCAATAAGGAATCAGATTAATGCGCTCGAATCATTTACTGGCACAGCTCAGGAGATGATGAAATGCCCTCTTCATGGAACACTGTCACTTAAACACTTTCCTTAAACACTGTCACTATTGCGAACAACCTCGGACACAGTAAGATGTTTTGCTGTGTTATAGGTTGAGCATAGTTGCTTTGTCTGGCAACAAAGGACATTCTCTCAATATTGCTCTTCTTCCTTCAAAGGACAAGATAGCTTTTAACATCAAATCGAGAACTGCAACTGGTAATAAGTCCTCTGACCCAAAAGTGCTCCAGAAAGCCAACAATGCAGTCAGATACAGAGAATGAAAGAAATATAAAATATTTATATTATGCTTTTCCGCATCCCGGGATGTGTCAGAGCCTAGTTTAGTCAATGAAACACAATTTAAAGTACAGTCACAATTTTCTCATTTCTTTCTCACAGGTATTCCTTCAGTAAGGAAGGTGACTTGCTTTAACTCCAATTCAATGGGTTCTGACATGGCTGATGAATCCAATGTGTGATCTGCAGATGCTGCCACATATGGGGCAGATTGTGCTTGAAGAGATGAGGGAATGAGTTGTTTGGAGGCTTGTCCGGTCCCTCGTGTACCTCAGCTTCGTCCCTGCACATTCCCAAGAAAGTCTCTCTTGATTGTATTTGGTGCCTTCCCTATTGAGCCGTTCCCTTTTTGGCCAGAGTATCTCAAAAGTCAGAGAAATGTTGGACCTCTTTGGGAAAGCTTTGAAGACATCCCTAAGATGCTTCCACAGTCTTCCTGGGAGTCTCCTGCCAAGGGGAACAATTGCTTCAGAAGTCGGGTGTCAGGCAAACAAACGACATGTCCCACAAAATGGAGCTGTTTTAAATAATCATTGTAATACAGGCACCAGAAATAACAGAATTTGATATTTAGATCATCTGCTTTTTAATGTTGATTGAGGTATCAATATTGGCCAGGATTCCAGGAAAAATTCCCCTGTTCTCCTTCAAAATTGTGCTTCAAAAATGTTTATATCTGTTAAATCCTGTGGGATAGGCTTCTCCACAAAGTAGAAGATGGGAGCAAGAGAAAGCCACTTGGCCCTTTGAGCCTGCATTGCCATTCATCATGTTCATGGCTGATCATCCAACTCATTAACCTAATCCTGCTTTCTCCCCATAACCTTTCATCCCAAGTGCTATATCCAGCTGCCGCTTGAATACATTCAATGTTTTGGCATCAACTACTTCCTGTGGCCATGAATTCCACAGGCTCACCACTCTTTGGGTGAAAAAATGTCTCCTCATTGCCCTAAGTGGTCTATCCTGAATCTTCAGACTGTGACTCCTCATTCTGGATTCCCCACAATCGGAATATCCTCTCTGCATTTCTCTGTCTCATCCTGTTAGAATTTTATGTGTCTATAAGATTCCCCCCTCATTTGTCTGAACTTCAGCAAAAACAATCCTAACCTATTCAATCTCTCCTCATACATTGGTCCCACCGTCAGCCTAGTAAATCTTTGCTGGACTTCCTCGAGAGGGTTTCGCCAATGTACCATGCTTCAGGACAACCTTTCCAGTGCACCTAAAGGGAACCGACGCAGACATGGGGACAACGTGCAGATTCCGCACACACAGTGACCCAAGCTAGGAATCGAACCTGGCTATTGAACCCAGATTCCTGGCACTGTGAGACAACAGTACAGTTTGCGAGAGCTTGCTGTGATCAATCTACCATAGAGTTCTCTACCACAGAAAATGATTGAGGTCAAAACATTATACGATTTCAAGAAGGAATTAGATATAGACCTTGGGTTAAAGTGATCAAGCGAAAAGCGGGGAAGGGGGTTCAGGATATTGAATTTGATGATCAGCCATGATCAAAATGAATGGCAGAGCAGGATCGAAGGGCCACTCTTGCTTCTAGTTTCTATGTTTCTAAAAATGGTTTCTGATGTTATGACATTGAATACAATTGAAAAACACTTTATTGGAATATCCAGAGTTCATGAAAAGTGCATTGTCAACATAAATTCATTTCTTTTAATGAGAACACACACCATTGAGTGAACTGATACAGGGTCCTTAGCAAAACATTTTCTGATAGAAGCATCAATTTCCTTTGATCTGTGAAGTGCCTTTGACTGCCCCTTTGTACACGAATAGAGCATTAGTTCTTAAGAGTGTTGATTTTTTAAAATCTCTCAAGTGCCACTCATGCTTTTGGTTCAGCTGTAAGTGAGATTATAGTTCCTAGTCTCATTGTATGCACAAACATTTGTTCTTTTAATCATTAAATAATCAAAATAATTACATATTTAAATACTCTTTTTTATGCCGGTTTTCAGATTTATTTCTATATTTTGCTGTAATTACTATAGTCCCATTTAAAATTAACCAGAAGGTAAGCGAGGAATTCTAGACATTTCTAAACTACTGAACTAGTTACTTGCTCCTTGCAGGACAGCTTGATCTCAAACAACACCTCCAACCTCAAGTAAATATCATCCATTTAACTTGAAGGGCAAGGGCAGCAGCTGGTAGAAACACCACCACATCCAAGTTTCCCACACAACCATCCAATCTGACAAAAAAAACGGCTGTTCCATTAAAGTCATAGAATCCATACAGAACAGGAGGAGGCCATTCAGCCCATCGGCCCTGCACCAACAACAATCCTCGTAACCCCACATATTTATCCTACTAATTCCCTGAAACTAGGGTCAATCTACCATGGCCAGTCAACCTAGTATGAACATCTTTGGTGTGTGGGACGAAACTGGAGCACCCAGATGAAACCTATGCAGACATGTGGAGAATGTGCATAAGAACATAAGAACTATGTGGGATCTAGAGAAGTATAAGGCTTATAGAAGAGAGCTTAAAAAGGAAATTAGGAGAGCCAGAAGGGGTCATGAGAAGGCCTTGGATGGTAGGATTAAGGAGAATCCCAAGGCCTGTGAAAAGTAAAAGGATGAGAAGAGAAGGGATAGGACCTATAAAAGGTGAAGGGGGAAAAGTCTGTATGGAACCGGAAGGAATGGCAGAGGTACTTAATGAGTACTTTGCCTCAGTATTCACGGTGGAAAGTGATCTGGGAGGATGCACTACAAGTTTGCAGACTGAAAAGATTGAGTATGTAGATATTAAGGAAGCGGATGTGTTAGAACTTCTAAATGCTATCAAGATAGACAAGTCTCCGGGACCAGATGGGATGTACCCCAGGTTATTGTGGGAGGTGAGGGATGTCATTGCGGAGCCCCTGGCGATGATCTTTGCGTCGTCGATGGAGACGGGAGAGGTTCCGGAGGATTGGAGGATTGCGGATGTGGTCCCTATTTTCAAGAAAGGGAACAGGGATAGTCCTGGAAATTATCGACCGGTGAGTCTGACCTCAGTGGTTGGTAAGCTGATGGAGAGGCTTCTGAGGGACAAGATTTATGAGCATTTGGAGAAGTTTAGGTTGATTAGAAATAGTCAGCATGGTTTTGTAAAAGGCAGGTCATGCCTTACAAGCTTAATTGAGTTCTTCGAAAATGTGACTGAACACATTGACGAAGGAAGAGCAGTGGACGTGGTGTACATGGACTTCAGCAAGGCATTTGACAAGGTCCCACATGCAAGACTTCTTGAGAAGGTGAGAGGCCATGGGATCCAAGGGGCTTTGGCCTTGTGGATCCAGAACTGGCTTGCCTGCAGAAGGCAGAGGGTGGTTGTGGATGGCTCTTTTTCTGCATGGAGGTCGGTCACCAGTGGAGTGCCCCAGGGATCTGTTCTAGGACCCTTGCTGTTTGTCATTTTCATAAATGACCTGGATAAGGAAGTGGAGGGATGGGTGAGTAAGTTCGCCGATGACACGAAGGTCGGTGGTGTTGTGGATGGTCTGGAGGGATGTCAGAAGTTGCAGCATGACATCGACAGGATGCAAGACTGGGCGGAGAAGTGGCAGATGGACTTCAACGCGGATAAATGTGTTGTGGTCCATTTTGGCAGATCCAACGGGATGAATGAGTACACTATCAAAGGTAGGAGTCTTAGCTGTGTGGAAGAGCAGAGGGATCTTGGGGTCCGGGTCCATAAGACTCTCAAATCGGCCTCCCAGGTGGAGGATGTGGTTAAGAAAGCTTACGGTGTACTGGCCTTCATTCATCGAGGGATTGAGTTCAGGAGTCAGGAGGTAATGCTGCAGCTTTATAGGACCCTTGTCAGACCACACTTGGAGTACTGTGCGCAGTTCTGGTCGCCTCACTATAGGAAGGACGTGGAAGCTATTGAAAGGGTGCAGAGGAGATTTACAAGGATGTTGCCTGGATTGGGAGGCATGCCTTATGAAGACAGGTTGAGGGAGCTGGGACTGTTCTCCCTGGAGAGACGAAGGTTGAGAGGCGACCTGATAGAGGTTTACAAGATGTTGAGAGGAATAGATAGGGTGGAGTCTCAGAGACTATTTCCCAGGGCTGAAATGGTCGCGACGAGAGGGCACAGATTAAGGTGCAGGGAAGCAAGTACAGAGGGGATGCTAGGGGAAAGTTTTTCACTCAGAGGGTGGTGAGTGAATGGAATCGGCTGCCGTCGGTGGTGGTCGAGGCAAACTCGCTGGGGTCTTTTAAAAGACTTCTGGATGAGTATATGGGATCCAATGGGATTGGGGGTTATAGATAGGTCTATGACTGGGTAGGTTTTGATGTGTTCGGCACAACTTGTGGGCGGAAGGGCCTGTTTGTGCTATAGTGTTCTATGTTCTATGTTCTAACTAGGAGCCATCTGGCCCCTTGAACCTGCTCCAGCATTCAGTAAAATCATAGCTGATCTTTTTGTGGACTCAGCTCCATTTATCCATTTACCTGCTCACCATAACCCTTAATTCGTTTACTGTTCAAACAGGGGTAGGTTCCAGGCACCCACTACTCTCTATGTAAAACAATTTGCCCCTCGCATCTTAAACCTTTACCCCGCCTCCCTAGTAATTGATTCTTCCACCCTGGGAAAGGACTTCTGACTATCCACTCTGTCCCTACTCCTCATAATCTTGTAGACGTCTATCAGGTCACCCCTCAACCTTCACCATTCCAGTGAGAGCAAACCAAGTTTCTCTAACCTCTCCTCATAGTTAATACCTTCCATAGCAGCCAACATCCTGGAAAATCTTTTCTGCACCCTCTCAAAAGCCCCCTCATCTTTCTGGTCTTGTGGTGACCAGAATTAAACACTATATTCAAAGTGCGCTTAACTAAGGTTCTATAAACCTGTAACATGACTTGCCAATTTTTAAACTGAGTGCTCCGGCTGATGAAGGCAAGCGTGCCATATGCCTTCTTAATTGCCTTTTCCACTTCTGTTGCCACTTTTAATGATCTGTGCACCTGTACACCCAGATCTCTCTGCCTATCAATATTCCTGAGGCTTTTGCCATTCACATTTGTCTGGATTAAACTCTATCTGTTATCTCTCCACCCAAGCCTCCAATTGATCTATATCTTGTTGACGGTGCTCAACCTTTGTCTCATACACAAACTTACTAATCAAACCAGTTAAATTTTCCTCCAAATCCATATTACAAACAGCTAAAGTCCCAGCACTGAACCCTAAGGAATGCCACTTTTCACAGCTCTCTATTCAGAAACGCATCCTTCCACTGTCACCCTCTATCTTTTATGACCAAGCCAGTTCTGTATCCACTTTGCCAGCTCAACGGTATAAAAATATGTTGCAGGACACAAAACACAGCAAAGACAGATATGACAATAGAAATTCATAGGATCATAAAATCCCAACAGTACAGAAAGAGGCCATTCAGCCCATTGAAGCTGCACTGACCCAACTTTCTATCTTATTCCACAAATTCCACTAACGTAAACATCTTGGGGCAAGTCAGCAAGGTCAATCTACCTAATTTGCAGATCTTTGGAGTGTGAGAGGAAACCAATGCAGATAGGGGGAGAAGGTGTAAGCTCCACACAGACAGTGGCCAAAGGATGGAACATACCTGATCCTGTGTCCCTGGCGCTGTGAAGCGGCAGTGCCAATCATTGCGCCACCATGCTGATTAAATTGAATTTAATGTTTTGGGCTGTAGTATTGAATTAAATAGTAGTATTGGGCTGTAGTATTGGTTATTGAATTAACAACAGAATGCTCCTCGTTCACTGAACAGACAGGCAACATTTTAGACAGAGCATTGTTCCATGATAAGCAATTAGCTGGCAAATGACATGTTGGTATTTATTCCTTGAAATTGGAAAACAAGGCTAAGAAAGTTTTATTATAATTGTACAGGGCTTCAAAGGTATCACACATGTCCAGTGTACCGTTAGTACAAGTCTTTAGCTCCATTAGGGACAGCCAATGTTCGCGAGATTTGGTCCCAAGATGATTGTCCTATGATGAAAGCTTGGGTGTTTACTCTCTGGAGTTTAGAAGAATGAGACAGGATTTAATTGAAGTGAGATTCTGAATGGATTGTAGACATTGAGGGTTTTTTCTTCTGCTGGTAGATTGCAGAATGTGTGGGTCAAAATCTCAGCATAAAAGGAGCTAATTATTTTGGGATGAGATGTGGAGAAATGCCCTTTGAAACATAGAACCTCTACAGTGCAGAAGTAGGCCACTTGGCCTATCGAGCTTGCACACTCACAATCCAACCCACACCTTATCCCTATAAATCTGCATATTTATCCTGCTGGTCCCCTTGACACTAAAGGACAGTTTAACATAGCCAATCAGCCCAACCCGCGCATCTTTGGAGTGTGGAAGGAAATTTGAGAACCCAGAGGAAACCCATGCAGACATCGAGAGAATGTACAAACTCCACACAGACAGTGACCTGAGGCTAGAATTGAACCTGGGTCCCTGGCGCTGTGAGTACTAAGCACTGTGCCACCATGCCAGGGACCTGGATTTACTCAAAGGGCTATTTGAATCTTTGAAATTCTCTAGCTCAGTGTTTGTGGATGCTCCATTGTTGAAGATATTTAAGGCTGAAATAGGTTTCTGATCTCTCAGATTTTCTGGATTATTGGGGACAGGCAGGAAAGTGGAGTTGAGACCAGAGAATCAGCCATGATTGTACTGAGTGGCGGAGCAGGGGCATCTGCTTACTCCTGCTCCTATTTCTTATGTTGCAGTGGGGTCCTGAAACACGTGCGAGGTCTCTTGGCTGCATTTGTAAATCCACTTCATGCAAACACAATGAATGCCTTTTTGTTCTCACTCCACATAGTGGATGATATATTTCTATTCAGGTGTGTGTGCAAACTTCCAGGTTTTAACAGAAACTTACATTGCTAATGGTGGCCCTCACATACAGAATTATGTATGGAAAGAGATAAAGAATCTGGTGAACAGGTGCACTGACAATAATGTCTCCCTCAATGTCAACAAAACGAAGGAGATTGTCGTTAACTTCAGGAAGCGTAAAGGAGAACATGCCCTGACTACCTCAATGGGGATGAGGTAGAAATGATCCAGAGCTTCACGTTTTTAGGTGTCCAGATTATCAGCAACCTCTCCTGGTTCCCCCCATGCTGATACTATACTTAAGAAAACCCACCAGCGCCTCTACTTTCTTCGGAGACTCAGGACACATCAGCTAGAACTCTCACCAACTTTTGCAGATGCACCATAGAAAGCATTCTTTCTGGTTGTTATGGCTCCTACTCTGCCCAAGGAACTACAAAAGTTGGGCTGAAGGGCCTGTTTTCATGCTGTAAACCTCTATGCTCTAACCCATCACACAAACCAGCCTCCCATCCATTGACACCCCATTACATCCGAGAAGCAGCCAGCATAATTAAGGGCCCCGTGCACCCTGGGCATACCCTGTTCCACTTGCTTCTGTCAGGATCTTTATAGAACATAGAACATAGAACATAGAACAATACAGCACAGAACAGGCCCTTCGGCCTTCGATGTTGTGCCGACCAAAATAAAAAGCAATGCCCCTCCTAACTAAACCATTCCCTTCTCATCCATATACTTATCAACTAACCTCTTAAACGCCACCAAACTTGGCGCATCTACAACAGCTGCAGGCAGGGCATTCCACTCCCTAATCACTCTTTGAGTAAAGAACCTACCTCTGATATCCGTCCTATAACTCATACCCCTTAATTTAAAGTTGTGTCCCCTCGTGCTAGCTTTTTCCATCCTAGGAAAAAGGCTATCACTGTCCACCCTATCCAAACCTCTAATTATCTTATATGTTTCAATAAGATCCCCCCTTAGCCGCCTCCTTTCTAACGAAAACAACCTCAAATCCTTCAACCTCTCTTCATAGGACCTGCCCTCCATACCAGGCAACATCCTAGTAAACCTCCTCTGTACCCTCTCCAATGCCTCCACATCTTTCTTATAATGTGGCGACCAGAACTGCACACAATACTCCAAGTGCGGCCGCACTAGAGTTTTGTACAGCTGCAACATGATGCTGCGGCTCCTAAATTCAATCCCCCTACCAATAAAAGCTAAGACTCCATAAGCCTTCTTAACAACTTTATCCACTTGACTGCCTACTTTCAGGGATCTATTGACACATACACCAAACATACATGTACACCATACATCTTTCTCTACACCCTCGCTGTAACTGTCACACTACATTCTGCATTCACTTCTTTCCTCCATGAACGGTATACTTTGTCTGTATAGCACTCAAGAAACAATATTTTTCACTGTATGCTATTATGTGTGACAATAAGAAATCAAATCAAATCAAATCAAAGATGTCTCAGAGGTGGAAGAAAAGATAGAGATTGAGTAGAAAAAAATACCAATTGAGAATGGCGTGAAATGCAAGGAATATCCCTTTTTTATTTGCTATGGAGATGTGGGCAATATTAGCAGGGCTAGCATTTATTGCCCGTTCCAAATCGCCTTTGAGCTGAATGCGAGGCCATTTAAGAGTCAACCACATTGCTCTGAATCTGGAGTCATATGTATGTAGGAGTGGCAGATTTCCTAAAGGATATTGGTGAACCAGATTTTTAAAAAAATATTACAATTGTTTCTTGGTCATCATCAGACTTTTAATTCCAGGTTCTTTCACTGAATTCAAATTTTACCATTTGCTGTGGTAGGATTTGAACCTGGGTCATTATTCTGGGCCTACTGGACCACTATTCCAGTGACTACGCCACCACTTCCCCACCAATTGAAGAGGCGTATGGGAGGATTTTGTGAGCTGGGAAGGAAAGAGACAAGGCAAAGAAACTTGTGAAGAGAAGGAGCAGGGTGACAGAGTAATTAGTACTGCTGCCTCACAGAGTCAGGGACTCCAGGGTCAATTCTGGCCTTGAGTGACTGTCTGTGTGGAGTTTGCACATTCTCCCTGTGTCTGCGTAGGTTTCCTCTGGATATTCCAGAGTCTAACAGTGTGCAGGTTGGATGGATTGGCCATGCTAAATTATCTTAGTGTTCTATGATTTGACGATTGGAAGGATTAGTGGGGTAAATTAGTGGGACTACTGGGATAGAGCCTGGGTAGGATGCTCAGACAATGAATGCAATGGATCAAATGGCCTTCTTCTGCACTGCAGAGATTCTCTCATTCTACAGTCCTTGAGGACAGGGGATGTGTTGGTTAAACAAGTGGAGTGAAGGGATTAGGGAACAACTGGTACTGGAGCAGCTGCGGAAGTTTGTTGCGCGGGACATGCAAGGTTGCAAGGGGCAATGAGGTCAGGCAGAGAAACAGCTGAAGATGAAGACAAAGGTCTGAAGGTTGATTCACTCACTGGACGTGGGAGGAAGTTGGAGATGGGTAACAGCTGAAATGATGAGAGTGTGAGCCTTTAGCAAGGAGACTACAGGGTCCATGGGTTTCCAAATAAGTCGTAGATACTGGAAGTCAAGCCCATAAATGCAAGAGATTCCATTTTTACGTTGAAAAGCAGAATATTCGGAACTGGTCAGTTCAGGAACTGCTTCTTGAATACCCAGAAACTGAGTCGTTACCGTAGGCTGATGTATCCAGCAAAACAAATGGGATTACCGTGCTAATAATTCTTTAAGAAGGCAAAAGGCTCCACAGGCACTATTGTCCTCAATTGTTTTGTTTTTCTTACACAGTTCTGTGAAAGCGACTTCGAGGAACCATTAATTTAGATGAAAACCATCAATAATGAATAACATGAGCAGACATAGGAATAAACAATGCAGAGTACCTCAGCAAGCTCATTGTTTAGACCATGAAGATCCCCCTTGGTGAAGTGTAGGATATTTTGAATGCAGGGAAAGACCGTCGGCACGGCCCAAATTAATTTTAGAGAATCAAGAATGACCTGGTGGCGGTGCAGGCTCGTTGGGCTGAAGGGCTTGTTTCCCATGCTGTTTTGTTCTTTGTTCTATATCAAATGCTTTCTGTTGTTGTTAATGAATGGAGTGAACATGTTTGTGAGGTGAGTGACACACTTGATGTTAATTTGAATAACTATCATTCGAAGAATTTCACAGTGGCACAGTGGTTAGCAATGCTGCCTCACAGTGCCAGGGGCCTGGGTTCAATTTTCAGCTTGGGGTCCTATCTGTGTGGAGTCTACACATTCTTCCTGTATCTGTGTGCATTTCCTCCGGGTGCTCAGGTTTCTTCCCAAGGTCCGAAAGGTGTGCTGGTTAGGTGCATTGGCCATACTAAAATTCTCCCTCCATGTACCCAAACAGATGCCGTGAAGTGTGGCGACTAGGGGATTTTCACAGAATTGCAGTGTTCATGTAAGCCCACTAGTAAATAAACTTTAAATTCACGTCAACACACAGAGGGCCGGATTGTACCATTTTGATTCTAAGTGCTGAATCTGGGCGCAATTCAGATCCAACTTGGAAATCTGTTTTCAGAAGCCCCCTTACGCACTTAGCCTGAGAAAAAATCAGGAGTCTGAATCATACTGTGGGCAGGGCTTACCATGCCCGAAATACTGTTGCTCCAATTGGGACCTTCAACTGCTCATTCCAATAAAGAAAATTGAAAATTCCTTCCCATCACATCAAACCCAGTCTGCAAAAAAAGCTGGTAAAGTGGTCCGGGAATGAAAAGTGGGAGCGGTGGTCCCCACAGTTATCACCCCATCCCCACAACATAACTGTCCTCCTTATCTACCTCCCTTGCTACCCAGACAGATCGCAACTTCCTGCCCTCTTTCCCCACACCGATTGCCTGCAGAAAGACAGCAGAACCCCCCCTTCACCCCCACTGATCACCGGCAGAGTGGCAGCGGACTGCCCCTTTCCCTTACCTCCCCCTCACCCTGCCTCCCTCGCCTCCCCCACCAGAGAATGATCTGGCCCTGCTCCTCCCCTCCTGCCCCACTAGAGAATTACGGAGCCTCCGTCCAGCCCCCGCATCCCACTCCCAAACCAGAGAAACATATCCCTCTCCCCCACCAGAGAGCGATTGGCCTTCTGCCTCCCCCACTCAGCCCCCCCACCAACCAAAAAGTGATCTGGCCTCCTCCTCTGTATACCCCCACGCCACCCCTCCCCCCCACCATACCAGAGATACATCTGACCTGCCTCCTTCTCCCCCCCCCCCCCGCCCCCTTTCCCAGGCAGAAAATGGTAAAGTGGGTATCTGCGCGGACACTAGAGTGGATCATGCTAATTGCCTCACACCCGGCTTTACTACGTTTGCGCGGCCGAAAACAGTTGCGAGATAATGGTAAAATCAGGGACAAAACCCTAATATTTGATTGTATTATGACTTTGAACTATTTTTGAACAGGTGAAAGGCAGCACCCTTGCAATGCAGCACTCTCTCAATACACTGTTTGATTTTGGTATTTTGGAGTCTGTACTTAAACCGCTACATTGAGACTTTTAACAAGAATCCTTCCCACTAAAAGGCAGGTTCTCTGGTGGGGCTAGCGGGGCGGCAGAGGGTGGGGATTGGGTGGGGGTGGACAGTGCTCTAAACACTGAGCCTTGGTTAACAGCAGGAGCGCTGCACATTAAAATGCCTCCAGAAGAAGTGTACAATTATGTCACAGCAAGGATGCTGTTTCAACATTTAATTTCATGGCAAATCATTGATCTTCAATTTAATCTTTTGTTACGTTCAGGCTCTGTGGGATGTGTTCTTTGTGACTCCCTGATAGAATAATTGCCTATTAGCCAGTTATATCAGTAAATGTAATTGTCAAGGCTGTAAATTACAAGAAAACATTCAATCGGATACTCACTTGCAGCTGAAGATGTTACTTACCCAGCTGAATGTAGCAGCAATTGTGATGAAGAAAGTATTATTGACAAAGGGGAAATACAAGCTGCCAACTTCATTGTTATTACAAATTAATATAGGATATTAAATAAGTAGCTGACCACAGAGAATTATTTTTGCTAATGCACTTTATAATTAATGAGAAGTGCCACTGTTAACAAATTGAAGATTCACTACATACTGTTGGATAGCAACTGTTTCTCTACATAAGACAATGATGCTATGTTGTCTCAATGCAACACAGAAGTTTGGGTTTTTCAAGAGCTGTTTAGTTCATACAAGGCACACATTTAATGGAAGCTCATTCCTTCCAGTAAAACCTATAATCCCATATCATAGAATCCTACTGTGCAAAAGGAGGCCATTCAGGCCAGCGAGTCTGTACCGAACACAATCCCACCCAGGCCCTATTTCCCATAACTCCATGCATTTTACCATAGCTAGTCCCCCTGACACTAAGGACAATTTAGTATGGTCGATTCACCTAACCTGCACATCTTTGGATCGTGGGAGGAAACTGGAGCACCCAGAGGAAACCCATGCAGACATGGTGAGAACATACAAACTCAACACAGACATTGAACCAAGCCGGGAATAAAAAACAGGTCCCTGGCACTGTGAGGCAGCAGTGCTAACCACTATGCCACCATGCCACCCCAGAGCACAAGATAATATTGGATTAAGAAGGCTCAATTGTTTTATCTATCTGCAATGGCACTTTATTCCTTTCTCTCCTATCCAGTGCATACTCTACTTTTTCTAATGAATCCAGGGTTTTGGCCCTTGTTGTTGTATCTGAATGTGTATTCCACACGGTGGTTATGTTTTGCATGGAAAGATATTTTTGGCTCTATCCTTATAAATGCGGTTCCCCAGTTTTTTTCTTTTTTAATTAATTCGCTGGACCTATATTTGTGTACTCGATCATTCTTAGCTACCTCCAAAGGGTCACCGCTTAGACAAATTTAAATTGCTGCAGTCTTACCTGTTACTTGTTATTTCTGACATTGGGGAACAGACTCCTTTACGGCACACCAGGTGGCCATTTAGCCCATCAAATCCACAGTGGCTTGATGTAGAGCAAAGCAGTCAGTCCTACCCGCCATCCTCCTCCTCCACACACTCCCCCCCCAACACCACTCCCCCACCCCCCCCCCCATCAAACTATGTCCCTCTGCATGTTTATTCCCTTTGAGTGTCCGTCAAATTTCTTTTTGAAATCACTCTTGTCATTACTCCTCGCTGCGTTAAAAATATTTTTTCTCACATTCTCCTTGCAACTCCCCCTGTGTCCTTGTTTGCCTTATCTAAACAATGTTTTTGTCTAAGATTTTGTTTGTCTTATCTAAACCTGTCTTAATCTTGTGCACCAGTATCTAATCAGCCCTCTATTTCCTTCGATCCAAAGAGAACAACCTCAGTCTTTCCGATCTCACCTCATAATGAAAGGTCCCTTCACAACGTTCCAAAGTTCTAATTGTACCTTTTGTTTCTTGGTAGTAAGAACTGTATGGCACATTGAAGATTGACTAAGTTGAATCCTATTGTTTTGTCTATGTAATTCAACATCCCATTAATTTTAAAATGGAACTTTTCCATCTCGCTGTCGGGGAATTGAAATGGGCTGGACATGATGATGCAAAGATCCGGTGATCTTGAGTGGGATTTTCCAGTCTTGGGGTGAGTGTCTAAAAAATCCCACCCTTAGTGTAACAGAACGTGCTGTAATGCCTCAGTAGGTCTGTAGAGAGAGAACAGAGTTAACATTTCTTTACAATCCTGTTGACTTTATCAATTGTTGTTCTGCATTGATTAGACATCTTTCACCTCAGGTCTACTGAGATTCCTAGATCTCTTGAACTTCATTCTTCGGCTTTTCAATGTCAATCAAAGAGTATGTGAGCTTTTCCTTCAGCTTTGCTGCTTTAATATTTTATCTCCCATTGTCCTGCATGCTTACATTTTTCTCTACTCATTTTATAACTACTGAGCTCCCACTTATTTTGGTGTCATCTGCAAAATTTGATCAATTGATATTGAGTTTCTGAATTGTATGACATTTGTGCCATTCATACAGTGCAGAAGAGCCTCTTCAGCCCATTGAATCTGGACTGACACATTAGAAACATCTGAACTCCCAAATAATCCCATTTGTCCATAGTTGGCCCTTAGCCTTGAATGTTAATGATGTGCCAAGTACTCATGCACTTTCAGATACTTTTTTAAGGGACATGAGGGAAGGGGATGTGGAATGATTTCTTCACTATTCAGTAGACTATTGTATACCTCGGATCTATGCAGAGATGATACCGTATACAGCAGTATTCACAGTGCCTTAAAATCTTTGCTGCAGCTTTTTCTATAGTTTGTTTACATTTCTCTGGGGTCACACCCAGACTTAATCAATCTACATACTGAGCATCAACAGCATACAGGCTCACATAATCAAAGACGGAATAATTAAACATTACACATCCCATCTATTCAGATGCATCCGATCAATGCCAGGAATGGGATAATTAAAGTTCAAGTGCATGCAGGAAATGTGGGAAATACACAACAGGTCCAGCTGCGTTTGTAGAGACTGAAACAAAGTTAATAAAGCAAAGAGAACAAAGAACAAAACAGCACGGGAAACAGGCCCTTCGGCCCAACGATGTTCCCACCTTTATCCGTGATCCCTGTCTATGTTTATAGATCTATGGAATAAAAACCAAATTTGAGACAATTTAGGGAGCATTTGTTTCACCAATTAGCCTAAGAGCGCATTTTTGGGATGTTTTAAATCTTGTGACTTTATCATCAAAGCTGCATCAGGCCTTTCATACTTCCAACATTTTGATTTTATTTAGGATTTCCAGCATTTGCTGTATTTGCTTTTGGCTAAAGATGAAGCTGTTGATGTGATTAGGAATCTCAGGAACATGGCTAGCTCCCAACTCCTTCATTCTTTAATGGTATGTGGATGTAGTGTAGAATTTTGGTGAGGCCACAGCTGAAGTACTGTGAGCAGTTCTGAACGCCACATTACGGGGAGGACATGAATGCATGGAGAAAGTGCAGAGGGGATTTATCAGGATGCTGCCTGGGATAACTCTTTAAGTTATAAAGAGAGATTAGATTGTTTTCTTTGGAGTAGAGAATACCAAGTGGTGACCTGATTGAGGTGTTCAGGATTATGAGGTGCATGGACAGGGTGGATAGGGAGCAGCTGTTCCTCTTAGTTGAAGGGTCAGTTACGAAGGGACACAAGTGAGGGGTAGGAAGTTTAAGGCAGATTTGAGGAGAAATATCTTTACTCAAGGATGGCGACTGTCTGGGATGCACTGCCTCAGAGGACGGTGGAGGCAGATGCCTCACATCCTTTAAAAATTACCTGGATGAGTACTTGGCACAACATAACATTCAAAGCTATGGGCGAATTGCTGGCAAGTGGGATTAGGGTGGGCAGGTCAGGGCCTGTCATGCATTGAAACTCAATAGGCCAAAGGGCCTCGTCTGCACCCAGTATTCTGCGATTCTGTCACTTGACAGGCCAGCATTTGTTGCCCTTCAGTAATTGCCTTTGGTGAGTGCCTTCTTGAAGAACTACAATGCATGTGGTGTAGGTACACCCACAGTGCTGTTAAGGAGGGAGGTACTTAAAGGAAAATATTACAGAGTTAAATACAAAATCTGCAAAAATCAAGAGTGTTCATTACAGGAGTGTTTAGATTGCACAGGAGTTAGGAGATTACTAGATGGCATGGTGGCACAGTGGTTAGCACTGCTGCCTCAGTGCCAGGGACCTGGGTTAGATTCCAGCCTTGGCTAACTGCCTGTATGCATTTGGCACATTGTCTCCGTCTCTGCATGCGTTTCCACTGGATGCTCCTGTCTCCTGCTACAGTGCAAATGTGAGTAAGTTAGGTGCCATTCTAAATTGCCCCTTAATGTTCCAAAATGTTAGGGGAATTGGTGGGGTTACGGTGATAGGCTGAGGGTAAAATGCTAAGACAGTGCAAACTCAATGGGCTGAATGTCCTTCTTCTGCTCTGCAGGGATTCTACAATGATCTTTTGTGATATGTCCAGAAAACAGGGTAGTGAGGAGGAGGTGAGGCAAATAGGGCTGGGGTGTATGAAGTCAAAGGAAATATATAAACAAGAGTGTAAGAAATATCACCAGATCAAGAAAGAGATGAAAAAGATCAGTGCAAATAGGTTAAATAGGAGAGTTTTAAGCAAATTAACAAATTATCCTAGAAGGGTGAGGACAGCAGACATATGGGATCAACACCAGTTACAAGTTCCCCTCCAAGCTACACACCGCACTGACTAGGAAATGTTCCTTCACTGTCACTGGGTCAAATTCCTGGCGCTGTCTCCTAATAGCACTATGGGTTTACCTACAAGAGATGATTATGGCGGTTCAAGAAGGCAGAGCACCATCACCTTTTCAAGGATAATTTGAGCTGGGCAATAAGTGCTGGCCTTGTCAGCGATGACCACCTCATAGACAAATGAAACACAAATAAATTGAAAATATGCAAGCCTCTTCAAATGTGCACTAGCAACCTAACTTTCCTGACCTGCTGCATTAGACGTACCATAAAATGTGACTCATACCTTGACTTAGTAATAGAAGACATGTTGAGAGACTCTGGATGCTAAATTTTTTTTCATTAAAATAGAAAATTCTGTACCCTTATTGCTAGAGGCACCAACTGGAGTAGTGCCTCCAACTCTGGGTATTGCATTTTTGGAAGGCTTTGCAAAGGATGCAGTAAATGTTGACTGAATGATGAGCAGGTACAAGGAACTTCAAATATCTGGGGAGACAGAAGCATCTTCCATAAAGCAGAGGAGCTTAAGAGGAGGTGTTCAAAAATGTAATGGACTTTGATAGAGTAAATTGGAAGGGACTATTTCTGAAGAAAAAAGAGTAGGTACTCAAAGGATATGGATCCAGACGGTGAATTGTTCTGACCTGGATTACATTGTCTAAAGAATGGTAGAAACAGATTCAATAATAATTTTCAAAATGGGATTGAAGATATATGAAAAGGAAACATTGGGAGGTGATGGCCTCATATTGCTGGACTATTAATTCAGTAACACAACTAATGTTCTGGGGACCTGAGTTCGAAATCCACCACGACAGATGGTGGAATTTGAATTCAGTTAAAAAATATCTAAAATTAAGAATCTACTAATGACTGTGAAACTATTGTTGGAAAAACCCACAGGTTCAACAGTGTCCTTTAGGGAAGGAAATCTGTTGTCTTTACTTGGCCTGGCCTATATGTGACTCTAGAGCCACAGTAATGATTGACTCTAATTGCCTCCTGAACAAAGGCAACTAGGGATGGGCAATAAATGCTGGCCAGTCAGTGATGCCCATGTCTCATGACTGAATAAATAAAAATTTGCAAGACGTCGGGGAAATAGCAAGAGAGTACGGCTAATTGTTTAGCTCTCTTAATTCCATGTGATAGACTGAAAATTCACCTCTATGATTCTGTGCCACTCTGAGAGTAGAAGTAATAACATCTCTGAAAGACAATAACCATAACATGATTAAAATTGATATTTTTCTCATAAATATATCCTGCAAAGAGAAATTCTCATAAATCTCTTTGAAAGGGTAAACAAACTGAGCTGTGGAAAGAACTAAAACAATTCAACCGAGGATAGTTTGCCATGAATACAGAGAAGGTTTCTGAGATGCGTTCTTAGTTCTTCTTTGCATATTTAAATATTGACAAATAGCCAGACACAATATGGTTTAGATCACACTTTTATTTTTTATTTATTCATTTACTGGGTATAGCTGAAATGCTGAAAGCATTTATTTCCCATCCTCATGCCTTAGCGATAGGTGATGGTGCCAAACCGGTGCTGGAGTGTGGTAACTAGGGTATGTTCACAGTAACTTTGCAGAGACACTAATAAATAAACTTCTGCTTTACTTTGATAGTGAGTCACTGTCTAAACTGCTGTGCTACAGGGAGGCAATGGTTGAATGGTATTATTAGTAGACTATTAATCCAGAAACTCAGCCAATGTTTTGGGATGAATCCTGCCACTGCAGATGGTGGAATTTGAATTCAATGAAAATATACTAGAATTAAGACCATGTAACGGCCATGAAACAATTGTTGGTTGTTGGAAAAACCCCATCTGGTTCAGTATATTCTTTAGAGAAGGAAATCTGCTGTTTTTACCTGGTCTGGCCTACATATGACCCTAGAACCACAGCAATGTAATTGACTTTCAACTGCTCTCAGGCAACTAATGATGGGTAATAAGTATGAGACCCATGTACCATGAATAAATGAATGCCATATTCTGTGCTCTAACATTATATTCTGCACCATCTCTTTTCCTTCTCTCCTACGTACTCTATGAATGGTATGTTTTGTCTGTATAGTGCACAAGAAACAATAATTTCTACCGCGTATCAATGTGTGTGACAATAATAAATCGTATGAGATCAAATGAAAAAAAGTATGGTGTAGATATAACCACAGTGCTACTAGGGAGAAACTCCAGGATTTTGGCCAAGCGGCAATGAAGGAACAATGACATATTTTCTAGTCAAGCTGTTGGATGAGTTAGAGGGGAACTTAGTGATGGTGTTACCATATTCTTGCTGCCCTTATTTTTCTAGATGGTAGAGACAGGAACCCCATTAATTCATGCAAATTGAGACCCTGTCATATCATTAGGAACCCATTGACATTTTAACTGCCAACTGATAGGGACGCCTGATGTAGCTCCCCTCTCAGGGAGAATTGGTTGACACGACAGAGGGGTCTTGTCAGGTTAAGTGTTAAGCATTACAAGGAAATTTGTAGTCTTTGCTACCCAACTCTCCTGCCCCATTCCCAAATGTAAGGCTCTGACAAAACCTCTCCCCTTGCTACTTATCTAAGTGCCATAGGCAGCGCTCAGATTGCTTAATATTCTTACCAAGTCAGAATCCCTACAATGAGAAGGAGGCCATTTGAACATAGAACATAGAACATTACAGCGCATACAGGCCCTTCGGCCCTCGATGTTGCACCGGCCAGTGGACCCTCTAACCTAAACTATTCCAACATCATCCATATGCCTATCCACCGACCATTTGAATGCCCCCAAAGTAGGCGAGTCCACAACTGCTGCAGGCACGGCATTCCACGCCCTCACCACCTCTGTGTAAAGAACCTGCCTCTGACATCCTTCCTATAACTACCACCTCTTAATTTAAAGTTATGTCCCTTCGTGTTGGTCATCACCATCCAAGGAAAAAGGCTCTCACTATCCACCCTATCCAGTCCTTTGATCATCTTCTACGCCTCAATTAGGTCACCGCGTAACCTTCTTCTCTCTAATGAAAATAACCTCAGGTCCCTCAGCCTTTCCTCATAAGGCCTTCCCACCATACCATGCAACATCCTGGTAAACCTCCTCTGCACCCTTTCCAATGCTTCCACATCTTTCTTATAATGCTGCGACCAGAACTGTACGCAATACTCCAAGTGCGGCCGCACCAGAGTTTTGTACAGTTGTAACATAACCTCACGGCTCCTAAATTCAATCCCTCTACCAATAAAAGCTAACACACTGTACGCCTTCTTAACAACTTTATCAACTGGGTGCCAACTTTCAAAGAGCTATGTACTTGTACCCCAAGATCCCTCTGCTCGACAACACTATTAAGGGTCCTTCCATTATCCCTATATTTCATATGCCTGTTATTCCTACCAAAGTGAATCACCTCACACTTATCCGTATTGAATTCCATTTGCCACCTCACTGCCCAGCTCTGCAACCTATCTATGTCCCTCTGCAAACTGTAACATCCATCCTCGCTGTCTACAACTCCCTCCACTTTGGTATCGTCAGCAAATTTACTAATCCAACCCTCTACACCCTCATCTAGGTCATTTATAAAAATGACAAACAGCAGTGGCCCCAAACCAGATCCTTGAGGTACACCACGTGTAACTGCACTCCAGGATGAATATTTCCCATCAACCACCACCCTCTGTCTTCTATCAGCTAGCCAATTCCTAATCCAAACTGCTAAATCACCTTCAATCCCATGCATCTGCACTTTCTGCAGTAGCCTACCATCGGGAACCTTATCAAACGCTTTGCTAAAATCCATATACGCTACATCAACTGCCTTACCCTTATCTACCTCTTTGGTCACCTCCCCAAAAAACTCAATAAGGTTTGTGAGGCACGGCCTACCCTTCACAAAACCGTGCTGACTATCCCTAATCAATTTATTTCTCTCTTGATGCTTATAAATCCTATCCCTTACAATTCTTTCCAAGACTTTGCCCACAACAGAAGTCAGGCTCACCGGTCTATAATTTCCAGGATGGTTCCTACTCCCCTTTTTGAACAAAGGGACAACATTTGCCATCCTCCAGTCTTCCGGCACTATACCTGTAGCCAACGACAACATGAAGATCAAAGCCAAAGGCTCTGCAATCTCCTCTCTAGCCTCCCAGAGAATCCTAGGGTAAATCCCATCTGGCCCAGGGGACTTATCAATTTTCATACCCTCAAAATTCGCTAACACCTCCTCCTTATGAACCTCAATCCTGCCCAGTCTACAACCTGGTATCGCAGTATTCTCCCCAACAACATTGTCTTTCTCCGGCGTGAATACTGACGAAAAATACTCATTCAGTGTCTCTCCTATCTCCTCAGGCTCCACGCACAACTTCCCACTGCTATCCCTGACTGGCCCTAATCTTGCCCTAACCAATCTTTTATTATTTATATACCTGTAAAAAGCTTTAAGATTCTCCTTAATCCTATCCGCCAAAGTCTTCTCGTGTCCTCTTCTAGCTCTTCTCAACTCCCTCTTTAGCTCCTTCCTGGCTGATTTATAGCTCTCCAATGCCCTAACTGAGCCTTCACGTCTCATCATTATATAAGCCTCCTTCTTCCTCTTCACCAGAGATTCAACTTCCCTAGTACCCCATGGTTCCCTCACTCGACCACTTCCTCCCTGCCTGGCAGGTACATATTCATTAAGGACATGCAGAAGCTGTTCCTTAAATATGCTCCACATTTCAGATGTCCCCAGCCCCTGCAATTTCCTGCTCCACCCTATGCATCCTAAATCTCTCCTAATAGCCTCATAATTACTTTTCCCCCAGCTATAACTACTGTTATTTGGTATGTGCCCATCCCTTTCCATCACTAAGTTAAACGTAACCGAATTGTGGTCACTATCACCAAAGTGCACGCCCACCTCCAAGTCTAACACCTGGTCTGGTTCATTACCCAGTACCAAATCCAATATAGCCTCACCTCTTGTTGGCCTATCTACATACTGAGTCATGAAACCTTCCTGCACACATTGAATAAAAACTGACCCCTCTAACATTCTTGAATTATAGCTTTTCCAATCGATATTAGAAAAGTTAAAGTCCCCCATTACAACTACCCTGTTACTTTCATACCTATCCAGGATCAACTTTGCAATCCCTTCCTCTACTTCTCTGGAACTTTTTGGAGGCCTAAAAAAAACTTCCAACAGTGTGACCTCTCCTTTCTTGTTTCTAATCTCAGCCCACACTACCTCAGCAGACAAGTCCACATCAAATGTCTTTTCTGCCACCGTAATGCTGTCCTTAACTAACAATGCCACTCCTCCCTCTCTTCTACCACCACCTTTGGCCCATTAGCCTGCACCAACAACAATCCCACCTCGACACTTTCCCTGGAACACTACATTTTTACCTTGCTAATCCTCCTGCAGAGAGGGGACAATTTACTATGGCCAATCCACCTAACTTACACATCTATCTGACTATGGAAGGAAAACAGAGTACCCTGAGGAAATCCACGCAGACACGGGGAGAATATGCAGACTCCACACAGACAGTGACCCAAGCCGGTAATCGAACCCAGGTCCCTGGCATGGTGAGGCAGCAGTGCTAACGACTGTGCTACAGTGCCACCCATAAACAAATGTCCCAAAATCTTCACAGGATCATTATTTGACATTAGCCACAGAGCTATACAAAGGATGTTAAAATAATTGACCAAATGCTTGGGAGAAGAGGTATATCTCTTAATGGAGCAGAGAGTTGTAGGGAGCCTAGGCAGTTGAAAGCATGACTTCCAAGAGTGGAGTGGAGTCACTGGGTCAGAACTGGTAATGCACATGATACCATATTTAGTTCTTGGATGGTGTTAAGGCTAAAGAACATTACAGAAAGAGGAAGATTTATGCTCAATTAACGAAAGAATGTGCACTATTCCTGTTGGCATTGTACCATTAGGAAACTCCCCTACTAATTTAAAACATCTTAAGTGCTAATTCGCTAATCCACTAACAGCACATGGCGTCATTTGAAGACCAGAGATTTTGGGCATCAGTGTTATTTCATTTAGTCAATTTGCCTTGAATCAGGAGGAAATATTGAGTTGTTTTTATTCTTTTATGGGATGTGGGCATCACCAGCTGGGCCAATTGAGGGCCCATTTCCAAGGGCAGTTGTGTGTCAACCACATTGCTGTGGTTCTGGAGTCACATGTTGACCAGATATTGTAAGGGTGACAGATTTCCTTCACTAAATGACATTAGAATAGATCATAGATTTCCTATTGTGCAGAAGGAGGCCATTCAGCCCATTGAGTCTGCACCGACCAAAATCCCACCCTAGCCCTATCCTTATAACCCCATATATTTACCCTGCTAATTCCCATGACACTAGGATCAATTTAGAATGGCCAGTAAACCCTAACCTGCACATCCTTGGAGTGTGGGAAGTAACCGGAGCGCCCGAAGGCAACCCATGCAGACATGGGGAGAATGTACAAACTCCACACGGACAGTGAGTCGAGACTGGGATTGAACCTGGACCCCTATCACAGCAGTGATAACCACTGTGCCACTATGCCTACTGTGAACCAGATGGATTTTTCCGACAATTGACAATGGCTTCACGTCATCTTAATTCTAGATTTTTTTTTATTGAGCTCAAATTCCACTGTCTTATGTGGCAGGATTCAAACCTGGGTACCCAGAATATTCGCTAAATTTCTGAACTAAAAGTCTAGCGATAAAACCACTAGGCCATCACCTCCCCATGTACGGTTGTGCAGACAATCGGTGGCAATCATTGGAAAGACAGAGTTACTTACAGTCATTTACAGGTGCTTTAAGCCTTTATCTTTTGCCAGCTTTGAATGATGGTGCTCCATTTAAACACCATGATTTTACATTCTTTCAGTTATCAAAAGCTGTGAGACATCATTGGTCATTCAGAGTACGTACTTGGAAAGCAGCCGAGTGACAATCATTTCGAATTTGGCAGATCAGGCATTTAAAGTTTGAGCTTTGTTTCGGCAGATCTAGCAAGCAGTTACTCTGTTTATATGTAGTCTTGGGCACGTTGTCAATACATTTTGCAACACTCCAGGGTAATGAGCTCTAATCGCTTCCAAATTTTCTGCTGTTATGCACAAAAAATAAACACATGCTCAATTAAATGTGGGTGGTAGCTTTAACCTGTTTAACTCTTTTCTCTCCAAAAACTGATGCAAGTTTTAAAATTTACTTAGTAGCGTCACAAATGGGCTTATATGAGCACTGCAATGAAGTTACTGTGAAAAATCCCCTAGTCACCCATCCTTAGTCCCATTGACTTAGTCATCCTTGACATGGGGGGGAATCTAAAACTAGGGGTCATAATTTGAAGGTAAGAGGTGAACATTTTAGAACACTACAGCACAAACAGGCCCTTCGGCCCACAAGTGTAAAACTGTGGGTGAGGAGAAGTTTCTTCATCTGGAGGGTGCTGAGTGTGTAGCTGTTGAGTAGTAAAGTAGTAAAGTAGTTGAGGTGAATAGGTTGTCTGATTTCAAGAAGAAATTAGATATAACTCTTGGTGCTAAAAGTATCAAGAGGTAAATGGGGGAAGAGGGGGAATCAGGATAATGAATTCACTGATCAGCCATGATTAAAATCAATGGCGAAGCGGGCTTGAAGGGCCAAATGGCCTACTCCTGCTGCTACGTTTCTATGTTTCTAATTCCTTTGGACAAAATCTAATGCAATTTTTGAAGGGATGGGACATAGGGAAAGGAAGAGGTCATTAAAGTCATCGAGCCTGCTCCACCATTTCAGGAAATCATGGCTGATCATCTCTCTACCCCAATGTTACTTTTTGCACTACCTCCATACCCTTGATGTCATTAGTTTCCAGAAATCTATCGACTTCTGTGCTGAACGTGTTCACTGATTGAATTTCCACGGCCCTCTGGGGTAGAGAATGCTAAAAAAATTCACCAAGTGAACAAATTCCTCCTCACCTCAGCTCCTTACCCTGAGATAATGTCTCCTAGTTTTAGGCTCACCAGTTGAGGAAACATCTTACCTACATCCACCCTGTTACACCCTGAGAACTAAGCTTCAATGAGGCATCCCTCACTCTTTGAAACTTTGGTGACTACAGACTCAGTCTCCTCAACATCTCTTTATAAGACAACCCTGCCATCCCAGAGATTAATCTGGTGAACATTTGTTGCAGTCTCTCAGTGGCAAGTATATCTTTCCTTGGTAAGGAGACCAAAACTAGAGTCAGAGAGTCATACGCTGGAATTTTATTGCCAGACCTGGCAATCGGGAATCGAGCCAAGTGAGCTTGCAGAACAAAATTTCCTGTTGGCTTCAGACAGGATTTTACAAACTTTGTCCCAGCAAGGTTGTAAAATACCAGCCCTAGAATTATAGAGCATGGAAAGAGAGCCTTTGGTTCATTGTGTCCACACCGGCTATCAAACATCTATCTATTCTAATCCTATTTTCCAGTATGAGCATCTTATACAAATCCATCAGAACCTTTTTGCTCTTATATTCACTTGGCCAGAGTGTTTACCTAAATTCTTCTTAAATGTCATGCGGTTCCAGCCTCTACTACCTTTTAGGCACTGAGTTCCAGATTCCTGGCACCCTCTTGATGAAAAAGTTTTGCCTCAAATCCCCCCCTCAGAACTTTTTTTCCAATAATTTCTCTGTCACTAAAGTTAGACTGACTGGCCTGTAATTTCCTATTTTCTTCTACTTCCTTTCTTGCAGAGTGGTACTGCATTAGCTGTCCTCCAGCCCACTTGCACCTCTCCTGTGATTTGAAGATCATTAATGGAGCCATTGCAATCTCCTCCCTTGCCTGCCTTGGTTGTCTGGATACATCTAATCTGGGCCTGGGGTTAATCTTCTTTTAGCCCATTAATATCTCCTCCCTTTCGATGTTAACTTGCTCAAGTAAATCATAATGCTCCTCCATAACTACTGTACATGATACTCCAGGTGAGGTCCCACTTATATATATATATATGTACATATATATATATATATAGATAGAAGATATCTTTACTCCTGTATTTAAATCTCTTCATCATGAAGGCCAACATACTATTTGCCTCCTAATTGCTTTCTGCACCACCGTGTTAGCTTTTAGTGATTTATGAACAAGGATATCCAGGTTCCTTTGGACATCAACACTTTCCAATCTCTTGCCATTTAAGCCATTCTTTGCCTTCTTGTTTTTTCCTACCAAAGTGAATAAATTCAGACTTGTTCACATAGTGCTCCATCCGCCCTGTTCCAACTCATTTAATTAACAATGTCTGAATCCTCTTCAAGTTTCCTTACAGCCTCCTCACAACCTACATTCCCACCCAGTCTGACATTATTGGAAAAGTTACAATTAGTCCCCACACCCAAATCATTTATGGAAATAGTATTTTGATTGTACAGAATTTGAGTATTGCTGAAAAAACTTGTACTTATCAGAACAATTGCAAGAAATTCAGGGGAAACAACTATTTTATACTATATTAGAAGGGAGTGCTGATGGCTTGGTAAGTAAATTGATAGCGGCATTGTCATGGAAAATGTATCAGTTGATGGTAACTGCCAGATAACTGCCAGGCATTGTTTGAAAATTTTAAGCTTGACACTGATTAAGTCATAGCCCTGAGGAATGATCCAGTAAATGGCTGTCACTTATTCTGATTAACTGAAATGGGTATAATGCGTGTCTTTAGGCCTCTCTTCAATCTTAGTCCTCTCTTTTCTTTCTTCTACTGGTGTACACTGTCACTATATTAATTTTCAACATAAACCATGCTGTGCATTAACCTCATCTCCCTCACTATTGTGCCTTTCTAGAGAATCCTACAAGCACTCTTTATTTAAATAATATACCGCTTTTTCAATCCTCATGCCGAAGTGGACATGTTCACATTTCCCCACGTCACAGTCCAGCTTCCAAATTTTAACCTTTTGTTGACTGTTACCAACTTTTAGAGATATGATCGGTGCAAGTTATTGGCAGAAGGGCCCATTTGTGCTGTAGTTTTTCTATGTTCTAACTCTGAGCAACTTACATTCCTATCTACCTTGTCATTGGAAACTTTAGACAAAATGAGTTTGGTCCCTTCACTCAAGTCATTGAGATGGATTCTAAATAGTTGATTCTCCAGTATTGAGCCCTCTGGCACTCCGCTATCTACAGCTTGTCAACTTGAAAAGGTTGACCTTTTTGCTCTTATATTCATTTGGCCAGAGTGCTTATCTAAATTCTTCTTAAATGTCATGCGGGTTCCAGCCTCTACCACCTTTTAGGCACTGAGTTCCAGATTCCTGGCACCCTCTTGATGAAAAAGTTTTGTCTCAAATCTCCCCCTCAGAATTTTTTTTCCAATAATTTCTCTGTCACTAAAGTTAGACTGACTGGCCTGTAATTTCCTATTTTCTTCTACTTCCTTTCTTGCAGAGTGGTACTGCATTAGCTGTCCTCCAGCCCACTTGCACCTCTCCTGTGATTTGAAGATCATTAATGGAGCCATTGCAATCTCCTCCCTTGCCTGCCTTGGTTGTCTGGATACATCTAATCTGGGCCTGGGGTTAATCTTCTTTTAGCCCATTAATATCTCCTCCCTTTCGATGTTAACTTGCTCAAGTAAATCATAATGCTCCTCCATAACTACTGTACATGATACTCCAGGTGAGGTCCCACTTATATATATATATATATATATACATATATATATATAGATAGAAGATATCTTTACTCCTGTATTTAAATCTCTTCATCATGAAGGCCAACATACTATTTGCCTCCTAATTGCTTTCTGCACCACTGTGTTAGCTTTTAGTGATTTATGAGCAAGGATATCCAGGTTCCTTTGGACATCAACATTTTCTAATCTCTTGCCATTTAAGCCATTCTTTGCCTTCTTGTTTTTTCCTACCAAAATGAATAATATCCCGATTCTCTGCTTCACGTTAGCTGAGCAATCTTCATCTGCGCTAGAATGTTAATTCCACCCTCCTCAGTCCCCCAAAGCCAGATGCTCTTATCTTTTGGAGCTTCCTGCAGTGCTACCATTTGAGGCTAAGCACACCCTCAAGATATCCATTGGTGTCAATTTAACTACTTTGTACTTTGTATACTCATTCAACATTCTATCAGCATCCTTAACATTCAGTAAGTACAGTTAGTGTCTGACCTGCCCTTCATAGCATGTTTTTTGTTCTGATAAGCAGTGAAGGAGATTAGCTTATCTTTTGAGCTTGTTCCTTTTCTTGAAGCTGAAGAATCAGGCAGAGTTAGTCCTGGAACTTTTATTGTCTGCATCGCTGAAAAGTTCCTACATTTTTTTAATTTTATTATTGTCACATGCATTAGTAAACAGTGTCACAGAGGAGGAAATGAGAAAGTACAGAATGTAGTGTTACAGTCATAGCTAGTGTGTAGAGAAAGATCAGCTTAATATGAGGTAAAAGTCTGATGGCAACAGGGAAGAAACTGTTCTTGAGTCTGTTGCTATGTGACTACAGACTTTTGTATCTTTTTCCCAATCATAAAAGGCAGAAGAGAACATGTTGGGGGTGCTTGTGGTCCTTGATTATACTGGCTGCTTTGCTGAGGCAGCGGGATATTAGATGGAGTCAACGGACGTGAGGCTAGCTTGCGTGTTTGACTGGTTTTCGTTCATAATCCTTTGTTGTTTCTTGCAGTCTTGGTTCAGAGCAGGACCCATACCAAGCTGTGATACATCTGGAAAGAATACTTTCTATGCTGCATCTGTAAAAGTTGGTGGAAGTTGTAGCAGACATGCCAAATTGGCTTTGCCCTCTGAGAAAGTAGAGGCCTTGGTGGGCTTTCTTAATTGTAGTGCTGGTGTGAAGAGACCAAGACAGGTTGTTGGTGGTTTGGAATGTATTGCTGCACAGGCTGCATTTTATTTTTGCTGTTTTTTTAATGGATTTTATTTAAACTCCTCTCAGGAAACAAGAGGAAGAGAATGTAGAAGGCTAACAGATTGCCTGTTGCTCATCTCTGGGAGAAACAATTTCCTGTTTTGTATATTAATTACCCCTCACACACACAATGTCAGATCCACCATTCAGCTTTGAATTGCTCAGAGAATTTCAATTCTTTAAGACAAAGTCTTTTGCTGAAAACATATTTAGGAATTGCTTAAGTCTATGCACATGCACTATGTATGATGATAAGTTACCTCTGAGAGAAGGATGTGATTGCACTAGAGGGGGTACAGAGGAGATTCACTAGGATGTTGCCTGGGATGGAACATCTGAGCTACAAGGAGAGACTAAATAGGTTTGGATTGCTTTCCCTGGGGAGAGAAAGCTAAGCAAGGATATGATTGAAGTGTAAAAGTTTATGAGAGGTATGGACAGGATGAATAGGAAGCGGTTGTTCCTCTTGGTTAAAGAGTCAATGATGAGGGGGCATAGTTTTAGGGTGAGAGGCAGGAGATTCCAAGGGGATTGAGAAAAAAACTTCATTCACTGGGTGAGGGGGTGCACTGCCTGAGAAGGTAGTGGAGACTGGAAACTTTATAATTTTTGCAAAATATTAAAAACCATTCAAGGCTATAGGATGTACAGGAAAATAGGATTAGTGCATCTTCAGTGGCTGTTTTTGTCAGTGCAGTCTCGATGGGCCATAGGGCCCTTTCTGTGCTAAATGACTATGGGCGGGATTTTACAGCCTCACTTGTCCCAAAACCTTCTGTCCGAGGTCAACAGACCTTTTCATGGTCTGCCCCTCGCATGCTCCAATTCCCGTGGTAGGCGGGTTGCTAAAATTCCGGCCTATGATTCTGAGACATGTGCTTGTAGCCTGAAATGTGCACACCAATTACACATAGAGTAACCCATGAAATGGTACATGATATAATGGCTTGCCCTTAAAGAAGCTGGAGTTGGGATGGTACAAAAATGGATTAGCACCAAAGAGATTCTGAGTTCCATCCGGACAAATTGTGAAATTGAGTTTAATAATCAGGCAGTTAATGGACTGGCATTAGTAAATGGTGTACAGTAGAACAGTGATTATGTTACTTGACTGGTAATTTGAAGGTACGAATTAATGATTTAGAGACAAGAGTTTAAATCTGCAGGAGCCCCCTCCAGTGCTACACCATATTCACGTACCAGGCTCAACTATCTGTGGAAGTGAGTTCTCAATATCCTGGAGTAGAGATTTACCTACGAACATAGATATAAAACTGCAAAGCAGGTAAAGATCATCAGTTTGATCCCACAGCATAATGGCTGGAGCATCATGACAATGATGGCATCTCCTGGAAGAGGCAAAAAGCCAGGGACAAGTTGAGCTAATGAGGGGAAAAGTATTTTGGAAAATTGATACTCCAGCAGCACGTAAACCTGATCTCATTCGATATCAGCACGGGTGAAATTCAGAGCTGGAACCTTTGGATCAGTGTTGGAACTAAGAACTTTGTCATAGGTTCTAGTAGAGAAGAAGCTGTTTTTGAGTCAGTTAGTATGTGAGCTCAGAATTTTTTATCTCTTTTCCAATGGAAAAAGGTGGAAGAGAGAATGTCTGGTGCTGCGTAGGGACCTTGATTATGCCGAAGTGGCCGGAAGTGCAGACAGAGTCAATGGTTAGGAGGCTGGTTTGAGTGATGGACTGGGCTTAATTCATGACCCTTTGTAGTTTCTTGCAGTCTTGATCAGAGCAGGAGCCCATACCAAGCTGTGATACATCCTCACCTCTGTTCTAAAAGGTTTATCCTCAAACTATGACTACTAGTTCTGAACTCTCCCACCTATGACTGATGGAAACAAAAGTAAGGAGTGTGCTTTTAATTGCTCTCATTAGTGATTAATTTAACATTCTTTGCAAAGCCTTTTACATATCTCTGGACAAAGCATTAAAATGGTCACTGTGATTTCTAAAATATTTTACCTTATTTTAGCAATGAGATAATTGATAAAAATGGTTCTGGTGTGAATTATCATCACTGTTTAAGAATAGGTTGGCAGTATTTGACAAGAGTCACTCATTTTAACGTTGTTACACCAATAGGGAAGACTTGGGACAATCTTGAATGTAGCTTCTTGACAAAATGGGATTGTTGCCTTTATCAGGGTGGCATGTTAGCACTGCTGCCCCTCAGTGCCAGGGACCTGTGTTTGATTCCCGGCTTGTGAGACTATCAGTGTGGAGCTTGCACAATCTCCCTGTATCTACATGGGTTTCCTCCAGGTATTCCGGTTTCCTCCCACAGCTTGAAAGATGTGTTGGTTAGGTGCATTGACCTGAACAGGAGCTGGACTGTGGTGACTAGGGGAATTTCACATTAACTTAATTGCAGTGTTAATGTAAACCTTACTTATGACTAATAAATAATCTTTACTTTTGAGGAAATATGAAGACAAATTCTGACCTTTAAGTGAGTGTCTAAATGAGGCCTGGTCACCTGGATCTGTTTTGGGGCCACTGCTGTTTGTCATTTTTATAAATGACCTAGATGAGGGTGTAGAGGGTTGGATTAGTAAATTTGCTGACGATACCAAAGTGGGGGGAGTTGTAGACAGCGAGGATGGATGTTACAGTTTGCAGAGGGACATAGATAGGTTGCAGAGCTGGGCCGTGAGGTGGCAAATGGAATTCAATACGGATAAGTGTGAGGTGATTCACTTTGGTAGGAATAACAGGCATATGAAATATAGGGCTTATGGAAGGACCCTTAATAGCGTTGTCGAGCAGAGGGATCTTGGGGTACAAGTACATAGCTCTTTGAAAGTTGGCACCCAGGTTGATAAAGTTGTTAAGAAGGCGTACGGTGTGTTAGCTTTTATTGGTAGAGGGATTGAATTTAGGAGCCGTGAGGTTATGTTACAACTGTACAAAACTCTGGTGCGGCCGCACTTGGAGTATTGCGTACAGTTCTGGTCGCCGCATTATAAGAAAGATGTGGAAGCATTGGAAAGGGTGCAGAGGAGGTTTACCAGGATGTTGCCTGGTATGGTGGGAAGGCCTTATGAGGAAAGGCTGAGGGACCTGAAGTTATTTTCATTAGAGAGAAGAAGGTTACGCGGTGACCTAATTGAGGCGTAGAAGATGATCAAAGGACTGGATAGGGTGGATAGTGAGAGTCTTTTTCATGAGGATGGTGATGACCAACACGAAGGGACATAACTTTAAATTAAGAGGTGGTAGTTATAGGAAGGATGTCAGAGGCAGGTTCTTTACACAGAGGTGGTGAGGGCGTGGAATGCCGTGCCTGCAGCAGTTGTGGACTCGCCTACTTTGGGGGCATTCAAATTTTCAGTGGATAGGCATATGGATGATATTGGAATAGTTTAGGTTAGAGGGTCTACTGGCCGGCGCAACATCGAGGGCCGAAGGGCCTGTACTGCGCTGTAATGTTCTATGTTCTATGTGTGCGTGGGATTCAGTGTGATGAAGTGTTTTGTGAACCTGGCATCAACATGCCGGGTTCCCATTATCCCGTTAGTAGGAGGGTATCAATATTGGCCACAAAAAAAAGGACAATTCAACTCAAGGGCAAGTAGACATGGGCAATAATGGGCACACTGATTGAAGGGTTCATCAACAGTGGTAAAAATGGCACTTACGCAGCAATAACCTGCTCACTGACAGTCAATTTGGGTTCCACCAGTGTCACTCAGCTCTTGACCTCACTACAGCCTTTGTCCAAAAATGGTCAAGGCCTGGACCCAAAAGTTGAGGTGAGAGTGACTGCCCTTGACATCGAGGCAGCATTTGACTGAGTGTGGCATCGAGGAGTCTGACAAAATTGCAGTTTATGATAATCAGGAAGAAAATTCTCCACAATTAACACAAAATAAACTACTGCCAACCTATTCTTCACACCAGAACCATTTTTGTCAATTACCTCAGTGCTAAAATATGGTAAAACATTTTAGAAATCACAGCAACCATTTTAATGCTTTGTGCATAGATTATGTAAAAAGCTTTTGTGAAAAATATTAAATTAATCGCTAATTAGAGCAATTAAAAGCATGTTTGTTTTTCTTCTGTTAGTCATAGTCTCTTGACTATATTTTAACATGAACTGGTGAACAGCATAAGTCTGTCCACCATCAGCAATGCACTAGCGTGATGAGATGCCCTGTACTTATTTGCATTAATCTTGATACCATCTAGAATTAAGCAGTTGCATGATTGGCACCCCATCCAACATCCCCTCCATCACTGATGCTCAGTAACAGCAATAAGTTCCATCTACAAGACACACTGCAGGGACTAATCAAGGCTCCTTAGGCAGCACTTTCCAAACCCATGACCACTATCATCTATAAGGACAAAGGCAGCAGATACCCGGGATCACCACCATCTGCAAGTTCCCTTTCAAGTCACTCAGCATACTGACTTCTTTCACTGTTGCTGGGTCAAACCCTGAAACTTCTTCCCTAACAGCACTGTGGATGTACCTACATTACCTGGACTGCAGCATTTCGTCACCATCTTCTCAAGGGTAAAATATGGCTCAGCCATTAAATTACGGTTGAGCCATGTGATGTCCACATTCCACGAACAAGTATTTCCTTACAATGTGAAATGTTGAGAAGGATCTTCCAACCATGCGGAGGATCAATCACACTTCCATCCACTTCAACCAGAAGATTCTGTCGGTGAGAGGGGCTGAAAGTTCCCAGCCATTGCTTCTTTCCCCCTTTGGTAAATGCTGCCTGACTTGCTTTAATTTTAAATTTATTTATTAGTGTCTCAAGTGGATTGACATTAAAACTGCAATGAAGTTACTGTGAAAATCACCTGGTCGCCACACCCCGGTGAGATGTTAAGGGGTTAACATCTCCTACGATCTTGGCCATTTGTAAAATAGATTTTGCAAGCTGAGATCCTGCAAAATTGCAAACGCAACTGGTTTCTTTAAGATAAAGTGAAAAGTCTCCATTAGCTTAAAGCTGTGATTAACTGCATCTTGCTTGAAACAACCTGTGCCGATACCAGTACATACTCCCTATTCTGAATTGTCACCCTGACCTTGTAAATAATGAAATATAACAAAACTTTTGCTTTATTAAATCAGTCTAGACTGGACTTGGCTAAATGTTGATCTTGTTTGAAGGAGATAACATTTACTTTATGGGCAAAGTAATGTCCCAAGATAAATGAGAACGGTTGCTATATAACATTGGATCAATGATGGATTGGTGGCAACCGATGTTGGGGGCGGGTTTCAACATATTTTTACACAATACTGCATTTGTACTTATTTTTGCTGTTGATAAGCATGTGATCTGGGTAAAGTTACACTGTGTGTATGTGATTAATTGCTATAAAAAGACTATAAAGGGGGAAATCCACCCCCTCTTTGAGGTAGTATTGCTCAGCTAAGCTCAGGACACTGTTCTGTTAGTATAACAATCCTCGGAGAGCATGTACTTGCTTGAGAATAAAGGACTGGGTTTGCTTATACAGATCAGTGTCTTCTTCGTGCATCTAGTACGTAAGGGTCTCTGAAAAATGAACCTGACACCGGCACCTGTTTGGGTACAATGAGGGAGAATTTAGCATGGCCAATGCACCTAACTAGCACAGTCTTTCGGACTGTGGGAGGAAACCGAAACACCTGAGGAAACCCATGCAGACACGGGGAGGATGTGCAGACTCCGCACAGACAGTGGCCCAAGCTAGGAATCGAAGCTGGGTCCGTGGTGCTGTGAAGCAGCAATGCTAATCACAATGTCACATGCTGAATATTTACCAAAATGTTCTGTTTTTAACCTTGGAGTATTGCATTCAGTTTTAACTCCCAATTTCGGGAACGACACTACAGCAACTTCTGTAACAGTTCACTAGGCTCATGTCTGGCTTGGATAGACTTCAGAATTGGGTGAACAGAAATAAAGATTTCATTGAACAGCAGAATACTGCAGATCCGATAATCTGAAATGATGGTCACAAGGGTCCCTGATGCCCCTACTTCCCTCATTGTCACCTCACTTTTACAGAAATTTTCAGAGAGAAAAAGACAACACGGAAATGCTGATGAAGAATGTCAATTTGATGCTGCTTATCGCAAGATGCCCGGCTGCTGTAGCTCAACAACAAATGGAGTGGCATGGTGGCACAGTGGTTGGCTCCAGGCAGCCAAGTTCAACTCCCGGCTTGGGTCACTGTCTGTGAGGAATCTGCATGATCTCCCCATATCTGCACGCGTTCCCTCCAGGTGTCTGGTTTCCTCCCACAGTCTGATTAGGTGGATTGGCTGTGCTAAATTCTCTCTCAATGTATCCGAACAGGCACAGGAGTGTGGCAGCTAGGAGATTTTCTCTTCATTGTAGTTTTAATGTAAAGCTACTTGTGACACTAATAAATAAACTTGAACTTAACAGAGGGGCTTAATATCAGGATTGAATAAAATATGAAAACCAAATCAGGTATATTTTTTATTTTAGATAGTAAGGGCACATGAAAAGCACTCCCAGAAGAATTTAGATGCAGCACCAGATCAGACGTTTAAAACAGATATAGACATTTAGGAGATCAAATGTATTTTAGAAATTGGAGACTGAGAACTGCAGATTTGCATTGGTTTCCATTGTTAGAAAAACTGGATTTGGCTTCGAGGTGCTCTTTCAAATTGCAGTCTATCCTCTTTGTAATCGAGCTGCCCTGAGAGAATATCAGTAAATAGCTTAGGAACATTTTTGTTCTTCAGATGATCTGCCACTTTATTCATTAAGGCAGACTTGAACAAGTTGCAGAGCTGGGCCGAGAGGTGGCAAATGGAGTTTAATGTGGAAAAGTGTGAGATAATGCACTCTGGCAGGAATAATAAATGTGTAGAGTATAGGGCTAATGGTAGGACTCTTAATAGTGTTGATGAACAGAGGGATCTTGGTGTATTTGTGCATAGATCCCTGAAAGTAAGCAGTCAAGTCGATAAGGTTGTTAAGAAGGCATATGGAGTCTTAGCTTTTATTGGTAGGGGGATTGAATTTCGGAACAGCAACGTCATGTTGCAACTGTACAAAACTCTAGTGCGGCCGCACTTGGAGTATTGTGTGCAGTTCTGGTCCCCACATTATAAGAAAGATGTGGAGGCATTGGAGAGGGTACAGAGGAGGTTTACCAGGATGTTGCCTGGTATTGAGGGCAGGTCTTATGAAGAGAGGCTGAGGGATTTGAGGTTGTTTTCGTTAGAAAGGAGGCGGCTAAGAGGAGACCTTATCGAACCATATAAGATCGAACTATACGTGCAGTTGTATAGAACGTTGGTTAGGCCTCACTTGGAATACCGCGTCCAGTTCTGGTCGCCGTACTATCGGAAGGATGTGGAGTCCTTGGATAGAGTGCAGAGGAGGTTTACCAGGATGCTGCCTGGTATGGAAGGACTGTCTTATGAGGAACGATTAGATAGACTGGGGTTGTTTTCCCTTGAAAGACGTCGGCTTAGAGGGGATCTCATAGAGGTGTATAAGATTATAAGGGGTACATAGAACATAGAACATTACAGCACAGAACAGGCCCTTCGGCCTTCGATGTTGTGCCGACCAAAATAAAAAGCAATGCCCCTCCAAACTAAACCATTCCCTTCTCTTCCATATACTTATCAATTAACCTCTTAAACGCCACCAAACTTGGCGCATCTACAACAGCTGCAGGCAGGGCATTCCACTCCCTAATCACTCTTTGAGTAAAGAACCTACCTCTGATATCCGTCCTATAACTCATACCCCTTAATTTAAAGCTGTGTCCCCTCATGCTAGCTTTCTCCATCCTAGGAAAAAGGCTATCACTGTCCACCCTATCTAACCTCTAATCATCTTATATGCTTCATAAGATCCCCTCTTAGCCGCCTCCTTTCTAATGAAAACAACCTCAAATCCTTCAACCTCTCTTATAGGACCTGCCCTCCATACCAGGCAACATCCTGGTAAACCTCCTCTGTACCCTCTCCAATGCCTCCACATCTTTCTTATAATGTGGGGACCAGAACTGCACACAATACTCCAAGTGCGGCCGCACTAGAGTTTTGTACAGTTGCAACATGATGCTGCGGCTCCTAAATTCAATCCCCCTACCAATAAAAGCTAAGACTCCATATGCCTTCTTAACAACTTTATCCACTTGACTGCCTACTTTCAGGGATCTATTGACACATACCCAAGATCCTTCTGTTCCTCAACACTATTAAGAGCCCTACCATTAGCCCTATGTCTAACACATTTATTGTTCCTGCCATAGTGCATTACCTCACACTTTTCACATTAAACTCCATTTGCCACCTCTCGGCCCAGCTCTGCAACTTGTCCAAGTCTCTCTGCAAACTATAACACCCCTCTTCACTATCTACCACTCCACCGACTTTAGTGTCATCTGCAAATTTACTGATCCATCCCTCAATACCCTCATCCAGATCATTTATAAAAATTACAAACAGGGTATAGACAGAGTAAATGGAGGTAAACTTTTGCCACCTTCAGAAATGGATAGGACGAGGGGTCATGGCCACAGGGTGAGGGGGGCTATGTATAAGATGAATATTAGAGGGCAGTTTTTCACACAAAGGGTAGTGGGGGTGTGGAATGCACTGCCGAGTAAGGTGGTGGGAGCAGGCACGCTGGGGCTGTTTAAGGGTCTCTTGGACAGCCACATGAGCAGTATGCAGATAGAGGGCTATATTAGGACTGTTTAACTACGGCTTTTTTTCCACAGGTAATTCGGTCCATAATTTGAGCATGCATTCGGCAGGTGGTGCGGGTACAGCTCTTGGATGTTGATTCATGGGTTGCCTGGTACCTCATGTCGTATATGAGTGCTTTATGTGGACCACCTGAAGGGCACCAGGACAGCTCAGAGACTATCGATGTGGCTGTGCAGACACTTGGAATTGGGCCGGTGTCTGCGGGAGTTTGCGCGTTCTCCCCGTGGTTGCGTGGGTTTTCTCCGGGCACTCCGGTTTCCTCCCACAACCCAAAAATTCGCTCTTAGGCTGATTGGGAAACAAATTGTTCCTATAGTGAGAGTCTTCCATATTAGGAATAACCTAAATCTATAATAGGATAATGGAATTGCTACTATATAGTTATGACGGCGGCGCGGGCTCGTTGGGCCGAAGGGCCTGTTTCCCGTGCTGTGTTGGTCTTAAAAAAAAAGATGATTAGAGGTTTAGATAGGGTGGACAGTGATAGCCTTTTTCCTAGGATGGAGAAAGCTAGCACAAGGGGACACAGCTTTAAATTAAGGGGTGATTGTTATAGGATGGATATCAGAGGTAGGTTCTTTACCCAAAGGGTGGTTCGGGAGTGGAATGCCCTGCCTGCAGCAGTTGTAGATGTGCCAAGTTTGGTGGCGTTTAAGAGGTTAGTTGATAAGTTTATGGAAGAGAAGGGAATGGTTTAGTTTGGAGGGTCATTGCTTTTTTATAATGGTCGGTGCAACATCGAAGGCCGAAGGGCCTGTTCTGAGCTGTAATGTTCTATGTTCTATGTTCTAAGGGATTGGGATTAAAAAGATCAATCTGCCTTAATGAATAAAGTAGCAGATCATCTGAAGAACAAAAATATTTCTAAGCTATTTACTGAGATTCTCTCAGGGCAGCTCGATTACAAAGAGTATAGACTGCAATTCGAAAGAGCACCTCGAAGCCAAATCCAGTTTTTCTAACAATGGAAACCAATGCAAATCTGCAGACTCCTTTACTCGCTTGAGAAAACAGTTTTAGTAATAAATTTTACAGTTTCAACCTGCCCCTCAAAAGTCGACACAACAAACCTATTAATGATTTTTTCATCTTCCGCACTGCTGAGGGCTTGGCTGAGGGGTAGATGTTGAGTTGTTCAAATCCCAGAAGGGAAACAATTACCCTCAACTGCGTTTGCAGTTTGTACAGTATGGGGAGAGCTTTGAAATCATGCCTCCGACTCCTTGAGATAATCTTAGCAAATTAAGGGAAGGATTTTCCAGTTGCATTCACCCCAAAACTGGAAAATCTCACCTGAGGTCAACGGATCTTTGCATGGTTTACTCCTGCTCACTACGATTCCCGTGGTGGGTGGGATGGGAAAATGTTTATTAAGAAATATTTTTAAAAATAAAATAAAATTGAAGTACACTTAGAATAGACAGTTACACACTGTCACTTTAAAAATTCGAAATAATTCTAACTTAATTACCTTGGGAGCTACCCCTCCCCAGTTGGTTGTACAATGCCTTAGAGATTTTATGATCTACATAAAAAAAGTCCAGTAACTTTTGTCACACAGTGCCTTCATGTCTGTTGAGGGTTGTTTCTCAGATTAACGAGCCATTTGCTTTTCAAATCTGGCTTCCTCCGCTACTTGCTGGGAGGTCAACACTTATTACTACTATTAGCTGAGATATGAAAACATATAGGTTTCAGCATCTCCTTAAATATGTTTTCCCCACTTTGGTTTACACCTTATCTTACTTAACTTCTTTAGAGCTGCACTCTGACGGAATTAATTACCTTCATCTCTATATTATAGTGTTAGGCTTTAAACTCTTTTTATCTGGCTTTTCTCTGGTGCCTTTCCTTCACACCATGCATATTTTGTCATTTGAATCTGTAGTAGTGAGCCCCTTCAAGGCCAATGTGTACGGATCCTGTGGCGGGATTGAGTCGAAGCAATCCGAAGCATCTTTCTTCCTCTCTGTATGTAGTTATTCCTGTTAATAAATAATTCTTTAGTTAATCCCCTTGGTGGTTGCCACTCTTTCCAAGATGTTACAGAATTTTAACAACCTATTCAGGTCTATTCATATTCTGTATCCATTAATACTAAATTGCCTTAGGTAAATAACTGTTTTGCCGTGTTGCTAGGCTCATTAACATATCAAATGCATTAATTAGATTCACACTGTCACATTGCTCCTGCCTTAATTATCTTTCTCACAGATTCCCACAGTTTAAAAGATAAAGCCAGAGAATTGACAACTAAAATATTTCAAGTTCCTGGCTTTTGCTGAAATAGTTTCATGAACCCCTCCCCCCCCCGCCAACCCCCCTTCTCCTTTGTGCCACCACAGTGGCATAGTGGTTAGCATTGTTGCCTCGCAGCTTCAGGGACCCAGGTTCAATTCCCAGCTTGGGTCACAGTCTGTGCAGAGTCTGCATGTTCTCCCCGTATCTGTGTGGATTTCCTCCAGGTGCTCTGGTTTCCTCCCACAATCCAAAGACGTGCTTGTTCGGCCGCGCTAAATTCTCCCTCAGTGTCCCCGAACAGGCACCGGAATGTGGCGACTAGGGATTTTCACAGTAACTTCATTGCACTGTTGCTCTAAGCCCACTGTGACTAATAAATAAATTTTAAAACCTTTTGCAGTCTTTTACTACCCCCTTTATATCCTGAATACCTCCCTCCACACCACCCCCTCTTCCTGCATTTTCCCTGGCACTCGAGATTGGCCATCACGCAATGGGGGTTCAGGTAGTGTCAAGTGCCCAGTAGGTCCTGGGAGTTTTCCCTTGCTTGGTGCCCAGCACTTATGATGAGTTGTGACACAGAATGGTCTAAATTCCCACTGGTGGGACAGAAGATTTAGCAGTGGGAAAAGATCCCTGTTTTTGTTGGGGTTTTAATAAGTATGTGCGGGTTAGATTTATTGCTCATTCTCAGTTGCCCATGAGTGTCAGATGGATTAGCAAGATAAATATTTGAGGTATGGGCATAGGGTCTGAGTGGGATTGTTGTCAGTGCAGGCTCAATGGGCTGAATGACTTTTCTTGCATTGTAAGAATTTTATGATTCTATGATCCCATGAATTCTTGAGATGCCAAAGAAGTTCCCGACATGGATCAGCAGGAAAGTCGAGACACAATTAACCTGCTATGGAAGGCAGGATTCTGACTTCATTCCTCTTTGTCAATTGTTGCCATATAATTTACTCCTCCCTGCAAGAGTTCCCGCTGTTGACAGGAGGAGATGATCCTGTCAAAGACAATATCCATGATAGTTACAGGGAGGTAGAAAGAGCGAGTGTGGTAGATCAACGCTTGCAAAGCCAGACATCCTGTTGAACTTAATTGGTTAGAAGTTTTTTCTTGTGTTACCGCCACCCCACCACCACCACCACCAACACCCCCCCCCCCCCCCCACCCAGGGTAACTGACCAAACTGGCTTTCTGTTTGATTTGATTTGATTTAATCTTTATTGTCATATGTATTAGCATATAGTGAAAAGTGTTGTTTCTTGCAAGCTATACAGACAAAACATACCATTCATAGAGACAGAAATGAGAGAGTGCAGAATGTAGAGTCACAGTCAGAGTGTCACAGTGTAGAGAAACATCAACTTAATGCAAGGTAGGTCCATTCAAAAGTCTGAGGGCAGCAGGGAAGAAGCTGATCTTGAGTCAGTTGGTATGTAACCTCAGACTTTTGTATCTTTTTCCTGATGGAAGAAGGTGGAAGAGAGAATATCCAGGTGCATGAGGTCCTTGATTATGCTGGCTGCTCTACCGAGGCAGCGGAAAGTGTAGACAAAGTCAATAGATGGGAGGCTGGTTTGCGTGATGGACTGGGCTTCATTCACAACCATGCTTGGGGGATGAGCATAATGATGCAAAACATAGTTCGAAGCAATGCTTTACCAACAGGATTTTGTTGTGTGAGAGACAAACCTCAGTTGGGAGGTGGAATTATTGCCTTTATATAGTGCATTGGGATTGGGAGTTGATGGGGAGAAATGGGGAGAGAGGTCCTCATGGTTGGTGGTGGGGAGGTTGTCCATCACCTCAAGGACTAGCGAGAGTCAATGATGGGCATAGGGTTTGACTAAGGCTTCATTCAGGGTCCATGAAAGAGAACTCTTGGTCCACTAGAAGTTCTGTAAAAAGTACTTCTACAATCTGCAGCTCTAATCTGCAATTCACTGCAGATTTTTCCAAGCCTTGGGAGATTTGGCTGACAGTGATCGTGAAATTTCAATCAAGCAAGGGGGGAACCTAATCTAAATATTATAAGTGAGTATTATATCTCTCCAAGCTGGGAAAATTATATGCAGCGCTACCTTCTTCTGCAAAAGAAATAGTGGCACCTGCTTCCTTTGCTAAGTGTGTAGTTTCACTTATGTGCTGTATGCAACCACAGAAAGTTTACAGTACAGGAAGAGGCCACTTGGCCCATCGTGTTGGTTCTGGCCATCCAACCCAATCCCATTTTCCAGCATTTGATCTAGTAACCCAACAGGTTACAGCAATTGAAGTGCATATCCAGGCGCCTTTTCAAAAAGCTGAGGGTTTCTGCCTTTATTACCCTTTCAAGCAGTGAGTTTTAGACCCCCACCTCTTAGCGAACGCATGATTCTTCATCTCCCATCTAATCTTTCCACGAATCATTTTAAGTCTAGCCCGATAGTCACTATCCTCTCTGCTAAAATAAATAGATCATCAAATCCCTAAGGTGCAGAAGGAAGCCATTTGGTCCATCGAGTCTGCACGGACCACAATCCCAAACAGGCCCTATTCCCATAACCCTGTGCATTTATCCTAACTATAGTTAAGAAAGGCCACCAACGCCTCTACTTTCTCAAAAGATTAAGGAAATTTGGCACATCAGCCCCGACTGTTACCAGCTTTTACTGATGCACCATAGAAAGCATTCTTTCTGGTTGTATCACAGCTTGGTATGGCTCCTGCTGTCCTCAAGACCGCAAAGAACTACGAAGCATCATGAATGTAACCCGATCCATCACACAAACCAGCCTCGCATCCATAGACTCTGTCTACACTTCCCGCTGCCTCAGCAAAGCAGCCAGCATACATAAGGACCTCACACATCCCAGACACTCTCTCTTCCACCTTCTCTCTTCGGGAAAAAGATACAAAAGTCTGAGGTCACACATCATCCGATTCAAGAACAGCTTCTTCCCTGCTGCCGTCAGACGTTTGAATGGACCTACCTCGCATTAAGTTTATCTTACTCTACACTCTAGCTATGACTGTAACACTACATTCTCTCCTTTCCTTCTATATGAACGGTATACTTTGTATAGTGCGCAAGACACAATACTTTTCATTGTATACTAATACGTGGTGACAATAATAAATCAAATCAAATCAAACCAAATCAAATCCCCTTTGGCTTGTTTGACCACCCCAAGTGTGTCACCTCACATTTCCCTGCCACTTTTCTGCCCACCTGACCAGTCCACTGATATCTTCCAACTGTTCAGACTGGGGAGGGCACACCTACCCTACAGCAGGACAGCCTGAGGTGGCTGGGGTCTCTGGGTCTCCAGCCTCCAGAGGATACCCACCAATATCACCTTAGGTAACAGGTCATTGCAGCCAGCAGGTTGGCTGCACCATTGCTGAATGTGTTAAGGATACACTGAGACATCTTAGAGTAAGAAAAATGAAGAAAGTTTGAATGTAAATTGTTGACTTGGGTATAGAATCATCGTATATATTTTTGTTGCTTTTGAACATGTGTTAACTTGCACTTTTTGGAGTCTCTTAGATTCATCTTGCTGTTAGTTGCTTTGATGGTCATCTGTACCCATTCCTTCCAAGTGAACAACATCCTGGGGGAACTAAAGACAGGAATTCCTCCGATTAGTACATGCTGGTGCAAGGGGACATTGCTGTTTGACAAGGATGCTGAGAGTCATGAGTGAGAAGGCTCGCAGAATTCTGCTTGCTTCTTCCGCTGTCCTCCAAACTCTCTCTCTCTCTCTCTCTAGAGAGAGAGAGACTGTGCTTTGTCATAATTGAAGAACTGACCAGAGTCAGGCAAGACCATTCATCTGGGAGGATAGGGGATTGAGATAGCAAATTGGCTACAATTCACCTTTATGCCCCATGAAGGTATCTAATTTCCTCTCTCCCTCCCTGACTGACTGCAGCAAATAGCCAATGGCTTTGAATGGATGCCATGTCTATATCCTGCCAAGATTTTGTTGTGATGAGTACCCTGTGGCTCAGACTTGCTACTATATGAGCTTTGCCGTGATTATTCGGGTTTCCCTTCCGTTATGCTGACCTTCACATCCACTCAATCAAAAAGCCCCAGCTCCCACCTTGATGTTTTATAGTTGGATGTCAAGAATGTTTCCTTGCTGTGGAACTGTCTTTCTGTACTGATGTTTCATATTAATTTTCACTCCTCCTCCATCGCCTTTTACTCTCCCCCATCACCACCCCACCAATGTAAATTTTTCTTTCCCCAACACTCTGGATGTTATCACTAGAACCCTCACGAATTGGCGTGCCCATGCCCATTTCCCTTATCCACCAGTGACTTCCCAATGGACACGGTACCTGCTAAACACATGCCCTACACTATGGCATCCAATGTATCCTTGTCATCAGAACTCTCCCCTCTTACCACCCTCAGTGCTCAACAGAATTTTGCCATCTACTGACCCTGCTCTATAAAACATTCTGCTCCTCCTTCTGCACTCACTTCATTCTTCTTGGAGCCTTTCATCTTACTTTGTAGATGTGCTGGTTGGGTGCATTGGCCATGCTAAATTCTCCCTCAGTGTACCCGAACAAGCACTGGAGTGTGGCAACTGGGGTCTGTTCACAGTAACTTCATTGCAGTGTTAATGTAAACCCACTCTGACATCAATGAATAAATTTTATATAAAAAAAAAGATTCCTGGCATCAGAAAACTTATTTTTGAACCCACGCCACATCTTACACCTCTGTCTTGCAGTAATTCACTAAAGATCCTTAGAACGCACTTTCCAAACCCATGACCACTTCCAACCTAGAAGGACAAGGGCAACAGATATGTGGAAATACCACCACCTACAACTTCCCCACCAAGCCCCTCACCATCCTGACTTGGAAAAATATCCAGTATTCTTACTGTATTTACCCCAGTCCAATACTGGCATCTCCACATCTTGGAAAATCTTCTCAGTTGCTGGGTCAAAATCCTGGAATTCCCTGCCTAATTGCGTTGTGAGTCAACACTTAGCACACGGACTGCAGTGATTCAAGAAGGCAGCTCACCACCAGCTTCTCAAGGGCAACTAGGGATGGGCAATAAATGCTGGCCAGCCAGTGACATCCATGTCCCACAAATGAATATAAAAAAACTCCGCCAATTCCCCTCATTGGTGGTGGGGGCAATTTTGCCCAATGGACCCAAAAGGAGCAACATTCCAGAGTTCTACTTTATTCTTGAAGTCTCCCTCATGCCCTGGTCACATGTGAATTGCTGTGGCAGGAAATGTTAAATGAAACAGAGTGTAGTTAATAGAAGTACAATTGCTTAGACAAGCTAAACATGAAATAAATCATTGGATACTGGTACATTAATGATAGAGATTGGTCACTGATTTTATGCAACCAGAAAATGTTGCATTTCAGCTGCTTTTAGATGAAGTCAGCTTAGTAACACGTTTTAGATATTTATCATTGATTGGCGCAGTGCACACTTGGAATATAATCTGAGTTTTTTTGTTTAATGTACTAAACCTGATATTAAGTTGTCAGTGGCTTAGATAAATCTTGTGCATTGATTTGGAAACTGTGTAAAACCCCCGTCTCCTGATGATGGTGAGCTTTTTTGACGACTATTCATCTGCCTCTGATTCATTCTCCCCAGTCTTTTAAAAATAGTTAATTCATCATTAAAATCACAGGTAGCTCACCCCAAATCATCTCCAGACTAAATGGATTTACATCCCCTAACTGTGGCAGCTTTTGACTTTATTTGCAGAGGCTGGTGGGATATGAGTCAAAACATGACTGTTGACTTATTTGCCTAGTTTTCTCATGTACTCCCTTCTGGGAACCATGGAACCATTGAATCCTTACAGTACAGAAGAAGGCCAATCGGACCATCGAGTCTGCACCGACAACAAGGATGAAAATCTTATCCAGGCTCATCCAACTTGTCACCGTAACCCCACATATTTAACATGGCTAATCCACCTATGGGAGCACCATGGTGGCACAGGGGGTAGTGCTGCTGCCTCACAGTGCCATGGACCCGGAGTTTGCATGTTTCTCACTGTGTCTGTGTGAATTTTCTCTGGGTGCTCCTGTTTTCTCCCACAGTCTGAAAAACTTGCTGGTTAGGTGCATAGGCCATGCTAATATTTTCCTTCATGTACCTGAACAGCTGCCAGAGAGTGGCAACTAGGGGATTTTCACAGTAACTCATGGCAATGCTAGTATAACCTATTGTGACAGTAATAAATAAAGTTTAAATTTAAATTAAAAAGCTTACATTTACTGATCTGATCCATCCTTCTGTTGGCTTCAACAACTGAATGAAGCATAAATGCTAGGAGCCACCCTGGGGTCCTCCCTCACCTTTTTCCAGTTTCCATCCTTTCTGTTAATTCTCAGTGTAATCAAATGCCTCACCAAGTAATAACTTGCTGCTACTTCAATTCGGAAGGGACATGCTTGGGCCAAACTGCATCTACAGATGTTTCAGGTGGGATGGAGGGCGATGTAAAAGGGATGAGGGAGTTGCACTGCTGGTATCCCAGAATACTGAGAGAAGCAAGGGAGGAAATTGCTGGGGCCTTGAGAGAAATCTTTGTATCCTCTCTGGCTACAGAGGAGGTCGCAGAGGATTAGAGCATAGCCAATATTGTTGCTTTGTTTAAGAAAGGCAGCAAGAGTAATCCAGGTAATTACAAGCCAGTAAGCCTTACATCAATGGTAGGGCAATTACTGGAGAAGATTCTTTAAGACCGGATTTATTTCCGCTTGGAAATAAGTTGATGTATTAGTGAGAGGCAACATGGTTTTGGGGAGGTCATTTCTCACAAACTTGATCGAGTTTTTCAAGGAAGTGACAAAGATGATTGATGAGGGTAGGGCAGTGGATGTGGTCTACATGGACTTCAGTAAGGCCTTTGACAAGGTCCCTCATGGCAGACTGGTGCAGATGGTGAAGTCACATGGGATCATAGGTGAACTGGCAAGGTGGATACAAAACTAACTTGGTCAAAGAAGACAGAGGTTGGCTGTGGAATGGTGCATTTCTGAATGGTGGGCTGTGACAAATAATGTTCCTCAGGGAACAGTGCTGGGACATTTGCTGTTTGTAATTATATAAATGATTTGGAGGAAAATGTAACTGGATTGATTACTAAGTTTGCAGATGACACAAAGGTTGATGGATTTGCAGATAACGATAAGGGCCATCAGAGAATACGGTAGGATATAGATTGGTTGGAGACTTGGGCAGAGAGATGGCAGATGGTGTTTAATCCGCACAAGTATGAGGTAATGCATTTTGGAAGGTCTAATACAGATAGGAAATATATAGTAAATGCCAGAACTTTTAAAAGTATTGATAGGCAAAGGGATCTGGGTGTACAGGTACACAGGTCACTGAAAATGGCAATGCAGGTGGAGAAGGTAGTCAAGAAGGCATACGGCATACTTTCATTGGCCGGGACTTTGGGTTTAAAAATTGACAAATCATGTTGCAGTTTTATAGAACCTTAGTTAGTCCGCATTTGGAATATAGTGTTCAACTCTGGTCGCCCCTCCCCACCCCTATCGGAAGGATGTGGAGGCTTTGGAGAGGGTACAGAAAAGATTTACCAGGATGTTGCCTGGTATGGATGGCATCAGCTATGAGGAGAGGTTGAAGAAACTTGGTTTGCTCTCACTGGAATGATGAAAGTTGAGGGGAGACCTGATAGAAGAGTACAAGATTATTTGAAGCATGGACAGGATGGATAGTCAGAAGTTTTTTTCGCAGGATGGAAGAGTCAATTACTAAGGGGAACAGTTTAAGGTGTGAGAGGCAAAATTTAAAGAAGATGTATGAGGCAGATTTTTTTTACACAGAGTATGGTGGATTCCTGGAACTCACTGCCGGGGAAGGTAATGGAAGCAGATACAATAGTGACTTTTTAGGGGCTTCTTGACAAATGCGTGAATGGGATGGGAACAGAGGATAGAGGGTTTTAATTAAGTTGGGTAGCATGGTTGGTGCAGGTTTGGAAGGCTGCAGGTCCTATTTCTGTGCTGTAATTTTCTTTGTTCTTTGTGCACTATTTAAACATTGTAGCCTGTTTCTTTTTGAGAAAAAAAGCTCAATTTGGAGCTTATCATTGCTTGGTGGTAGAGAACTTGAATTTTGTTCATACAGTATAAGTTGCTGTTCACTTTGAGATTTAGTCTTGCCTATCCTGATGAGTGCAAGATGGAAAATTTTGACAGCATGTTTCTTTCTTCCCATTTTAGGGTTTGGTGTATAACAGATCTCCTAACTCCTGTTAAAAGTTAAAGTTAGAAGTTAAAACGGAGCTATGGCAAGATTAGATTAGCTGGGTGAACAAAGGAAAGGATTCTGAAGGATGACAACCAGGTAAAGAGAGTAAATGCATGAGGAGGAAAGATGGTGACACAGAATATTTAGGCTGAATAGTTGGATTGGAGGGCTGGGCTTCCAACTTTTGTTGTTTAAACTATTAGACAAAATTAAACAAACTGAGGGATTACAAATTACAAATATCAAAGTTAATTAATTGAGGTAATTAGCATATTGTTACAAGATGTTATTCTCATTAGAGCATGTAAATTGTCTTTGGGAATTGGTGATAAACATTGTAGATTTGAGATTGGTTTGCAGGGGTGTGGAAAACATGATCTCGTCAACGGGAATTGTGTTTCCCGATTCTCACCCAATTTTCCGCCCACATCACTGTTCTTGCCGACTGCTAATGTAAATTTCCCCCTCAAAATGGCCATGGAGGTAGGGTATCGCATAGTATCGATGGAATAGTACCAGAGGTTTAGAGGATTCAATTGTGAGGACAGGTTGCATGAAAGGTTGACATGACAGGTTGCATTGGTTTTGTGAAGGGTAGGTCATGCCTTACTAACCTCATTGAGTTTTTTGAGAAGGTGACCAGAGAGGTGGATGGGGGTAAGGCGGTTGATGTAGTATATATGGACTTTAGTAAGGCTTTTGATAAGGTGGCCCATGGAAGACTTCTACAGAAAATGCAGATGTGTGGAATAGAGGGTGATTTAGCTAATTGGATTAGGAATTGGCTGGCAGATAGAAGACAGAGGGTGGTGGTTGATGGGAGATATTCATCGTGGAGTTCGGTGACGAGTGGTGTGCCTCAGGGGTCTGTTTTGGGGCCCCTGCTGTTTGTAATTTTTATAAATGATCTGGATGAGGGTATTGAGGGATGGATCAGTAAATTTGCAGATGATACTAAAGTTGGTGGTGTGGTAGATAGTGAAGAGGGGTGTTATAGTTTACAGAGTGACTTGGACAAGTTGCAGAGCTGGGCCGAGAGGTGGCAAATGGAGTTTAATGTGGAAAAGTGTGAGGTAATGCACTTTGGCAGGAACAATAAATGTGTAGAGTATAGGGCTAATGGTAGGGCTCTTAATAGTGTTGAGGAACAGAAGGATCTTGGTGTATGTGTCAATAGATCCCTGAAAGTAGGCAGTCAAGTGGATAAAGTTGTTAAGAAGGCATATGGAGTCTTAGCTTTTATTGGTAGGGGGATTGAATTTAGGAGCCGCAGCATCATGTTGCAGCTGTACAAAACTCTAGTGCGGCCGCACTTGGAGTATTGTGTGCAGTTCTGGTCGCCACATTATAAGAAAGATGTGGAGGCATTGGAGAGGGTACAGAGGAGGTTTACTAGGATGTTGCCTGGTATGGAGGGCAGGTCCTATGAAGAGAGGTTGAAGGATTTGAGGTTGTTTTCGTTAGAAAGGAGGCGGCTAAGGGGGGATCTTATTGAAGCATATAAGATGATTAGAGGTTTGGATAGGGTGGACAGTGATAGCCTTTTTCCTAGGATGGAGAAAGCTAGCACGAGGGGACACAACTTTAAATTAAGGGGTATGAGTTATAGGACGGATATCAGAGGTAGGTTCTTTACTCAAAGAGTGATTAGGGAGTGGAATGCCCTGCCTGCAGCTGTTGTAGATGCGCCAAGTTTGGTGGCGTTTAAGAGGTTAGTTGATAAGTATATGGAAGAGAAGGGAATGGTTTAGTTTGGAGGGGCATTGCTTTTTATTTTGGTCGGCACAACATCGAAGGCCGAAGGGCCTGTTCTGTGCTGTATTGTTCTATGTTCTATGTTCTATGTTCTATGAAACAGTTAAGATGCAGATCAGCCAAAATCTAATTGAATAGCAGAGCAGTCTCGAGGGGCTGAATGACTTATTCATGTTCCTATTTTCCCCTGAAAGGTGGCCTTATGGAAATACCTACGATAACCAGCAGGTTTGAAGATCTTCTTCAAAACTAATTTACAAAAGAAAGATAAGACAAACAGAACGAAACTGGCCAATGTTAATCAAAGCCTTTAACACCCAATTTGATGCCACATATGGGAAGGCTGTTCTTCATTGCAAACTACATGATTTTGAACCAATAAAGTCCTTGTTGTATCACAAAAACAGAGTTCTCCTTTTCCCTCTGGATCAAAGGTGTTTAGCAATTGAATAAATCTCTTTGGTGATTCATTTTGACCATCTGATGCTTTCAATGAAGTGTTCCAAATGAGGAATGGGAAATGAATCCCTCTTGGATATGGCATTCACCTGCCTGCAGTCCATGCACAGTCTCTGGGTTCTACCCAATTTGGGCACTGTGACAATAGGGGAGCTCCAATCAATAGAACTTACTTCAATGATGTCATTCTGGATCATATACTCAATTTCTTTCTGTACCTGCAATAACTTAGCTGGACTTAATCTATGTGGATGCTGTTTGATTGGAATGACTTCCTCTACATCTACATCACCAGTAACCCAGTTCCATCCACCTCATTCCTGCAAATACATATCTGGATGGGTTTCTCCCATAATCTGAAAGACATGCTGGTTAGGTGCATTGAACCAAACAGGTACCAAACAGGTACTAGTGGTGACTAGGGGAATTTCATGGTGACTTCATTGCAATGTTAATGTAAGCCTTACTTGTAACTAATAAAGAAAAAAAATATAGTGTTGCAGACACAGGGGGATCATGCAAACTCCACACAGACAGTGACCCATGCCAGGAATAGAACCCAGGTCGTTAGTGCTGTGCTATTGCTAACCACTGTGCCACCTTACTGCAGAATCTGGTAGATATATCCATTAAAGTTGTTTAAAATTGGTTCGCACTTCACGTTCTCAGCAACGGCCCTACGCAGTTGACTAGGATCCTGGTAAAAGTTTCTTCCAATACTAGGATAGAGAGCGAAGGTGCTGGTTTGATTACTGCTTGCAGTTTCCTTAGTCAACATTTTTTCCCAAAGATAGGGGAGTCTAAAACAAGAGGCATGGCTTTATGGTGAAAGGGGAGAGATACAAAAGGGCCCAAAGGGGCAACTTTTTCACTCAGAAGATGGTGAATCTCTGGAATGAGTTACCAGAGGCAGTAGTAGAGGCAGGTACAACTTTTTTTAGAAAGCATTTAGACAGTCATATGGGTAAGATAGATATAAAGGGATATGAGCCAAATATAGCAATTGGAACTAGCTTAATTAAAACTGTATGACGTGGATAAGTCAGGCCTGTTTCCATGCTGTAAACCTCTAGATCTCTGACAAAAGGTGAATATATTCTTGTGTAGTCTGGGTCAATAAAACTATCTTTGAATTTTGGCTTTGATTTTCTTTATTCCGAGGCAGCCCCCTAATAGAATCTCATGAGCTATATTCAAAATCTCTTTCCCATACTTAGAAGGAAATACAACTTACTGTACTTCCGTCCATATGTCCTCTGCACTAATATGTGATATTTGCCATTTTCTCATTAATATGTTTTCCTGTAAACTCTGGTCAGTAAACCTCTCTGAATTGAACAAAAACATTTACTGAGCAGAACAAACCATCAAGTCCTGGTAGCATCCTAGTAAATCTCTTCTCCATGTTTTCTAGTTTAATAATATCCTTTCTATAATAGGGTGACCAGAATTGTACACAGTATTCCAAGTATGGCCTCACCAATATCTTCTACAACTTTAACAAGACATCCCAACTTTTGTATTCAATGTTTTGACCAATGAAACCAAGCATGCCGAATGCTTTCTTGACACTCTGCCCACCTATGACTCCACTTTCAAGAAGCTATGAACGTGTACCTCTTGATCTCTTTGTTTTGAAACTCTTCCCAACACCCTACCATTAACCGAGTAAGTCCTATCCTGGTTCAATCTATCAAAATGCATCACCTTTCATTTATCTAAATTAAACTCCATCTGCCATTCGTCAGCCCGCTGGCCCAATTGATTAAGATCCCATTGCAATCTGAGGTAATCATCTTCACTGTCCACTCTGCCACCAATCTTGGTGTCAACGGCAAACCTACTAACCATGCCTCCTATATTGAGTTATGAGGAGAGGCTGAATAGACTGGGACTTTTTTCTCTGGAGTGTAGGAGGCTGAGGGATGATCTTATAGGGATCAATAACATAATGAGGGGCAGAGATAAACTTGATAGACAATATCTTTTCCCAAAGTTGGGGAGTCTAAACTAGAGGGCATAGGTTTAAGGCGAGAGGGGAGAGATACAAAATTGTCCAGAGAAGTAATTCTTTCACACAGGGTAGTGAGTGTCTGGAACAATCTGCCAGAAGTAGTAGTAGAGACTGGTACAATTTTGTCTTTTAAAAAGCTTTTAGACAGTTACATGGGTACAATAGGTATAGAGGGATATGGGCCAAATATGGACAATTGGGACCAGTAAAATTTAAAAAAAAGAGGAACATGGACAAAGTTGGGCCAAAGAACCTGTTTCCATGCTATAAACCTCTATGACTCTGTAATTATGAACACACCAGCCTCATTCTCTCTATCTGTCTCATTCTCATTTGGCTTGCTAAAAATAGTATCGGACAACCAGGCTTCATTTCTGGATAATAAGTATCTTGATCCCACAATATCTGATTCAAATCTGTATCTCATAAAATGTTAAGATCTTTCCCCATTCTATCCTGTCCACATGGAGATAGTGTATTAATGCACACAAATACATTGAACACATCTGCCACCTGCTGGTCAAGTTGTACACACATTTTTCCCTTAAGGAGTGATCTTACTGACTTGGCAGACCGATCTATTGGTATAGCGAGCCAGTACAATTACAACAGAGGAAGAAAATTGGACTCGCGTCCGATTTCTCACCTTTGTGATGACACTGACACTAAATTGCCGGTGTAATAAGCCTTGTAAATAGGAAGGGAGCTAGGCTGATTAAATTATTCACCATCTGATTATTATTAGTGAACCTGGGACACTTGCCTTAATGGCTTCACTGATGGAGGTCTTCATCGGTGAGGATCAGACATGATCCTTCAACACTACCCACTGGGTACCCTGACACTGCTATCCTGGTAACCTCGCAATTCTCACTGGACACTATGGCAATTCTCACCATGTACTGGGCAGTGCCAAGGGGCAGGGCACATGGGGAAGGGATGGGGCCCAAAGGGAAGGATGGAGCCTGAAGCGGACACAGTGCACAGGGAGCTGCACACTCTGCAATCGGGGGTTGATGGGGTAGCGATTGACCGGGGATGGGTGAACGGAGGTAGTGATCAACAAAGGCGGGGGGTTAGTTACAGAAGTGGTGAACAGCTGGAGGGGAAGTGAATGAGGCGGCAATTGGCCAGAGGTGATCAGAGAATACCCATTAGTCAGAGGGGACAGCAATCTTGTGGGGATTGGAGATGGCATAATTGTGGACAGGGTGTGTGAACAGCAAGTTGGCTGAATGCTAAATTTTGCCTCCTCGCTTGCTGTGGCAATAGGATATGAACGGCCATTAAAATCATGTCCATAGACTTCACTAGCCCGAGCCACAAGGTTAGTTTGTAAGAGTAAAATCCAAATGTCTTGTGGGCATTTCAGCTGTTTAGCTGTTTCCTCAGAAGCACAGAAAAATATCTCTGCATCCTGTTCACTGAATCTGAGGTGGGCTTATATATTTCTGAACATCATCTCACTAGTTTCCCATCTAGAACAGTCTTCCTCCACCATCTACTCTAACCTTTTGGTTTGTGCTGTTTATGTGTAACATTGGAAATCTCTCTGTCTCTCTTTTTGTCTCTTTCTTTCCTTGCAGTTTACTCCATTCCCCTTTTAAACTCCCTCTCTCCACTCATTTGTGTTGGAAAACCAGCTCCCTTTCTCTTTTCCTCTCTTTCACTCTTTCTGTCCTGCATCTCTGACTTCTTAATTTCTACAGTTCTTTGTAATTGAAGCCTAGCTAATTCATTTTCCTCACTTCTCAAAATATTGGATCTGTCTAACTCCTCTTGTATATTTCAATGCGTTGCTAAGACTTCAATTGTCTCAGTCTTTCTAGCCACTGTAGCTAATTCATCGATCAGTTCCATCATTTTGGTTTTAGACACACTTCTCAAACTCACTCTGGTTATATTGTCTACTTCCATATAAGATCGAGCTCGATCAAGAGCTATTTTGTAACTTTCTATTTTAAATAACAGGTTCTTACTTGGTTTCCTTTGGTCCTCATTACTTCTAGAAGTCAAAAATCCCCGACACCCAAAGAATTAAGCTTTTTAAGATCTTGGTCAAGAGTCCTCAATTTTCTGTCACAAACAACAGGGATGTTATCTGTGCGGGTGTCTCAACTTGAAACATCGGATCCTGGGAGTTGTATAGTTTTGTTTTTGGAATGGTGTGAGGGGGTTATATGAAACATGCAGTAAAAATAACCAGCCAAACTATTGTGTAACAATTACTAAAAACTATTTATTAAAAAAAACACTTGGACAGGACTATAATACTCCAAGACAATTATATATATGAATTACTGAACACACACAGTTTATATAATTGTTATCCCAGATTATATCCTCTTATTCATTATTAAATTCTTATTCCTGCTGTTGTGAGGCAGATCTATGACAATCACAATGTGTATGCAGCCTGAATCACATTTCACGATAGAAACCTAGGAACAGGATTAGGCCATTCAACTCTTCAATCCTGCTGGCAATGTACATTCCGGTTTTTTACTGATACTGCCTCGATGCCATTAAAGTTTAAAATGTTGTCTATCTCTTTCTTGAGTACATTCAGTGGCTTGGTCTCCACAGCTTTTTGTTGTGAAGAATTCCACATGTTCACTACCCTTTGAGTGAAGAAATGTTTCCTCATCTTAGTCCGAATTGGTCTACCCCATATCCTGAGACTATGCCCTCTGATTTCTTTACTCAGAGGGTAGTGAGGGTGTGGAATGCCCCGCCTGCAACAATTGTGGACTTGCCAAGTTTAAGGGTGTTCAAATGGTCCAGTGGATAGGCATACGGATAGCATTGGAGTAGTTTAGGTTAGAGGGTCATAAGATTGGTTCCATTGGTCGGCGCAATATCGAGGGCCGAAGGGCCTGTACTGCGCTGTAATGTTCTATGTTCTATGATTCTGGATTCTCCAACAAGGGAAAACACCCTTCTTGCATCTAGTTTGTACATTACAATCAGATCCCCTCATGTCCTTCCAAACTCTAGTGAATGCGGGCCTAATCAAACCAATCTCTCCTCAATGGACAGTCCTGCCAAGCCTGGTATTAGCCTTGTGAATCTCCACTGCACTCCCTCTATGGAAAATATATTCTTTCTTCAGTAGAAGATCAAAACTTCAATATTCAATATTCCAGGTGTGGTCTCACCAAGGCCCTGTATTACTGCAGTAACAGTAAGAAGTCTCACAACACCAGGTTAAAGCCTAACAGGTTTGTTTGGAAACAGCATGTGTTGTGAGGCTTCTTACTGTGCCCACCCCAGTCCAATGCCAGCATCATGACATCCCTACTTCTGAACCCAAATCTCAGTACAGCAATATTCCAGGTGTGGTCACACCACATTCCACTCAGATGTGAAGGCTCGATCTTTATTAAACCCTCTAACACCAACATGCATCTGTGTTGTTCTGCACTGTACCGGGAAGTTGCTGTATATACTCGGGTGCTGCCATTTTAGCTTGGGAAATAAATATTTTCTGCAGCAGGTTATCTGCCCAATAAATAAATAACTTTTAATTCATAACATGGACTGTAAGCAATTGACTCCCATATTGTAACCTGGGTATAGCAATTAATAAATGATTAAAGACACTAATTTGAGCAGTTGTCTCTGAAGTCTTCAGTATCAGATGGTGAATGTCACCTTGTCAGTGAGGGTTTTGCTGCTCTGACTGGCTCAGTCCCAGGAGAGGAAGGGCTGTCTCTCCATCATAATGTTGACTTTTAACAAGTCACACTTAACTATCTCCCATAGGAGGCCTCTTTATGAATACAGTTCTAATATTCCAAATCAGCTTGGAGATGCACATCCCCCCACCCCCCACACCCCAACCTCCCCCCCCCATTCCCCAAATACCATTTAGTAAACTAACATTCTAATGAATGCTATTGAATTAGCATTTCAGTGTAACCAGTTCTCAATAGATTAGGTTTTTTTTGTGTCTATCATAATCTCCTTCAATTTTTTTTTATTGAATGATCTGTCTGCGGGATTGTGTCCTGCCTCGATATGAGGATTGTTAGCCACAGGCCATCTAGTTCCTGTTTCGGTTGCGGCAAAACCTTGCTTCCTATGTTGGGAATTGTTTCGGTTCAAGCTTCCCTCTGGCCTTGCGTCTGGCGGACTCGGTATAGCACAGAGGGAGTGCTATGCTGTGAAAGGTGACAACTTTTTAGACAAGGCCTCATCATCTGACTTCTTAATTGGGTGTGATAGGCCCTGTGGTACAACTTGAAGAGGAATCTAGAGAACTTCCTGCAGTCTTAGTTGACATTTATTCCTCAAACAACACCTGAAACAAATAGTTTAAGAGCAAAGGTGGATTTACAATAAAGAAACTGTGCCTAGGTATAAGGCCTGGCCAATGATGAGGTGGGGTGGGAGGTTGGGGGAGGGGAGAGGTTGGGGGCATCTCTGCTGTCATTCTGACAAGATACGTTTCCATTCAGCAATTATTCATACAGGTGATAGAATCATCATAAAATCCATACTGTGCGGAAGGAGGCCATTCAGCCCATCAAGTCTGCATTGATAACAATCCCACCCAGGCCCTATCCCATAACCCCATGTATTTATTCTGCTATTCCTCCTGATACTAAGGGTTTAATTTAGCATGGCCAACCAACCTAATCTGCACATCTTTGGGCTGTAGGAGGAAACTGGAGCACCTAAAAGAAACCAATGCAGACACAAGAAGAACGTGCAAACCCCACACAGACAATGGTGATAATACCAAAATGGGTGGAGTAGTGGATGAGGTGGAGGGCTCTTGCAAGCTGCAAAGAGACATTGATAGGATGCAGAGCTGGGTTGAAAAGTGGCAGATGGAGTTTAACCCTGATAAGTGTGAGGTGAATCAATTTGGTAGGACAAACTTGAATGCAGATTACAGGGTTAGTGCAGAGTTCTGAGGAATGTAGAGGAACAGAGAGAGAACTTGAGGTTCAGGTCCACATATCTCTGAAGGTTGCCACTCAAGTGGATAGACCCTTGAAGAAGGCTTATAGTGTGTTAGCGTTTATTAACAGGGGGTTTGAGTTTAAGAGCCATGGAGTCATGCTGCAACTATACTGGACATTGGTGAGACCACATTTGGAATATTCTGTTCAGTTCTGGTCACCTCACTATAAGAAGGATGTGGAAGCGTTGGAGAGAGTGCAGAGGAGATTTATCAGAATGCTGCCTAGTTTGGAGAGTAGGTCTTAAGAGCAAAGTTTGAGAGAGCTGGGGCTTTTCTCTTTACAGCAGAGGAGAATGAGAGGCGACTTAATAGAGATTTATAAGATGATGAGAGGGATAGGTAGAGTTGACATGCAGAGACTATTTTCTTGGATGGATGTAGCTCTTATTAGGGGCATAACTATAAGGTTCATGGTGGATATAGAAGAGGGATGTCCGAGGTAGATTCTTTACTCAGAGAGTGACTGGGGTGTGGAATAGACTGCGTGCTGTGATAGTGGAGTTGGATGGTTTAGGAACTTTTAAGCAGTTATTAGATAGACACATGAAGCACTCCCGGATTATAGGGAGGGGATAGCTTGATCTTGGGATTGGACATAGCTTGGCACAACATCAAGGACCAGAGGGTCTGTGCTGTGTTCTATGACCCGAGCTTGGAACTGAACCAAGTCCCCCCCGTGTTGTGAGACAGCAGTGCTAACCACTGTGCTACTGTGCCATCCTGAGGGGTGTTTTACAAGTTTAAAAGAAGTGATCAATTTGTGATGTTTGAGGCTTCTGCCTTTGCTTTCTATGCGATTAGGAGATGTCTGAGCTTGGGGAGGGTACCCAGAAATGAAATTGGACAGGGGTCCACATGACAATTCAGGGTCACTGTGCATGTGCAGAGGCCTGGAACTGTCAGACACCCGCTTGCTGGCCAGCTCTCCTCGCAGTACTGCCCCTCTCCCACTCCTACTGATCATCCCTAAGCTCTGGCCACAATAGAGCCCACTGCCCCATGCTCAGTGGGCAGTGCCAAGATTCCCCCTGGACATGGGCGCTTTGCCTGTTGGCAGTGCAGGAGGCACAGGCTGGCACTGTCAGGGTGCCCATGCCTAGAGGGCATCATTCCCCTGTTGCCCGACTCTTGGACGCCCCGATTGGAATCCCCCTTCACTTCAGCAGCGTTGCTCACTAATTCCCCAAAAGTGAGGAACAATCCTAAACTCCACCAGGATGAAAAGCTCCAGGCGGGGTAGAGGATGCTCTCGGGCCTGGAGAATTCAGTTCCAGGCCCGATAATCACATTTAAATTACATTAAAACCAGATTGAAGTGACTTGCCTGGTCTTCCCGTCAGTTTCCAGTATGGTCTTGACAGCACCTGGTGGGAGACACACACGTGTCAGAAATGCATGCACGAATACCGCAAAATGGTCGACAAGCGCATCTCCCAAAGAATCAGGCCCATAGAAACTAGAAGCAGGCAAAAAGTAGACATGGACAGAGTGGATAATCAGAAGCTTTTTCCCAAGGTGGATGAGTCAATTTACTTGGGGGCATAGGTTTAAGGTGCGAGGGGCAAGGTTTAAAGGAGATGTACGAGGCAAATTATTTACACGAAGGATGGTGGGCACCTGGAATTCGCTGCCGGGGGAGGTAGGGAAGCAGATACACTCGTGACTTTTAAGGGGCATACTGGACAAATACGTGAATAGGATGGGAATAGACAGATATGATCCCTGGAGAGTAGGGGGTGTTGGTTAAGTCAGGGAGCATGGTTAGTGCAGGTTTGGAGGGCTGAAGGGCCTGTTCGTGTGCTGTAATTTTCTTTGTTCTTTGTTCTTCAAGTAAGCCATTCAGCCCTTCGAGCCTGCTCCATCATTCGTTTTGGTCATGGCTGATCATTAAATTCAACATCCTGACCTTCTGTATCCTTTGATCCCTAAGAGCTATATCTAAAATTACACAATGTTTTGGCCTCACTTGCTTTCTGCGATAGTGAATTCCACAGAACTTGTCACCCTCTGGGTGGAGGAATTTCTCCTCACTTCTGGTCAATAAGATTTACTGCTTATTCTCAAGATATGCCCCCTAGTTCTGGACTCGCCCGGTTCATCACTATTAACAAACATAAGGGCCAGTATGCATCCACCACATGCCATTTGGAGTCTGAATAACTTCTTCAATATTTCAAGGCACAATGGAGAGCTTATTACAAGATTTACCCATAGTAGGTGTTTACTTGGATGTTGTGCTAATCTTGGCAGTCGAAGAAGAGGAGCACTTAATTAACTTGGAGGAGTTTTTGAAAAAGTTCCAGAAAGCTGCAGTAAGATTAAAGAGAGGGTAATGCACTTTTAAAGCCAAAATCAGATCATCCACGATCTTATCAAATGATGGAGTAGATTCAAGAGGCTCCTAATTCTTGTGTTCTTGGGGCTCACCAACTTTATTCACCAAGATTTGAGTGCTTACGTACATGCATTGTAATCCTATCCTTATATTCTTTGTAGTTCTTCTGAATCCATGACTATCTAATGTGGTGAGACTCCCTCGTCCTGTACTGTCCACCAGTCAACTTATGCACTTTATCCCTTTTTCTTACTTCTATACGCAGGTCCCCATCCTTGCCACTTGAATTAAAAATTTCTTAGCCACTGGCGACCTTTCCTACCAGGACACTGATTTCCAATCCTGTTGAAATATAAATGATGATTAATTCTATTCCATCATTAGATTAAATTGCTAGCCTGCAGCTATTGGGTTTATCCCTGAAGAAGGACATTTGTAAATCTCCTGTCCCCTGACACAACAATTGGATCTGAGGAGGGTTAGAAGATGCTTCTGCAATTACATCCGTCAGTCTACTTGGAGGAGTCCCATCCAGCTTTTGTGTGTTATCAGCTTTACATATAGTCAACATTTCAAATACCTCTTCTTATCAAATCCTAGTCTTAGGTATTTTTGTTTTCACAGTGAATTTGGCAGCACCTTCCTCTTTGGTAAAGATTCAAAGTATTAATTTCATTCCTTAATCCGCTGCCACACATCGGTCTCATTTTTAAATCTCTAATTGACACACATTCCCTCTTCTTACCTTCATTCAACTTTTGGGGGACAGTTTTGAGGATGGTGAGCACTTGGCGCTCACCAACCCGAGAATTGGCATTTATCGACTCTCGACTTTCTCGACTCTCGGAGCCATCGACTCTCGCACTCCCACGGCCATTGATTGGCAGTGGGCAGGACTTCCACTGCCTGGAAAGGAAATCCTATCTGTGTGAACTGTTGGCCAATGAGATTGGCCAACAATTAGAACATAGAACATTTCAGCGCAGAACAGGCCCTTCGGCCCTCGATGATGCGCCGACCAATTAGGAACAAGCAGTGACCCTCTAACCTAAACCATTCCCTTTTCATCCATAAACTTATCTTCAAAACAATCAGATATAACACTACTCCAGTGCCTGTTCAGGTGCACGGAGGGAAAATTTAGCAAGGCCAAAGCACCTAACCAACACATCTTTCAGGTGTGGGAGGAAACTAAAGCACCCGGAGGAAACTCACCCAGACATGGGGAGAACATGCAGATTGCGCACAGACAGTGACCCAAGCCAGAAATCGAATGTGGGTGCCTGGTGCTGTGAGGCAGCAAAGCTATCCACAGTGCTTAGTAGTATCCCAATTTAGCCTAAAGTAATTGAATGATCATTAGAAAGGACAAGATAATGTATCACCTGAAAGATGAGACCTCCAGCTGCTGCTCTCCCTTGTTAATGCCTTGCTGTATTAAATTTGTATTCATGTCTCTTGGAGTAGGAGACTAATGAGAAATGGCTGACACCCACAAAACCATCTGGGAAATTAAAAGAGAGACAATTATGATTAGAGGAATTTTCTAAAGCAAATCAAATAGGACATAAGTTGTACAAATAGAGTCTCAGGTTTAAGTGTAGAAAAAAATTTATTCAACAGAGCCAAGTAGGAATACAACTTGGCCAGTTGACAGTCCAACTTACACTCTGTCCAATTGTCTCTTCTGCTAATAAAGGGAAAGAACATCACTCTGAAATCCAGGAGCCGGATGGTAGCATGGCCCCTTTAAGTGGGCAGGTGTTTGTGGGTCACATGACCCACCTGAGACCAATCAGAAGGAAGCACGCGAGCTATCATCTATTGGGTGCTAGGACATGTGTCCTGGTGGGAGTGAACCTTCAATGTGAGACAGGGAGTCAATGGAACTAGACCAGTATCCCATAGAATCCTTCAGTATAGGAGGAGGCCATTCGGCCCATTGAGTCTGCACCAACAACAATCCTCTGCAACCAAGCCCAATCCCCACAGCCCCATACATTTACCCTAGCTAGTCCCCCTGACACTAAGGGGCAATTTAGCATGGCAGATCCACCTAAATTGCACTATGGGGGTAAACCGGAGCACCCAGAGGAAACCCACGCAGTCATGGGGAAGATGTGCAAACTCCACACAAACAGCAACCCAAGCCAGGAATCGAACCAAGGTCCCTGGCACTGTGAGGAATCTGTGCTAACCACTGTGCTACCATACAGCCTCTCAAGCTACAATGCAGAGGTTATTGAAAGGTTGCAGCCACTGATACAAGGGCTTCATGGTAGTGCATTGATTAGCACTGCTGTCTTGCAGTGTCAGGGAATCTGCGTGTTCTCCCCCTGTCTGCATGGGTTTCCTTCAGGTGCTCTGATTTCCTCCCACGGTCCAAAAAGATGTGCAGGTTGGGTAGATTGGCCATAGTAAGTTGTCAGGGAGGATTAGCAGGGTAAATATGTGAAGTTATAAGTATAGGATCTGGGTATGATTGCTGTAGTTGCAGGATCAATGGGCCAAAATGCCTCTTTCTATGCAGTACAAAATAAGTAATGATTAAGACTCTTCCGAAGTTTGTGAGGACATTTTTACAGGGCAGGCAGTGCTTGTGTCATGATATGTGTGCCTCTGATGTCTTCTTGCTAGTTATTTTTAAATGTAGCTTGGAGTCAGGTCTGGTCACCCTATTATAGAAAGGACATTATTAAACTAGAAAGCGTGCAGGAAGGATTTACTTGGATGCTGCTTGGACCTGATGATTTGAGTTACAAGGAGAGGCTGGATAGACTTGACATTTTTCTCTGGAGTGTAGAAGGCTGAGGGGTGATCTTATGGATGTCTATAAAATAATGAGGAGCACAGATCAGCTAGTCAATATCTTTTCCCAAAGTTAGAGGATTCTGAAACTAGAAGGTACATGTTTAAGATGGGAGGGGAAAGATACAAAAAGGTTCAGAGGAGCAATTTTTTCACACAGACATGGTACAAACTGACAGAGGTAGTAATAGAAGCAGATACAATTTTGTCTTTTAAAAAGCATTGAGACAGTGACATAGTTAAGATGGGTGTAGAAGGATATGGGTCAAATGCGGACAAGTGGTTGAAAACTGGGCAGCATGGTCAAGTTGGGGTGTAGGGCCTGTTTCCATGCTGTAAACCTCTATGACTCTGACTAAGAGTATCCAGGCCTCTTGCTGTACCTTGGGACCACTCTTCCTGGTGAGGCCACTTTTCATTGGATGTAAATGCTGATAGAGTTGTTTTCATTGAGCACATTGCTCTTCCTGACTTTGCTGGAAAAATGGGATATTCTGATGTATGGCAGGCCTTTCCTCATTGACATTTTCCTTCATAAAAGACTATGTATAGAGATTTTTATGATGAAGGACAAAACCTGTGTACACACTTCTCACGGTGTCTGTGAAAAGATTTCAAGGATTCCGTCAATAATAGCTGCTTTTGAAAGGGAATTAGATAAACACTTTTGATACAGATAACTTCTAGAAAGACATATGAATTTTCCAGTTACCAACTGAAAGGATTGTATTGGAGGAAATGACAATTTAAGACTTTTACTGTAAGAAATACACTGAAATCAACATGGACTAAACATTATTTAATAGGTAAATAGTGCACTAAAGTACAGAAAAGGTAGTCCCTACTGGCTTCATAACACAATCAGAAAAAAAAAACCATGCCATATTTGTCTGTTGCAGTACTTTAAATAAAAATTCAGTATTGTTCTTAAAATCCCAAACTCTCCCAGCTTTGATGGGATTTCTTTTCCTTGTTTCAGCAAGATGAATTTTCTGGTGTACTTTTAAATAAAGTTCCTTCATACCACTTTGAGCCCAATTGAATCCTCCTACCTATGAAAAACTGGAAATTCTGCAATGATATAACTGAAAACCAAAATGTTTACCAGAATGTAAAGAGAATATTTGCTATGAGGAGAGATTGATTAAACTGGGGTCGTTCTTCCTGGAAAGATGGAGGCTGAGGGGCGACCTGATAGAAGTTTATAAAATTATGAGGGGCATAGATAGGGTGAATAGTTGGAAGCTTTTTCCCTGGACAGAAATGACAATTACAAGGGGACACAAGTTCAAGATAAGGGGGGAAAGGTTCATTGGAGATGTACAGGGGAAGTTTTTTATATAGAGGGTGGTGGGGGCCTGGGATGCGCTGTCAGGGTGAGGTGGTTGAGGCAGTTACGTTAGGTACATTTAAGACTTAACTTGATAGACATGTAAACTCACAAGGAATAGAGAGATATAAACAGTTGATCTAGATGGGTGAATGTGATTGGTGCGAGCTTAGAGGGCTGAAGGGCCTGTTCATGTGCTGCACTGTTCTTTGTAAAACCAAATACTGAGGTAGAATAAACATTATCCATGACATGCATGTGTGTGCCTGATAAACTTTTCTCAGCACCAGCAACACTTTCAGTTTATCTAAGTTTAAGTTCATTGATTATTGTCACAAGTAGGCTTACCTTAATGCTGCAATGAACTTACTGTGAAAAATCTCCTCTTCACCACATTCCGGCACCTGTTTGGGTACACCGAGGGAGAATTTAGCATGTCCAATGCGTCTAACCAGCATGTCTTTTGGAGGAAACCGGAGAACCTGGAGGAAACCTATGCAGACATAGGGGAAACTTCATATAGACAGTGACCCAAGCCAGGAATCGTACCCTGGCCACTGCTGCTGTGGGGCAGCAGTGCTAACCACTGTGCCACCATGCTGCCCGACAAATCTCATGGTAAGATAATAATTATACATGGTCAATAGTATAACTGAATTTGATACAGAAGGAAAAACACATGGTGCAAAATTTCACCACCCCACTCATGATGGGGGAAGACCATGCAAAGGTCCATTGACCTTGGGTGGGAAGTTCCAGTCTGGCAGCCTGAATATCCCACTTGTATGCTGTGTTACAGGTGGTGAAGAGAATTTTCCTAATCCGAGAGAGGAGCCACAGAGGAACAAGAATGCTAGACCTTCCCTTAGTAGTAAACAATAGTGACAACACCAAGCCCTGTCTTGCCGGCAGACGCACGTTGCCAACACAAACTTAACAAAAGATCTCCTTTGTTGCAGGAGCCTCATAATAAACTCCATTTGAAAGTACTCTCCATCGCCTTAAGTGGATGAGGCAGGTGAACCTGAACACACTGCACCTTAATCTCTGGTTGGAAGCAAATTTAGCCTCAGATTATAGTCGTTGCCTAGGAACAAACAAAATCAATATTTCCCTTCTCCGTAGTGCAGGGCGACAAGAGTCACGATTTGAAGGATTTATTTTACACTTCAGCGATGTTTCTTGTTCTGCTTATTAACATTCCACATGACCCATTTTTTGAGGAATTAATTTTCTGCCAGCTCTCTGTCAGCTTTATGAATATGGGACAACAAAATCCATTGCAAGAGACACTTCTGGGTGTTCATGCAGATAGGTGGAAGAGATATAGAATATCAAGAGGCCACTTTTGAGAGGCTAAAGTGAAGAACCATTGATTATAGTCCAGATACTGCCAAAGTAGAAGGTTAGGATAGAGGGGCTGAAATCAAACATGAACACTTCACAAGAACGTATTTAGAATGATGTTTCAGAAAAGGGTTCTTAACATTGGTGGGCCTTGTGGTCTATCTGGAGCCTCCTACACTTTGTCCACTTATCATAGATACACAGAAATTGGAAGCGGGAGTGGGCCTTTCAGCCCTTTGAACCTGCTCCGCCATTCATTTTGATCATGGCTGATCATCAAATATCCTGATTCCCCTCCTTCTCCCCATATCCCTTCATCCCTTGAGCCCCTCAAGAGCAAAATCTAATTCTTCTTGAAATCAGATGTTTTGTTCTCAACTACATTCCATGGTAGTGAATTCCACACATTTACCATTCTCTGGGTGAACAAATTTCTTCTCACCTCGGTCCTAAAAGGTTTACCCTCTATCCTCAAACTATGAACCCTGGCTCTGGACTCTTCCACCATCGGGAACATTTTTTCCGAATCTACCCTATTTAACCCTTTTACAATTTTATAAGTTTCTCCTCCTCATTTTCCTCTGCTCCATCGGAAAATCTTCTTACTTCTGATAGGTTTGCTGTCTTCCTGACCTCCCAGCAATATGCCTAAAGGGACATCATAATGCTGCTCCTCAGCAGACAGACACAGTGCTCATGATGCAGTGCCTTGTTTTATATTTGAAACCAAAGTAGTAAATGGGATGAAGATTTCAATAATACTTTCTCTTGCACCTTACCCCCTTTCCAATAAGGCAGTGTGTGTGCATCAGCTGTGTAATGCTCATGTCTTTGAATCATAAGGTTGTGGGTTCAGATGTACTTTGGGGCTTGAGCACAAAGATCAAGATTGATATTCCAGTGCTGTATGAGGAAGCATTGTACTGTCAGAGGTAAAGTTGTTTCAGATGAAATATTAAATTGAACAGTTGCTTGGTAGCACAGAACTTGAACATTGCTGTGAAAAGATACATGTTGCTGAAGCTTTTCATCTTGCACTCATCAGGACAAACACAAGAATGCCAAATTTTAAAGAAATACAGCAAATTACACCAGAGGAGGAAAGGGCAGTTGGCAATTTGACTTTGGCCGAGTCATTTCTGTAGAGAAGACAGTAGGGAACAGTCAGTTCCCCAAGCTCCTGGATAATTCAAAGAAACCGCAAGGCCTGAACATACTCCTTTTGTTTGAAAAATGGGTTCCTACTTCTGAATATATGTTGTTTCTATGAATAGGTGTTACATCGAGGCCCCATCTGCCCATTCTTGTGCATCTAATTCTATCACATCATTTTGGAGTCTGGAGTGTTATCTTTCATACTCTGGAATTATCCTTGGCATCTTGGGGGATAGTTTATTTTTATTTAACCCTCCAATCAACATCACAATACATAAGCTATCCGGTCATAATCTCACTGTTCTTTGTGAGGGTTTGGTGAGTACATACTGTGTTTCCTACATTACAGCAATGACAAGCACTTCATTGGCTGTCGAGCACTTTGAGATGTCCAGCGGTGAGGAAAAGTGCTTTCTAACACCAGTTTCAAATTGTATTCAAATTACAACAAGGTACAATATGGGAAGCTTACACAATAGATGCTGTAATTCAACTTTAAGAATGGTGAAAAGTTGAATTTGGGCAGCAGAGTGGCACACTACTTAACACTGCTGCCTCACAGCGTCAGGGTTCCAGGTTCAGCAATATATTTGCTGAGTGAGCTACTATGCAAGTGCTGATCTGTCACTGGGGAAATAGGCGCATGCACACTGGCCCCTCCGAAGCTGCTCTCCTGATTGCTGACCCCCTTCTCCTCGTTGCCAGCTTCTAAATCTGACCTCCCCGCCCACCGATTACAGCCAGCTTGTCACCATGCAAGGGGCACCCACCTACCACTGATCTCCCATTGGGGCCTTAACGGTCTCTTTCCCTACCAACAGGGAGAGCACATCTGGTCCTTTTTTTAAGTTTTTACTTATTAGTGTCACATGTAGGCACTGCACTGAAGTTACTGTGAAAATCCCCTACTCGCGACACTCTGGCGCCTGTTTGGGTACGCTGAGGGAGAATTTAACATGGTCAATGCATCTAACCAGCACGTCTTTCAGATTGTGGGAGGAAACTGGACTACTCAGAGGAAATGCACACAGACACATGAGAATGTGTAAACTCCATACAGACAGACAGATTCCATACAAGCTGGGAATTGAACCTGGATTCATGGTGCTGTGAGGCAGCAATGCTAACCAGTGTGTCACTGTGCTGCCCTGTCACACTCTGGCACTTTTTCAGGTACAATGAGAGAGAATTTAGCTACTAGCATAAGGGTGGCACGTAACTCAGTGGTTAGCGCTGCTACTTCACAGCTCCAGGGACCTGGGTTCGATTCCCGACTTGGGTCACTGTTTGTGTGGAGTTTGCACATTCTCCTCATGTCTGCATGGGTTTTCTTTGGGTGTTCTGGTTTCTGTTTTCCTGCCACAGTCAAGATATGCAAGTTAGGTTGTTTGGTCATGTCAAAATTGCCCTTTGGTATCCTGAGATGTGTAGGTTCGAGGGATTAGTGTGTGGATATGTGGGCAGGGCCTGGTTAGGATTGTGACCCATGCAGACTTGATGGGTCAAATGGCTTTCCTCTGCATTGCAGGGTTTCTATGAAAAAAGATGTTTTTTGGATACTCTTAGTCCAAAGATGTACAGGTTAAGTTGATTGTCCATGCTAAATTCCCCCTTAGTGTCAGGGGAATTAGCAAGGTCAATACTTGGGCTTATGGGGACAGGGGCTGGGTGAGATTATTATTGGCGCTGACCCAATGGCCTCCCTCTGCACTGGGGGATTCTATGATTCAGTTGGAGGGAACCCACGCAGGCATGGGAAGAACATGCAGACTTGCACAGACAGAGACCCAAGCTGGGAATTGAACCCATGTCCCTGGTGCTGTGAGGCAGCAGTGCCTCACTGTGCCACTATGCCATCCTGTAGTTGGGAAGCAGGTATAAATTCAGCTGGTAGGAACTTCTCCCAGCGGGTTGGGGGGAAGGGGTGAAGGGGAAGGAGAGATACTAGTGGACCTGGAGGCTACCATCCCGGTCATGGAGATTTCTGGTATGGGGCTGATTACGTGAAAAACCAAGGGCATGGGACCATCACACCATAAGATATAGGAGCAGAATTAGGCCACTCGACCCATCAAGTCTGCTCCGCCATTCAATCATAGTTGATATTTTTCTCATCTCCATTCTCCTGCTTTTTCCCCATAACCCCTGATCCCCTTATTAATCAAGAACCTATCTATCTCTGTCTTAAAGACACTCAATGATCTGGCCTCCACAGCCTTCTGCGGCAAAGAGTTCCACAGATTCACCACTCTCTGGCTGAAGAAATTCCTCCTCATCTCTGTTTTAAAGGATCATTCCTTCAGGCTGAGCTTGTGCCCTCTGGTTCTAGTTTTTCCTGCTAGAACCATAGAACACTACAACACAGAAACAGGCCTTTTGGCCCTTCTTGGCTGTGCCAAACAATTTTTCTGCCTAGTCCAACTCACCTGCACCTGTACCATATCCCTCCAGACCCCTCTCATCCATGTAGCTTTCCAAAACTTTCTTAAATGTTAAAAGTGAGCCCGCATTTACCACTTCATCCGGCAGCTTATTCCATGGTCCCACCACTCTCTGCATGAAGAAGCCTCCTCCTAATATTCCCTTTAAACTTTTCTGCTTTCACCCTTAAGCCATGTCGTCTAGTTATTTTCTCCTCTAGCCTCAGTGGAAAAAGACTGCCTGCATTCACTTTATCTATACCTATCATAATTTTATACACCTCTTTCAAATCTCCCCTCATTCTTCTATGCTCTAGGGAATAAAGTCCCAACCTATTCAACCTTTCTCTGTAACTCAGTTTCTCAAGTTCCAGCAACATGCTTGTAAATCTTCTCTGTACTCTTTCAACCTTATTAATATGCTTTGTAATTCTGTAATTAGGTGACCAAAACTGCCCAATACTCTAAATTCAGCCTCACCAATGTCTTATACAGCCTCATCATAACATTCCAACTCTTACACTCAATACTGTGAATTATAAAGGCCAATGTTCCGAAAGCACTCTTCACAACTCTATCTACCTGTGGTGCCACTTTTAGGGAATTATGTATCTGTATTCCCAGATCCCTCTGTTCTACTACACTCTACAGTGTCGTTCCATTTACCTTGTATGTTCTACCTTGGTTTGTCCTTCCAAAGTGCAATACCTCACACTTGTCTGCATTAAATTCCATCTGCCATTTTGTCAGCCCATTTTTCTAGCTGATCCAAAATCCCTCTGTATGCTTTGAAAACCTTCCTCATTGTCCACTACACCGCCAATCTTTGTATCATCAGCAAATTTGCTAATCCAATTTACTACATTATCATCCAGGTCATTGATATAAATACAAACAACAACGAATGACCCAGCACTGATGCCTGTGGCACACCTCCAGTCAGAGAAGCACAGGCCTCCACTCAGAGAAGCAATTCTCCACTACCACTCTCTACTTTTCAAAATGTGAAAATCTCTTGGGGAGACAGGCAGTATGATTAACAATGTCTCTACCGCTTTCTGCCTATTGAATGAATGAATGGTAAATGAGCCACCCCTTCTGCAGTATCCAGCACATAGACATTGTTACTCTTCCTGCCTATCTCCCCAACAGATTTTCACCCTTTGAAAAGTACGATCCAGGAGTTTGGCGGAACATTCTTCCACTCACTGGATGAGTGCCGTTCCAAAAACACGCAAGAAAAAGACTGGCTAGGGCTACTGGGGGGACTTTAAACTAGAAAGGTTAGGGGGAGGGAATAGTGATGTGGAGACTGGGAGCAAGGAAGTTAGCTCCCAGGCAGGGAAGGACTCTAGGCAGGATGAGAGGCAGGTTAGACGAGTGGGGGAGAAGGGAAATGTCCAGTCTGAGGGGCTGAGGTGTGTCTATTTTAATGCCAGGAGTGTAGTAAATAAGGTGGATGAACTTAGGGCGTGGATTGCTGCTTGGATTGTGATGTGGTGGCCATTACAGAGACTTGGATGTCTCAGGGACAGGACTGGGTACTACAGGTCCCGGGATTCAGATCCTTCAGGAAGGACAGGGAGGGAGGCAAAAGAGGTGGTGGAGTGGCACGGTTGATCAGGGACAGTGTCATGGCTGCAGAGAAGGTGGATACCGAGGAGGGAATGTCTACGGAGTCTCTGTGGGTGGAAGTTAGGAATAGCAAAGGGTCGGTGACGTTGCTGGGTGTATTCTATAGGCCGCCCAATAGTGACAGGGAAGTTGAGGTGCAGATAGGAAAACAGATACTGGAGAGATGTAGAAATAACAGAGTTGTTGTGATGGGAGACTTCAATTTCCCAAACATCGACTGGAATATCCCAAGGGTAAGGGGTTTGGATGGGGAGGAGGTTGTTAGGTGTGTTCAGGGGGGTTTCCTGACACAGCACGTGGACAAGCCTACGAGAGGAGAGGCTGTACTGGACCTAGTACTAGCTAATGAACCAGGACAGGTGATGGATCTCTCGGTAGGAGAGCATCTTGGGGATGGAGATCATAATTCTATCTCCTTCACCCTTGTATTGGAAAAGGATAGGATCAGGCAGGCTAGGAAGGTGTTTGTCTGGAATAAGGGGAAATATGAAGACATCAGGCAGATGTTGGGGCGAATAAACTGAAGGAGGTGTTCTTGGGGAAAAGCACAGAAGGAAGGTGGCAGATATTCAAGGAATGCTTGTCTGGAGCTCTGCACGACAACGTTCCGGTGAGACAAGGAGGTTTTGGTAGGGCGAGGGAACCGTGGTGCACGAAGGCTGTGGTGAACCTAGTCAGGAAGAAAAGAAAGGTGTATAAAAGGTTCAAAGAGCTAGGAGATGTTGGGGATCTAGAGAAGTATAAGACTTATAGAAGAGAGCTTAAAAAGGAAATTAGGAGAGCCAGAAGGGGTCATGAGAAGGCCTTGGCTGGTAGGATTAAGGAGAATCCCAAGGCCTTCTACAAATACGTGAAAAATAAAAGGATGAGAAGAGAAGGGATAGGACCTATAAAAGGTGAAGGGGGAAAAGCCTGTATGGAACCAGAAGAAATGGCAGAGGTGCTTAATGAGTACTTTGCCTCAGTATTCACGGTGGAAAGTGATCTGGGAGGATGCACTACAAGTTTGCGGAAGACTGAAAAGATTGAGTATGTAGATATTAAGGAAGCGGATGTGTTAGAACTTTTAAATGCTATTAAGATAGACAAGTCTCCGGGACCAGATGGGATGTACCCCAGGTTATTGTGGGAGGTGAGGGATGTCATTGCAGAGCCCCTGGCGATGATCTTTGTGTCGTCGATGGAGATGGGAGAGGTTCCGGAGGATTGGAGGATTGCGGATGTGGTCCCTATTTTCAAGAAAGGGAACAGGGATAGTCCTGGAAATTACCGACCGGTGAGTCTGACCTCAGTGGTTGGTAAGATGATGGAGAGGCTTCTGAGGGACAAGATTTACGAGCATTTGGAGAAGTTTAGGTTGATTAGAAATAGTCAGCATGGTTTTGTAAAAGGCAGGTCGTGCCTTACGAGCTTAATTGAGTTCTTCGAAAATGTGAATGAACACATTGACGAAGGAAGAGCAGTGGACGTGGTGTACATGGACTTCAGCAAGGCATTTGACAATGTCCCACATGCAAGACTTCTTGAGAAGGTGAGAGGCCATGGGATCCAAGGGGCTTTGGCCTTGTGGATCCAGAACTGGCTTGCCTGCAGAAGGCAGAGGGTGGTTGTGGATGGCTCTTTTTTTGCATGGAGGTCGGTCACCAGTGGAGTGCCCCAGGGATCTGTTCTAGGACCCTTGCTGTTTGTCATTTTCATAAACGACCTGGATGAGGAAGTGGAGGAATGGGTGAGTAAGTTCGCCGATGACACGAAGGTCAGTGGTGTTGTGGATGGTCTGGAGGGATGTCAGAAGTTGCAGCATGACATTGACAGGATGCAAGACTGGGCGGAGAAGTGGCAGATGGACTTCAACGCGGATAAATGTGTTGTGGTCCATTTTGGCAGATCCAACGGGATGAATGAGTACACTATCAAAAGGTAGGAGTCTTAGCTGTGTGGAAGAGCAGAGGGATCTTGGGGTCCGGGTCCATAAGACTCTCAAAACGGCCTCCCAGGTGGAGGATGTGGTTAAGAAAGCTTACGGTGTACTGGCCTTCATTCATCGAGGGATTGAGTTCAGGAGTCAGGAAGTAATGCTGCAGCTTTATAGGACCCTTGTCAGACCACACTTGGAATACTGTGCGCAGTTCTGGTCGCCTCACTATAGGAAGGACATGGAAGCTATTGAAAGGGTGCAGAGGAGATTTTCAAGGATGTTGCCTGGATTGGGAGGCATGCCTTATGAAGACAGGTTGAGGGAGCTGGGACTGTTCTCCCTGGAGAGACGAAAGTTGAGAGGCGACCTGATAGAGGTTTACAAGATATTGAGAGGAATAGATAGGGTGGAGTCTCAGAGACTATTTCCCAGGGCTGAAATGGTCGCGACGAGAGGGCACAGATTTAAGGTGCAGGGAAGCAAGTACAGAGGGGATGCTAGGGAAAAGTTTTTCACTCAGAGGGTGGTGAGTGAATGGAATCGGCTGCTGTCGGTGGTGGTCGAGGCGAACTCGCTGGGGTCTTTTAAAAGACTTCTGGATGAGTATATGGGATCCAATGGGATTGGGGGCTATAGATAGGTCTATGACTGGGTAGGTTTTGATGTGTTCGGCACAACTTGTGGGCGGAAGGGCCTGTTTGTGCTGTAGTGTTCTATGTTCTATGTTCTAATCTTGATATGCTCCAGGACAAAGCAGCATACTTGATCACTACCTTGAATGTTCACTCCCTCCATCCACCATTAGCACAAAGTGGTAGTGTGTGCATCATCTACAAGATGCACTGCAGCTGTGGAAGATGGAACCAGCCATTAGCAGGTGAAGGGCCTGGATCTTTTTTGCAGCATCCTTAAGAAAACACAGAATGTTCCAAGTGTTGATTGTGCTCGAAGAAAATCAGAATGTTTATTGAACATTGCCTGCTAAAAATGTCAAGGATTCTGCACAACTGCGTGTATAAATGATAATGACGCAAATGAAAGGTTGAAATGATGCTGCTTTCTATTGGTTGACAGTACCCACCAAACAGTGAGGCTACTGACGCTTTCTCTCTCATTGGCTAAAAAAATGCTATAACTGACACTATCCTGCAGAACTCTGGGAGTACCTCATAGTGAGATTTATTGTGTCTGTTATGCTTGAGAACAAGTAATAAAAACTTAGAAGATCGAGCGCTCAATGTGCCTAGTTAACACTCAATGCTCAAAGGTTTCTTTGACAACATCTTCCAAACCTGTGACCTCTACTGCCTAGAAGAACATAAATACAAGGTAACAGCATTATGTACAAGTCCTCCTCCAAACCAGAGACTATCCTTGGAAACATATCTTCATTCCTTCACTGTGTTGAATCAAAATCCTGGAACTCCCTCACTAACAGCACTGCGGGTGTACCTACACCATATGAACAGCAGCGGTTCAAGAAGGCATCTCACCACCACCTTTTCAAAGGAAATTAGGGATGGGCAATAAAAATACTGGCCTAGATAGTGATGATCAGGAAAGAATAAAAATGATCCTTAAAACATATTGGCTAGAATTTTGCCACTTTGCCCACCATGGGAATTGGAGCAGGCGAAGGAGAGTCAATGGAAAGGTCCTTGGGTGAGATTTTACGGTTTTGGGACAAGCCGGGTGGTAAAATCCCACCCAGAGTCTGATTGCAGGCTTTTATTGTGCACTCCCTCCTTTACAACACTTCAAAACCACTTCATTGCTTGTTAAATGTGCTTTGCAATATTCTGAAGTCATGTAAGACATTTTGTAAAATCTTTCTGTTCCCTTCCTTTGCCTGTCAGCTCCTGGTTACAAAACCTAAGGTCTAGTGCACTTTTTATTTTTAAGAGTTCTGTGCTAGATATGCCACATGAGCAAAATATAGCAGAAAACTTTGCAGCAACCAACGATGTTATAGAGGATTAGAAAAGACTGGATTTGCTGGAAGCAGTCATGGTGACGTGAATCCAGAATGACTTATCCATCAATTTAATAATTTGCTGAATCTGATTATTGTGGCCCTGGGCCAGCAGACCAGCAATGTTGAAAGAATTGATACATGGGGCAGAAAGGTCATGAATCAGTGGAGAAGGGAACAATTATGGCTTTCACATCAGAGTACAAATAGTATTACTATCATGGCCGACTCTTTCTAAAGTTTTTCTTTTCAATTCAATTGTTAGCTATGTAGCTTTAAATATTTGCACAGATCTCCAAATAATTTTGGTTTGATTTGTTTTGATTTAATTTATTATTGTCACATTATTAGTGTACAGTGAAAAGTATTATTTCTTGCGCGCTATACAAAGCATACTGTTCACAGACAAGGAAATAGACAGTGCAGAGTGTAGTGTTACAGTCACAACTAGGGTGTAGTGAAAGATCAACTTAATGCAAGGTAGGTCCATCAAAAAATCTGACAGTAACAGGGAAGATGTTCTTGAATCAGTTGGTACATGACTTCAGACTTTTGTATCTTTCTCCCGAAAGAAGAAGGTGGAAGACGGAATGTCCAGGGTGCGTGGGGTCCTTAATTATGCTGGCTGCTTTGCAGAGGCAGTGGGAAGTGTAGACAGAGTCAATTGATGGGAGACTGATTTGTGTGATGGATTGGACTATATTCACAACCTTTTGTAGTTATTTGCAGTCTTGGGCAGAGCAGGAGCCATACCAAGCCGTGATACAGCCAGAAAGAATGTTTTCTATGGTGCAGCTGTAAAAGTTGGTGAGAGCCGAAGCTGACATGCCAAATGTCTTCCAAGAAATTCAAGACATTAGTGGGCTTTCTTAACAATAGTTTTGGCATGGTTGGTGGTGACAGAGTTTACACTTCTGATAACTCATGTCTTCTAGTTTTGGCTACCACAGGAGTAAAATAGGACAGGGAATCATGTTCCAAGAAAGAGCAACAATAGTCCTCCTATATCTCTCCTCTCCCCTGCCCACTACTGGAAAATCTCTGCAAGAATGGTTACTGGTTGAGTTGGGTTGAGTAATAATTCTTAAGCCCGCACCAATTATGGAAACATGGAAACTAGGAGTAGAACCAGGCCAATCAGCCCTTTAAGACTGCTCTGCCATTCAATATGATCATGGTTGATCTTCTATCTCAATGCCATATTCCAGCATTCTCACCATAATTCTTTAAGCCATTAGTGGATAGAAAGCTATCCATTTCCATCTCTTCATCTAAGTCCTACCTATCTATCCCGAGACTGTGACCAATCCTACATCCAATCTGTCCAACTCTGTCAGAATTTTATACATTTAATGAGACCTCCTCTCATTTGTCTTAATTTCAGTGAATACTGGTGCAGTCGACCCAATCTCTCCTCAGACCACATTAGCCCCACATCCTCCAGTTGGCTCATTATTACAGCTTCTTTCAATTGATCTATCAGGCCAAGGATCAGGAAGTTCCCTGGCCTTGCTGCTGGCTTTTTGATTTAGAGTCCATGTATAGGATAGGTTAAGAACTGGCCTGACCAAGGTGAGAGTGAAATGGCAGTGAAGGAAATGACAATACCTTGAACTTTCTGTAAATATAGATCACCCGCCCTGCTGATGCTTCATTTCAAGCCTTTTTCTTTGGCAGCTTTTTGCTAATGACTGTTTGCTATTGAATCATCATAGAACCATAGAACCTACAGTGCAGAAAGAGACCCTTCGGCCCATCAAGTCTGCACAGAACGCAATCCCACCCAGGCCCTACCCCTATATCCCTACATGTTATACTCACTAATCCCTCGAACCTACACATTCCTGGATACTAAGGGACAACTTCTTAGCATAGCCAATCAACCTAACCCACACATCTTTGGACTGTGGGAGGAAACAGGAGCATCCGGAGGAAACAAGGTGAATGTGCAAACTCCACACAGACAGTGACCCAAGCCAGGAATCAAACCCAGGACCTGGAACTGTGAAGCAGCAATGCTAACCACTGTGCTATCGTGCCTTCCATTCTAAGGGCCAGGGCCTAAGTCTGCCTCAGCTGGAACAGGAGTTGAAGTGGCACCATTGACATTATTTTGACCCATGTTAAAAGCCAAACCAAAGGCTCCAAGATGTTTTGTGAAGCCTAGACCCTAAGTTTTACATTGATTTTGGCATTGGTGAGCATAAGATGTTTCACTCCAGGTATGATTCAAGTGACCCACTAGGAACTTTTATCCAACAAAGTTTATTAAAGAACAGTTAGAATATAATAAAAAGAATTAGTGTAACTTTTACCAATTACAAGACTTAAGCGTAACTCCCAACAACTAGCTATCCCCGTTGTTCCACATTAAACACCATTCCACAGACATACACTCTCCTTTTAAAATTTAGTTTACCTATTAGTGTCAGAAGCAGGCTAACATTAACATTGCAATGAAGTTACTGTGTAAATCGCCAGAAACCCACATTCCGGCACCTGTTCGGGTACATTGAGGAAGAATTTTATTATGGCCAATACACGTCTTTCGGACTGTGGGATGAAACTGGAGCACCCAGGCGAAACTGACACAGACGTGTGGAGAACATTCAAACTCCACACAGTAATCCAAGCCAGGAATCGAACCTGGGTCCCCAATGCTGTGAAGCAACAGTGTTAACCACTGTGCCACGGTGCTGCCCTTAGACTTCAGACTTAGCACAAAACAAGTATGCTCACGTGATGCTGGATTTTCAGCTTTGTAACACTTATGGACAAGAATTCAGGCAGCTGTTTGCAAAGTATATCCTTAAAACAGCCAAACTTTAGAGAGGTAAACTTAATCTCTGGTCACTTCCAGTCTTCAGGTTCCAGAGAGGGGGAAAATCTGCTGTTGTCTCTCTCAGCTTTGAGCTGCTTCTGAACTTGAAGTTAAAAACTGAAATGCTCTGTGAAAAAAAGCTGCCCCCGTGCATATCACCTGAACTGTCATTCAACACAGTCCAGTTCCACTTAGCAATCCCAAGGGATCATTAAAACCACAGAGCGCTGCATTAGTTCAGATTAAAATCAAAATGATATCAATTCTACTGACTCAGTAACAATCCAGGACACTGGCTCCAGACAACACGGTGCTGACAAAACATCCTGCAGAGAAACATGATTACAGTACATTTCTGAAAGGCGCAGAAGCCTCTCATGGAGGACGGACATTGAGGAGCGACCTGATAGAAATCTTCAAGATTATGTGAGGCCTGGACAGAGTGGATAGTCAGAATCTTTTTCCCAGGGTGGAAGAGTCAATTGTTAGGGGGCATAGGTTTAAGGTGCAAGGGGCAAGGTTCAAAGGAGATGTATGAGGTAGGTTTTTTACACAGAGGTGCCTAGAACTCATTGCCAGGAGAGTTAGTGGAAGTGGATACAGCAGTGACTGTTAAGGGGCACCTTGAAAAGTACATGAATAAGATGAGAATTGAGAGATATGGTCTCCGCAGGGTAGGAGGTTTTAGTTAAGTTGAGCAGCATAGTCAGTGCAGGCTTGGAGGGCCGAGGGGCCTGTTCCTATGCAGTAATTTTCTTTGCTCTTTGTTCTTTAGTATCATTACAACCACATGCTAGTTAGCAGAGTGAACTGCTCCCATTCTGGCCTTTTGTGCACTCCTAGTCATTTACCTCACTTCCTCCTTAAAGACACTTCTTAAAACCTACCTCTTTGACAAGAATCTTTGTCACCTGTCCTATTGGGCCAACTACATTGGTCCCATCCATGGTGGGACCCATTGTGAGTGAGAATGGAAGATTTGGCATTGCAGCCAAAACTCCATTCAACCTCAGCAGTCTCGGAAAATCCCAGTCGGGAATGAAAACAGAAGATTTTGGCCAATACCTCCTAAATATGGCTGGGTGTCACACCATATTTTATAATGCTCCTGTGAAACATTTTGTGATGATTGATTATGCTAGAGGTGTAAATGGTTATTGGTGCTGGGACATTTTTATGCTCAAAGGTGCTTTAGACTAAAGTTCCTAAAGTGCAATGGCAGAAACTAAATGATAGAATCATAGAATCCCTATAGATCAGAAAAAGGCTACTCAGCCCATCAAGCCTGCATCAACAACAATCTCACCCAGGCTCTATCCCTGAATTGCTTGCATTTACCCTATTTATCCCCCTGACACTAAGGTGCAATTTAGCATGGCCAATCCACCCAAACTGCACATCTTTTGGAGGAAATTGGAGCACCCAGAGGAAACCCACGCAGATATGGGGAGAACATGGAAACTCCACATAGCCAGTGACCCTAGGCCGGAATTGAATGAGTTTCCCTGGCAGCAATGCCATCCCTAAATGCTGTTAAAGAGTCCAGAAGAGGTCAGACCACGAATCTGAAACACAACCTATTCCCTTTATATTCCAGTCACCTCAAGATAAATGTGGCCATTAGCATTTTCATTACTTTTGTGCCTGTGTACTGGCTTTTAATGACTTGTTAGGCCATTATGAAAGGCTGTGCTGAGAATGATGAATGTCACACTTATTTCTCGGCCATCCAGTGCTGGTGTTAAAACCTGTGGTTGGACATGAGGTAGTGTCACTTATCTCTATATCGTTTTGTGATCTGGGAGCATTTGGACATCATTCCTCAGCATCAATTAGCCTGATTTGATAAGCACATGGAAAGGCTGGACATGAAGTTTTGAAGAATTTAACAACAGAAGAAAAGGTTTTTAAAATTCATCATCTGAACATAAATTGATGAACTGAGAATGCTTGTCCATGAGATTAATTGTAATGTTCTCATTTTGTCCAAGATGTGATCAGGCAATATTATCCTCAATGTTCCTATTTCTATTCTTACTTTGTCCCTGCAATGACAGAGAAATGTTTTTACTTAAATGCTCTGCAAGTAGAAAATCCATTGATGTAAGCACAAAGGCACGGGCTTGGAATTAATTTTAATTCCTTCTATCTTGAGAGCATGAAGTTTTAAATACTCAATGATATATCAGCAACACTTCCTGCTGACTATCTCTTCAGCTGGAGGTCAGAAGTCAGGAGACATTTTTTAAGAAATGGAAAGAAATGGGAAAAATGAAGCAAGATTGCCAAACGTAGGTATGTGCTTGTCCCCTTAGAGATTTCAGAGCTAAAGTTAATTGAGAAGAACACAAGGCATTCAGTTGTGTGTTGAAATAATGGGCCATATTGCCCCTTAATTTTTTTATTATTAGTGACACAAGCAGGCTTACATTAACACTGCATTGAAGTTGCAATGAAAATCCTCTGGTCGCCACACTCTGGTGCCTGTTTGGGGATACTAGGGGAGAATTTATCAGAGCCAATGCACTTAACCAGCACATCTGTCAGACTTTAGAATAGATTTAAGAATGAGTCAACCACGAACTTCTTCCCCAAAAGGTTGTGAATCGATGGAATTACTTGCCCAGTTGAGGCAATCTCACTGAATGTTTTTAAGGGAAAGATAGATAGACTTTTGAACAGTAAAGGAATTAAGGGATACAATGAGCGGGCGGGTAAGTGGAACTGAGAACATGAAAGAGCAGCCATGATCTTATTAAACGGTGGAACAGGCTCAAAGGGGCAGACGGCCTACTCTTGCTCCTGCTTCTTCTGTTTGGATGTTCTCATATTCAATCTCTCCTTAAAGGGCAACCTTCTCATTCAGGAATCTCAGGAGCATTTGTTGAACCCTCACTAGGGAAATTATACCTTTCATTATGGGTGCCAAAGCTGTACAGTACTGGTATTGACAAAGCCCCTGCCATTGCATTACATATTCTCATCCCTTACACTCAATGGTCAGTGTATCATTTGCTTTCCTAATTTCCTGTTGTACATACATGTTAGCCTTTTGTGTTTTCTAGGCTCCTATGTGTTTATAACGTTATTTATTGCTTTCATATATTGTATAATGGGTTTTTTTAACTGACTCAATGAGGTGATCTTAAACCTTGTATATTTAAACATGAGCTTCTTTACATTGTACTGTGGACAGTGCTATTCTCGACATTAACCTTTGCTCTGCCAACCACCTTTACGTTACAATGGTACTCACACAATATCACAACACAGTGTATGAAGTTCTTGGGACAGAAAGAGTTATATAATTGGCCAGAAACATACATTTAGAATTAGAACCACATGAGCTGTTAAACTAGGATCCTTTACTACCTCTTTCAGCAGATTCCATCTGCCATGTGTGAATAGCAGCCTCAAGTAGGTAAAATGCACCACACAATTTTCAATATACTACTATGAAGGCAGGACTGGACATAAGGAGCCGGGGGCACTGGAAAGTAGTGGAAAGCCCACCAACATGGATCCTCAGTGTGATGTTGTCTCCAACTGTGTTTCCCAGGGAGGAGCACCACTCACTCAACAGAAGTGCAATCAAAGTAAGTAAGACCTCAGTTATGGATCATTTTCTGAGAGCAATGGGAGTAGTAATACTTCAGGGGCAGCATCTTGGCAGAAAGTCAAAGGTCTAACTAAGGCCCGATGAAATATTGGCATCTGCAGGACACAAGGCTAATCATGGATAAAGCTATTCTTGTGAAGGGCTTTGCTCACCACCCTGAGAACATTCAGTCTTGTCCCTGTTTTTTTTTAATACTCCTTCTGGATCTTGTCACGTGAAGCTTTATTCCGAGACACTGAGATCTCTCTCTCTCGTCCTCAGTGGCATTCACCCAACCATTCCTTTGTGGCCACCCATCAACCTACCAATGCCTCTGCTCCACTGCCCACAGTGGATGTGGGGGTACCAATTTTTCTGCCACTTCCTAAAAACTTGTACCATAGGGCGGTGTGGGCTTGGCACCCCACAATGTTTTGTTCTTCATGAGAAATTCAGCCTAGAAAATGGTGCAATTGAGCCCAGGATGATTAGATAAATTCTAGGGGATAAATCATAAGACCACAGAATATTGGAGCAGAATTAGACAATTCGGCTCATCGAGTTTGCTCTGCCATTCAATCACAGCTGATATTTCTCAGCTCTGTTCTCCTGTCTTTTCGTCATAACCTTTTATCCCTTACCAATCAAGAATCTATCTCTGTCTTAAATACACTCCATAACTTAGCCTCCACAGCCTTCTGTGGCAATGAATTCCACAGATTTGCCGCTCTCTGGCTGAACAAATTTCTCTTTATCTCAGTCCTAAAGGGTCAGCTCTTTACTCAAAGGCTGTGCCTTCAGGTCCTAGTCTCTCCTACTAATGGACACATCTTCCCCACATCCAGTCTATCCAGACTTTCAGTATTCTGAAAGTTTCAATAAATACCCTCCTCATCCTTCTTACCTCTATCAAGTACAGATCCAGACTCCTCCAACGCTCCTCATGTGTCAATGGCCTGTTGAAAATGTCCCATTTCTGGTGGTCTTGTTCCCAATGATATGTCATACTATATTAATTCATTGAGGGAGGTGTGTGTGTGTGTGTGTGTGTGTGTGTGTGTGTGTGTGTGTGTGTGTGTGTGTGTGTGTGTGTGTGTGTGTGTGTGTAAAACTCTGCTTTCTCAACCAACAACAATAAAAGACAATCAATATGGAGGGGCTTTCTGCACATAAATTTTCTGTTGTCTCTTGTGTTTTCTTCGTACCTCATTAGCTGCAAAATGCATCAGGAAATTTTGAGGTTGTAAATGAAACAATACAGATCTTTCTAATGAAATGATATTTTACAGAGGCACAATCCAGAAAAAAACATGCAATTCCAAAAAGTTTGTGAGTGCAAAAATAACAGGACACTGAAATATCAAGATTAATGATTGTGAAAGACAGAAAGGATCACAAGTTTGTTTGATCATGCTTTTATTATTGTGCTAAGTCATAACTGCAGCTAGGCATATTCATTAATAACAGTTTCTAAAACAAAAAAAATCTGATTAATGTGGAGAACGGACTTAACTCACCTTCAGAAGATTTTAATACACCATAAAAAATAAACTACAAGAGAAAATAATCAAAGTGTAAGTTGTAAAACGATATGACTCCATCAGGAGTGAGTCTACATCTATTAAGAATATTCTTTCAATAACACCAGTACATCTCCCAATATCCATAAGACATCGCAGTGGAAACCTCAGTTCAACAAACACAAAGTGAAGGGGAATTTTTTCATCTTTTCATCCATTAACTGCAACAGTTTCTGTGATGTGAGAATACAAATGTGGATTCTGTATTTAATATGCAGTGGATTACAAGTGAAATGTTCTTGACACTTTTTTTTATTTGTGAGTGTTCTTGAATCTGATGGGGATAAGAGTGGTAATGTCACTGGGCTAGTATTCTTCAAGAAGAAGAATTTCATTTGTAATCGAGCAGTTCTTTTATGTGAGTTCACAACCCCCTGACCCTTCATAAGTCGAGCCCAATGTATACAATGCTTTCTAGGTATTGTTCCTTTCAATACCATATCTGATCTCTTCTCCATACAGGATCATTTCTCTTATGTCTCTGAATTTGAGCAGCTGTCACAGACAAATGATCTACAATTGAAAGCTAAAGAATATTAGTAAAATTATTTGATGCTATCTACTAAATAGATAAAGATAAGTATGAGCATTGGCATAGAACACTAATTGATGACATTTCACATCAAAGGAGAATTTAAATAACATCAGTGGCCACCTTTACAATTGGCTAGCAGTTAATGATAAGATGCATTTATATGGCCCAAAAATTGTAGTTAGGAGTCAATGATGAGATATGGCTCTTGAGGCTAAAGGGATCAAGAGACGTGAGGGAAAGAGGGGAATCAGGATATTGAATTTGATGATCAAAATCAAAATATCATTCTCCATAAGGACAGTTACCCAAGCTGGGAATCAAGCCTCAGTACTGGGCACTGCGCAAACTGCTGTGATAACCTCAAAGGCCTAGTAGCCTACTCCTGCTTCTAGTTTCTATGTCCATGTCTATCAGTCAATAATGTGAAATGATGAATACATAAATAAAGGTGAAACCTTTGTACACCAAAGATTATGCTCAATTCTTCTTTTCCCAGCTGAGCATAGTTGAATTCAGTACTAGTTAGGTATGCAAAGCAAAAGCTATTGGTCCTACTTTTCCAAATGCATTATTTATAAAACTACTGTCCCCACTTCATAAGGGAATAATAATGGTAGTTTCCGATTAGAATTAACCAATACTTCAGACTTCTGCAATGTATCTTTGACATCCCCAGTATGCTTTCTCACATTCTGTTGTCTAGTCTCATGGCAGTTTCACACATAAATTATGCAATGGCTTCAATTATGTCGATAAATTAGGAACAAATAATAAGAAACATGCTTTAATAATTTATTAATCCTAGAGTGTGTCATATTTTGGACATGGTGCTTCTAAAGTATCACATATATTCATATATATTTTTAGTTGTTTTGTATAGGCCTTTAATATCAATAACATGGCCCAAATACTGGACTGGCATCTGAAAAAAGTCACACCTCACTTTCTGGATACACCAACCATGTGCTTGAAGATTTTCCGGTCTTGCTTCTATATTATTCAAGTGCCATTGTTCACTGGACCTTGAAATTAGAATAAAATCCATGTAACATTGTAAACTAGAGAAGCTACTTAAGATCTGATCCATTGATCTTTGGAACTGGGATGCTGCCAATTTTATTCTGAAATCTTTTATGATAAAATAGACCTTTATGAGTAATGATGGTAAGCTATAGCTAAGATCTGGCGGCTACATTCCTCTGTAAATATGCTTGTGAAAGGTCAATCTTACAGAATTTCTTACAGTTATTTCTGATAACAGAGCAAACAAAATCATAAAATCATAGAACCCCAACAGTGCAGAAGGAGCCATTCGGCCCAGTGAGTCTGCACTGATAACATTCCCACTCTATCATTGTAACACCATGCATTTACCTTAGGTAATCCCCCTAAAGGAATAATTTAGTATGGTCAATCAACCTAACCCACACATTTTTGAACTGTGGTGAAAAGGGAGCACCTGAGAAAACCCATACAGATGTGCAAGCATTCTCCACAAGGACAGTTACACAAGCTGGGAATCAAACCTAGGTACTGGACACTGCGCTAACCGCCGTGATAATCAGTTTTGACCACTGTGCCACCGTTCTGCCCAAATCTTCAATTATAGGAAGCAGATATTGATCAGCTCACCATCTGTGGATCTGTGGTTGTTTTGAAATTACCAAAAACATGAACTGAGCCATTTGACTCCTACTAGATTCCGGCAAGAATAAGGTCCGCACAAGGTGACAAATACACATTTCTTCTTTCTCTTAAAGGCATGGAAGTGATCAGGAAGTCATTCCCAAACAGTTACACATCTCCAGCGAGCTCATCACTCAACCTGGGAACAGTAAATTTCAAGGATAATGGTCAGCACGGAATTCTGAATATGTACGATGTGAATGGCAGCACTCTTGCGCACATCTGGGGTCAACTGCAAGCAGTGCAGTTTTTGTCATCAACACATGACAATCTTTCACCAGCCATTGAGAAGTCGACTTGGCTGCAGTGAACATAATTCACTCAAGAAATGTGCTTTTACATCCACAAGGGTCACAGCTCAGAGCTGATCCACAAGATTAGATGCCATATTCTCCAAGACACAGGATCATACATTATTTAATCATGTGTTGCAAGACTTACACTTACACTACTTACACTCAGGCTCTGGATTGACACATTCCCTGAGGTGACACAGAGAGTGAATGACTAATATGATTTTGCTCAATAGAATATGAACATGACAGTCACAAAGGAGCGGGTGCTTAAGTCACCCTTGAAGTAAAACAGACATAGAACAAAATGTAAGAGGGCATTGGACCATAAAATCACATCCTGGGGCATTGAACCATAAAATCAAAGTGCATTTGCAAAGATGTGTTTTATATATACAGAAATTGAGCATCCATGCCACTAATATCCAATCATAATTTCTTAACTTTATATACTTACTGCTATGCCTGGGTGTAGCCACAATATCGGCGGCTGAAGTGGAGGCAGCCTAGTGACTATTGTGCCTGTTGTCTGTGATGACCTTCTCATGATGTGGAGATACCAGTATTGGACTGGGGTAAGCACAGTAAAAAAAACCCCACAACACCAAGTTAAAGTCCAACAGGTTTATTTGGTAGCACAAGCCACAAGCTTTTGGAGCACGTTGCAGGAAAGGATGTCCTGAGGCATGGTACATTGGGGAGACCATGCAGGTGCTATGACAATGGACAAATGAACACTGTTCAAAAATCACCAGGCAAGAGTGATATTTTCCTGTTGGGGAATACTTCAACAGTCACAGGCATTCAACCTCTCATCTTCATGCAAGCATTCTACAAGGTGGCCTTCATGACACGTAACAATGCAGAATCGCATTTAGTGCAAATACTTCTGAAACCTTTTGCATTAGTTAAAACTATGTGGTGCTAGGAATTGGCACTGCCTACCACTCTGGTCCTGTGCCCAGACTGAAATTTCCACTCTTGCATCTGTTCTGGGTGCAAGGGCACTAATAGGAATGTTTAAAGGGGTGGCACGATGGTAGGGTGGTTAGCATTGCAATCTAACAGTGCCAAGGACCCGACCTCGGTTGTCTGTGTGCAGTTTGCACATTCTCCCTGCGTCTGTGTGGATTTCCTCGGAGTGCTCCGGTTACTTTCACAATCTGAAAATATATGGATTAGGTTGATTGGTCATGCTAAATTGCCCCTTAGCAGGATTAGCAGGGCAAATATGTGGTTTTACGGGGATAGGGCCCGGATGAAATTGTGGTTGGTGCAGATTCAATGGGCTGAATGGCCTCCTGCTGCACTGCAGGGATTCTATTGTAAAAAAGCTTTTGAAAATAAGGTTGTTTTCAATTTACTGAAAAATTGGCTATTCCCATTTGACTGGAAAATGGTTCTGCATTTATTTTCAGTGCCATTTTCAATAATTATAAAATGGGCTACTTACATTCAGATGTTGGATTGGTGCTGAAGTGTTGATTTTTTTTCTGTGATAAACTCATTAATCATCCTGTACCAAGAATAATTCATCTCTTGACTCCCCAGAGCCTATTCACAATCTGCAAGGCACGAGTTTGGAGTGTGATGGAATGCTCTCCACTTGCCTGGTTGAATGAAACTCTAACAACACTCAAGAAGCTGGACACCATCCAGGACAAAGTGAACAGCTTAATCATCCAACACTTTCAACATTGAGTCCCTCAACCATGACAGCAGTGTGCACCATCTATTACACCCATCAGAAGGGGTTGGGGCGGGGGGGGAGGTGGAGGGAGAGGGGGGACCGTTATTTCATGTTGGGACATCCTGCCATGTGGCATGTTGGCCAATACAGGAGGCTAACTTTGCGGGCTTTGTTTCAATTGTTATCTCAAACTGTTTTCCTTCAGGATCATGTTGCAGCATTGCTGGAATTGCTGTCCAGGGCATTCCTCCTCCTCTTGAATAATTTCATGGATTCTGTTGTGCCAGCCTGTGTGTGCAGATGGAGTTGTGATTCACTTGCTGACTCCTGCACCGAATACGCATCTCATGTTCCAGTTTCGTAGAGTCAATTGTAACCCACAACCCTACTGACTCATACAAACAGCTGCCACTGAGCTACAACAAACACAAACTAGCAGGTGAAGAAATGTTACTCTAACTCCTCTTTGTGAGTGTGAGATTGCTGAATTATAACCAGGGGCGTAAGGCTTAGCTTATTGTACTGTATGAAGTACAACAGTGGTATTGATCCTGGGCTAGTAATCCAGAGATCCTGGGGACCTGGGTTCGAATCCCATCACAGCAGATGGTGAAATTTGAATTCAGTAAAAATTTGGAACTAAAAGTCTAATGATAAACATGAAAGCATTATCGATTGCTGTAAAAAGCCAACTGGTTCACTAACATCTTTTAGGGAAGGAATTTTACAGCAACATGGTTAACTCACCTTTCAGGCATTTCAGGCTCTCTGAAATGGCCTGGCAAGTCACTCGGTTCAAGGTTAGTTAGAGACAGACAATAAATGCTGGCCGGTCAGTGATACCCACATACCATGAACAAACTTTAAAAATGTCCCACTTCTATCCCTATAGAAGGAAAATGCTGAAGATGCTTGAAATCTGAAATATAAACAGAAATGCTGGAAAAACTCAGTAGGTCTCACAACATCTGTGGAGTGAGGAACAATTAACAGGTCAAGTCATAAAAACCTAAAATCATAGAATCCTACAGTGCAGAAGGAGCCATTTGGTCCATTGAACCTGTACTGACCTCAATCATACCCAAGCCCTATTCCCATAACCCCATGCATTTACTCTAGCTAGTTCCCCATACACTGAGGGCTAATTATCGTGGCCAATCCACCCAATTTGCACATCTTTGGACTGTGGGAGGAAACCTAGGCAGACATGCGGAGAAAATGCAGAGTCTGTACACAGTAATCCAAGCTGGGAATTGAACCCAGGTCTCTGGCACTGTGGGGCAACAGTGCTAGCACTGTGCCACTGTGTTACCCAAGTCATAACACTCTTCTTCATAACTCTGAAGAAGATGATGTGGAGATGCTGGTGTTGGACTGGTGTTGGCACAGTAAGGAGTCTCATAACACCAGGTTAAAGTCCAACAGGTTTATTTCATAGCATGAGTTTTAGGAATGCCACTTCTTCATCATCACTCACGATGAAGGATCAGCACTCCGAAAGCTTGTGCTCCCAAATAAACCAGTTGGATTTCAGCCTGCTATTCTGAGACTTTCTACTGAAGAAGAGTCAAAATAATAACTTTGTTTTTCTCTTTCCACAGATATTGTCAGAGCTGTGGATTTTTCCAGCATTTCCTGTTTTTACTCTGTTTTTCAGTTAACAGTTTAACGCTTGTTTCCCTCATAGGCTTTAATCAATGTAGCTAAACTAAGGCTGATGATGAAATGAGGCTTCATTGGGTTTAGGCAAATGTACGCTTTCTCTTTTCAAATAAAACGACCTTTACTTTCAGCTGTTGTGGGATAACAGACTTCGACTCACTGTGGTTTAGGATGCTTACTCTGCGTTGCACTGTCATCATAGTGATTCACTTTGGATCCTCTGTATCATCTTCCTGAGTATCTGAATGGTTTGCCTGCTGTGTAGCATCATTCCAACCACCAGTCAGAAGCCTTTTGGTTTTCTGGCCTGACAGTAAGTAAACTACTGAATGCCACAGGCAAGTTTACACTGGATGTATAAGAGATGATAGCCTAGAGGGATTGTCCAGAAACTTAGCTAATGTTCTAAAGTTTATTTGATTAGTGTCATGAGTAGGCTTACATTAACATTCTTTCTGCTTAGAAAGGAAACAGAACTGCAGGGCACAGCCTCAAAATAAATGGGGGGGGGGCGCGGTAGTTTTAGAACAGAGTTGAGGAGGAACTTCTTCACTCATAGGGTGAAATTGCAGGGTGATGTAAATGTAGTTATGGAGAATACTGAGGTACAGGGTAGCAAACTGGAAAGTATCGAAGCAGATAGGGAGGATGTGCTAGATATTCTCGAGGGTTTGAAGTTGGATAAGTCCCCTGGGCCGGACGGGATTTACCCTAGGATTCTCTGGGAGGCAAGAGAGGCGATTGCAGAGCCTCTGGCTCTGATCTTCAGGTCGTCGTTGGTTACGGGTGTGGTTCCGGAGGACTGGAGGATAGCGAATGTGGTCCCATTGTTCAAGAAGGGGAAGAGAGACCTTCCAGGGAATTATAGGCCAGTGAGTCTTACTTCTGTTGTGGGCAAAGTATTGGAGAGAATAATTAGGGATAGGATTTATAGTTATTTAGAGAGAAATGAATTGATTGGGGATAGTCAGCATGGTTTTGTGAAGGGTAGGTCGTGCCTTACTAACCTCATTGAGTTTTTTGAAAAAGTGACTAAGGAGGTGGATGGGGGTAAGGCGGTTGATGTGGTATATATGGACTTTAGTAAGGCGTTTGATAAGGTGGCCCATGGAAGACTTCTGCAGAAAATGCAGATGTATGGGATAGAGGGTGATTTAGCTAATTGGGTTAGGATTTGGCTAGCAGATAGAAGACAGAGGGTGGTGGTTGATGGGAGATATTCATCGTGGAGTTTGGTGACAAGTGGTGTACCTCAGGGGTCTGTTTTGGGGCCCCTGCTGTTTGTAATTTTTATAAATGATCTGGATGAGGGTATTGAAGGATGGATTAGTAAATTTGCAGATGACACTAAAGTCGGTGGAGTGGTAGATAGTGAAGAGGGGTGTTATAGTTTGCAGAGGGACTTGGACAAGTTGCAGAGCTGAGCCGAGAGGTGGCAAATGGAGTTTAATGTGGAAAAGTGTGAGGTAATGCACTTTGGCAGGAACAATAAATGTGTAGAGTATAGGGCTAATGGTAGGGCTCTTAATAGTGTTGAGGAACAGAAGGATCTTGGTGTATGTGTCAATAGATCCCTGAAAGTAGGCAGTCAAGTGGATAAAGTTGTTAAGAAGGCATATGGAGTCTTAGCTTTTATTGGTAGGGGGATTGAATTTAGGAGCCGCAGCATCATGTTGCAACTGTACAAAACTCTAGTGCGGCCGCACTTGGAGTATTGTGTGCAGTTCTGGTCCCCACATTATAAGAAAGATGTGGAGGCATTGGAGAGGGTACAGAGGAGGTTTACCAGGATGTTGCCTGGTATGGATGGCAGGTCTTATGAAGAGAGGCTGAGGGATTTGAGGTTGTTTTCGTTAGAAAGGAGGCGGCTAAGAGGGGACCTTATCGAAACATATAAGATGATTAGAGGTTTAGATAGGGTGGACAGTGATAGCCTTTTTCCTAGGATGGAGAAAGCTAGCACGAGGGGACACAGCTTTAAATTAAGGGGTGATAGTTATAGGACGGATATCAGAGGTAGGTTCTTTACCCAAAGGGTGGTTCGGGAGTGGAATGCCCTGCCTGCAGCAGTTGTAGATGCGCCAAGTTTGGTGGCGTTTAAGAGGTTAGTTGATAAGTATATGGAAGAGAAGGGAATGGTTTAGTTTGGAGGTGCATTGCTTTTTATATTGGTCGGCGCAACATCGAAGGCCGAAGGGCCTGTTCTGTGCTGTAATGTTCTATGTTCTATGTTCTATCTCTGGAATTCTCTGCCATTGAAGTGGTGGAGGCTACCTCTTTGAATATATTTAAGTCATAGGTAGATAGATTTCTGATAGACAAGGGAAGCATCTGTTAGGGGGAGCAGACGGGAAAGTGGAACTGATCCACTTCAGATCAGCCATGATCTTATTGAGTGGTGGGGCAGGCTCGAAGGGCTAGACGGCCTACTCCTACTCCTATTTCTTATGTTCTTATGTAACACTGCAATGAAGTTACTTTGCCACACTCTGGAACCTGTTCGGGTACACTGAAGGAGAATTTAGCATGGCCAATGCATCTAAGCAGCATGTCTTTTGGACCATGGAAGGAAACCAGAGCACCTAGAGGAAACCCACACAGGCAGTAGGACCTAAGCCGGGAATCAAACCCGGATTCCTGGCATTGTGAGGCAGAAGTGCTAACCACTGTGCCACTGTGTCATTCTAGGGACTTAGATAACTCAGCTAATAACAAAGAACAAAGAACAAAGAACAACACAGCACGGGAAACAGGCCCTTCGGCCCAATGAGCCCGCGCCACCATCCTAACGTCTTAATGACATATAGAGACCAATATAGGGACAATTTGTTACCCAATCAGCCTAAGAGCACATTTTTGGGATGTGGGAGGAAACCGGAGCACCCGGAGAAAACCCACGCAACCACGGGGAGAACGCGCAAACTCCCGCAGACACAGGCCCAAATCCATGTGTCTGCACAGCAACAGCGATAGTCTCTGAGCTGTCATGTTGCCCATCTGATGGTCCAGTTTAAGCATACACTAACGACGTGAAGCACTAGGCCACTCCTGAAGTAACCTCCAGGAGCAGCCCTCGCATGACCTGCCAAATGCATGCACCTTGTTGGTCAACAAGGTGGACCGAATAGCCTGTGGAAACAATTAAAGTATTTAAACAGTCCTCATATATCCCTCTATCTGCAGACCGCTCATGTGGCTGTCCAAGAGACCCTTAAACAACCCTAGCGTGCCTGCTCCCACCACCTTACTCGGTAGTGCATTCCACACCCCCACTACCCTTTGTGTGAAAAAATGCCCTCTAATATTAGTCTTATATTCTGAGGACCCGAATCCAGCCATGGCAGCTGATGGAATCTGAGTTCAATAAAAAATATCTGGAATTAAGAATTTACTGATGACCTTGAAACAATGTCAATTTGAGAAAAATCCATCTGGTTCACTAAGGTCCTTTAGGGAAGGAAATCTGCCATCCTTACCTGGTCTGGCCTACATGTGACTCCAGAGCCACTGCAATGTAGTTGACACTCAACTGTCTCCAGAGATTGGCAATAATGCTGACCAGCCAGTGACGCCCATATCCCATGAATGAATAAAGAGACATTCCTGACAGTATTTCTCCGCCTTCACATTTCAGCTTGATTTTAATTAGTGAAAGCAATGCAATACAGTACCATTTCAGCCATTGGAGATTCTATGATCCTTATCAGAATTGGCCATCTCACTGTGTTTCGCAGTTTTTTTGTGCTCATTGCTGACAGAACTGTGTCAAGGCACATTGATTAGTCAGGTGGGCAGGAATGTGCCAAATGAAATACAACCCAGAGAAGTGTGAGGTGTGTGCATTTGGGGCGGTCAAACAAGGCAAAGAAATAGACAATAAATGGGAGCATATTTAGAGGTGGACTGGAAGTGAGGGACCTCCCAGAGAAGATCAATAAATTCTTGAAGATACAAGGTGAATAAGAAAGTAAATGGAATCCTTTTCAATATTAGCTGAGGTATAGAATATAAGAGCAGAAGGTTATGCTGGAACTATATAAAATATGAGTTTGCCACAATTTTAGGACTGTGTGCAGTTGTGGTCACCTAATTTAGAAAGGATGTAATTGCAATCCAGAGTTGCAGAGGAGATTTCAAGGGAGAATTTCAAAGGTGTCCCATTCCCAGATGTAGAGAATTCCAAAGATACATAATCCTCTGAGATAGAGAATTCCAAAAGTGCCCAATCCCTGGAATTAGAGAATTCCAAAAGTGACCAACATTCTGAGTGAAAAAAAAAATCACTCCTCAATCTGAGTCCTCTTATTTCAGAGTTGATGGTCCCATACTCCTGGATGTTTCAGCTGGGGAAAAAACCTTCCAGCATCGACCCTGTCAGATTCTTCTTTATCTTTGTGTCATCACACTGATTCATTTTGGATCCTGTTTAGATGAAAGGTCATGACCATGAAACGTAAACTGTTTCTTTCTCTCTCTCGTTCTGCCTCTTTCTCCACAGATGTTCTATCACAGATTGACTTGGATTTGAATTGAGGCCAAACCAATTATCAATTCAGGTTTAATATTATTTTCTTGCTTTTGTACTTTATGTCCCAATGATAAAGCCAAATGCTTAATTAACCATTCTCTCAACTTGTCCTGTTACCTACTATGATTTATACACTTATGTAATAATGTTCTTCTGCTCCAGCACTTGTTTTAGAATTGTACCCTATATTTTGTATTGTCCCTGTGAGGAACCAGATCGGAAATTCCAAGATATGTTATAAAGTTAGCCTGGACACCAACAATTTTTTTGATCTTGGCATTAGTGCAAGCATAAGATGTTTCACTCCAAGTGTGATTCAGATGATTCACTTTTATTAAAACAAACTTCATTTAACAAAAAAAATTAGCATAATTTTTATCAACTGATGTATTTAAACATGACAAGAATAATTTTTGCTAGGTAGTTATCTCTATAGTTCCAATGTCAGCAATATCCCCACAGACATCGCCTTCTTCAGCCTCAGGTAGCACCAAAATAGATATGCCCACATGGATGCTTCATTTCCAGTCTTTTAACCCCTCTGGACAGATACAGAAAGACAACTGTCTTCTGCCTCCCATACAGCAGCCTCCAGAGAAAGAGATTTATTTCCTGACAAATCATAGTCTTAAATTCAGAGAAAGAAAGAGAGGCACTTTTCTTTAACCATTCCAAGCAACAAGTGACTTGATTTCTTTGAATAGGCCCAATTCTACCCAGTCACATGATTTCTCTAGTCAATCACTCTAATCAAGCACTATCTGAAAAACAACAAGGGAAAACAATTAAAATAACAAATCTGCATTAGTCCAGATTAAAACAAATATTTCAGCAATCAAGATCAATTATGCTGCTGTGGTAACAATATGAGCCATCAGACACAGACAAAGCAGCACCTGTAATAAAACAAACTGTTAAAACAAATCTTGCACAAGAAACATGACACAACTATATTTCTTAAAGGCACAGCATTATCATAAATCTGTACACTTTTCCTATCAAAATGGATCACTTCACACCTCTCTGTATTAAACTTAATCTGCCATGTGTCTGCTCATTCCACCAGCCTATGTCTGTCCTTTCGAAGTTCTACAGTGTCCCACTCCTGGTTCACAATACTTCCAAATTTCCTATCATCCACAAGTTTTGAAATTGTGACCCGTGTGGGTCATTAATATGTATCAGGATGAGTGTCTTAACACCAGTTCCTAGGAATCTCAACTTACTTCCAATCCATAAAATAACCATTTAGCATTACTATATGTCTCAGTCCTGTCAGCCAATTCTATATCCATATTGCTACTGTCCCATTTATTCACTGAGCCCGAAGACTTGTTCACAAGTCTGATGCATGGCATTGTATCAAATGCCTTTTGTAGAACCATTTTGAATCATAGGATCATAGAGTTTTATAGTGCAGAAGGAAGCCATTGGCCTATTGAGTCTCCACCGACCACAATCCCACCCAGACTCTATCCCCATAACCCCATGTATTTACTTTCCTAATCCCCCAGCACTAAGGGCAACTTAGCATGCCAATCAACCTACCACCACATCAACCCTCATGATCTTCATCAACTCTATGTTACCCTATCAATAATTCCAGTAAGTTAGCTGAATGTCACCCATAGCAAATCCATGCTGATTTTCCTTAGTTATTTTGCATTTGCCCATATTGAATCTACATAAGATTGAAAAATTGTGGCACTTACTCTGCAATTTCCACACTTACTTCTCTCAGTATCCTTTCTCACCTACCATTCTCTGTGTGAAACATTTTCCCCGCACATCTCCCTTAAACTTTCCCCCTCTCACCTTGAACCTGTGTCCTTTTGTAACTGACATTTTCACCCTGGGAAAAAGCCTCTGACTATCTACCCTGTCTATGACTCTCATTGTTTTGTGAACTTTTATCAGGTCTCCCAATCCTCCATCTTTCCAGTGAAAACAATCCCAGTTTATTCAACTTCTACTCAAAGCCAACACTCTCGAGACCAGGCAACACCCTGGTGAACCTTCTTGCGCTCCCCCCAAGGCTTTTCGTCCTTGTCCTTCTGGTAATAGGGTGACCAAAACTGCATGCAATACTCCAAATGTGGCCCAACCAAGGTTTTATATATACTAATCAGACTACCCGCATTTTCTTCCAGATCATTTATATATATTACGAACAACAGAGCTCCCAGCACTGATCTCTGTGTAACACCACCAGCTACAGATCTCCATTCTGAAAGACACCCTGCCTCTGTCTTCTGCAACCAAGCATGGCATTCTATCTAAGATCTTTGGGCTGTTGGAAGAAACTGAAGCACCTGGAAGAAACCCATGTAGACATGCTGAGAATGTGCAAACTCTGCACAGTCATCCAAGGCAAGCATTGTACTAGTCCTTGGCACTGTGAAGCCGCAGTGCTAACCGCTGTGCTAATCACTTTGGTGCCTGATCATCCCCATTCCTCTACTAACCACCTTTTTACAATTTATTTGCCTTTAGAAGACTTTGGGGATTCACTTTTCTGTTACTTGCCATTATCTTCTCATACTCATTTGTTGTTTCTCTTATTTGCTTTATCAGTACCTGTCTGAACTGTATATATTCAGCTTGGTTCTCAATTGTATTATCCACTTCACACCTTTCATAAGTACACTTTTTCTGTGTCATTTTAATCTCTATCTCCTCTGTCATCCAAGGAATCCTGGATTTGTTTGTCCTTTCTTTCCCCTCCTTGGGAATATACTTTAATTGTACTGAAACTATTCCTTCTTACAAGGCGGCCCATTTTTGCCTGCCAATCTTTGACTCCAATTTATCTGGGCCAACTCCATTCTTACCCCATTAAACTTTATTTTATCCCATTTAATTATTCTTACTCTGGATTGTTCCATGTTCTTGTTTTTTTCCAGAATAACCTAAACATCATGATACATAGAAACATAAAAGAAAGGAGCAGGAGGAGACCTTTTAGCCCTTTGAGCCTGCTCTGCTACTTATTACAATTGTGGCTGATCATCCAACTAAATAGTCTAATCCTGCTTTCTCCCCATAACTTTTGTTCCCATTTGCATCGAGTGCTATATCTAGCTGCCTCTTGAATATATTGTCTTGTGGTGCAGTGCCTCTTGAATATAAGTCTTGTGGTGCAGTGAGTAGCGTCTCTGCCTCTGAGCCAGAAATTCCAGGTTCAAGCCCTGCCCCAGGAGCTGATGGCTCAAACAGGCTGAGCATTTTAATCTGCAAGTGCTTTCAACACACCAATGGCTGGCATTGAGTGTAGAAGAAAATCTTGGTCATCATGCTTGGTGTGGAGTTGTACACCTCAAACTATAAGCCCCTGAGGACAGACTCATGCCCTGTATTATTAGCAATGGAAGTGGACAAAAGTCTGCCTTAATGCACCACTAAATGCGGGAAGTGGAATGGAAGTGTTCACCTACTGACACTTGGTCCACCTCATTCCCAGGAATCAGGCCTTGCTTTGTTTTGCACTGGAAACATACTGGTATGAAACATTTCCTGAATAAATTCCAGTATCACTTGTCCCTCTTTGTCCATTAAACTGCCACTGTCTCTGTCTATATTAAGATATTTAAGTTCCTCCATTATAACTACTCTACAATTTACAGTGACATAATGGTTGACACTGCTGCCTCATAATACTAGGGACCTGGATTATTCCAGCTTGAGTCACTGTGTGGGGTTTGCTCATTCTCCCTGTGTCTGCATGGATTTCTTCCAGTTTTTTCCCACCGTCCAAAAGACATGCTGGTTAGGCCATGCTAAATACTCCCTTAGTGCAATGTGAATGTAAGCCTATTAATAAATAAACTTTAAACTTAAAACTTCTCTATAATTTCCTTGCAAATGTGTTCCTGTATACCTTTTCCACTAGCTGGAGGTTTGTAGACTACACTGAGCGATGTTTTTTGCAGCTTAGCTATTTGCAGCTAAATAGATTCTGCCCTTGACCCCCTTTGGGTATCCAATTTGTCCAGCATTGCAATATTCTCCTTAATCATTATCCTTCCTCCTCTCCTTCCTTTCCTATCTTTCCTGAACAACTTGCATCTATTTAACACCTAGCCCTGGTCTTCTTTGAGCTTTTCTTTAACCTTTAAGCCAGAATCTCGAGGGACAAAGTTTACTTATAGAGCAGAAGAACTTTCCAGAAGAGGACTTGTGAAGATCAGATTGTTTTCCTGGGTCCTAGTGCTCATTGTTCATTGAACTTGGAAATGGAAAGCTGTTGCAGGAAATTGAAGAGAAAAGCACAGGACTGCAAGGCATGGAGAGACAAGTAGAGTACCTACATTTAGACAGGACCCCATCATATACTGGATATGGACTGCAGCAATTCAAGAATCATCTCATCACCACCTTCTCAAGAGCGAAAAGGGAATGGACAATAATGCTGGCCAGCCAGTGACAACCATGTACTATGAATGAATTAATAAAACTGCCAAGATTTGGACAAACTTACACTCACAGGAAGTTCCAGTGATAATAAATGGAATGCTTTTAATCCCATCGTGGTCTCTTGCTTTAGGTAGCATGGGTCAGAGATGGGGCTATATTTCTAAAAGGTCAACTGTGTGATCCGCGTTCCAAATAACTTTGATTTTGTGTCAGAACAGAAGTTTGGAAAATTGTCCTTATAAGTAAGTGAGCTGATGGGGGAGGGAGTGGCTTGGTGGTATTGTCACTGGACTAGTAATTCAGAGACGCGAGGCATGATCTGGGGATCAGGGTTCAAATTCCACCATAGTAGAAGGTGAAATTTGCATTCAATGGCTGGAACTCTACCACCTCACCTGCCACGGAATTGAAGCGGGTGAGGATCCAACAACAGAAATCTCCATTAACCTTGGGTGGGAATTTCTGGTCTTGTCCAGTAAAATCCTGGCCATCGGAAGTCTGGAATTAAAAGTTTAATGATGACCATTGTCATAAAACCTATCTGGTTTAGTAATGAGAAGGAAATCTGTCATCTTTACCTGGTCTGGCCTACATTTTACTCCAGAGCAACTGCAATGTGGTTGACTCTCAAATTACCTCTGGGATGGAGGGCAGAGGCAAGAAATGCTGGACCCAACCAGTGACACTTCTGTACATGTGTTTTTTTAAATTCTGAAATGATGGCTATTTTAAGTTCAATTCCAGCTGACCTTAGTCAGGTAAATAGAGGGTCACTGCCATTATAGTCATTGGGTTGTGCAGGATAGAAGGATTCATTGTTGGCTCTTTGAAGAAGTTAACAGAATAGTTCCACTTCCCTCATCTTTCCCCTTAGCCCAGCATGATCCTCCTCTTCAGTTGAATGCTGAATTCCCTTTCCAAGGTTACTATTGAAGCTGCTTGCGGGTCGTCCATTTCAGCTTTGCAGCAACACGCTGCTTTTATTCTTTTCCCTTCGAGTAGCTTCTGAATTCTTTTTGTCAATTACCTGGAACTTCTAAACTCTTTCCAGCTGAAATGAAAGTTTAATGGGCATTCACAGTGCAATTCGTTCCAGGAGAGCTGTCAGTTTACATTGCCTATGATGGATTAGTCTTTCATAAATAGCAACCGTGATACATCCAGGGTATAAGAACATTAGAACTAAGAGCAGGAGTCGGCTATCTGTCCCCTTGAGCCTGCTCAATAAGATCATGGCTGATTTATTTAAGAAATAAAGAGCTGCCATAAAACATACAGCATGTCCAGTGACTCCCTGAAGAGTGTGTCTTCTCCTTTCTGTGCTAGATTATGGTAACATCCTGTTCCTATTCATAACTGCACACTCTCATTTCTACTCAGTTCTGCAAAGGTACAAAGATTTGCCCTATAATTTCTGACAGCCTGCCTGCTTTCAGAAATTGAGTATATAGTTGTGAACCTTAGACTAATAAATGTGAGGCGAGTATCAATTCTATATAAGAGCAGAGATAATGGTCTTTCAAATAGTTAATTAGAGAAAATTCTCCCTTATCTTATAGTGAATGTCAGACATGCAGCAGTGGCATGCAGCACACTTTGAGTTTCTTCTATGTCCACCATCAGGAGAGACTTGTAGCACCAATGCTCACCAAACTTGCTGAGTGATGGAGGAGACAGCTGCCAGGGCAGGCCTGCATTAAGAAGCGAGGGAACCAACGTCAGCACTTGATCCACAGCTTGTCTTTCAAAGACATGACTGGCCACATTAGCTGAACATTTATAGAATAGAGCCCATGAGACTAAGAACAAATATGACACCCAAAGCTATGAATCTGCAGGACAATATCTGAGATGACAGGCAGGATTCTGCAGTCACGTTTGTCCCAAAGTTGGAAATTCTCCACCCGAAGTCAACAGGCCTTTGCATCGCCTGTGTCCCGTCCATTATGATTCCTGTGGAGGGCAGCACAGGAGAATTCCACTCAAAGAACAAAGAACAAAACAGCACGGGAAACAGGCCCTTCGGCCCAACGAGCCCGCACCGCCACCTCGATGTTCCCACCTTTACCTGCGATCCCTGTCCATGTTCATAGATCTATGGATTAAAAACCAAATTTGAGACAATTTAGGGAGAATTTGTTTTGCCAATTAGCCTAAGAGCACATCTTTGGGATGTGGGAGGAAACCAAAGATCCCAGAGAAAACCCACGCAAGCACAGGGAGAATGCGCAAACTCCCACAGACACAGACCCAAATCCATGTATCTGCTAAGCACAGCAGTAGTCACTGAGCTGTCGTGTTGCCCATCAGATAGTCCAGGTCAAACATACACTAACGACATGAAGCACTAGGATACTCTCGAAAAAGATCCAAGAGCAGCCCTCTCACGACCCATTGCGTGTATGCCCCTCGTTAGACAACAAGGTGGACCAAAGCACCTGTAGGATAAAAACAAGCACATCAATATCATCATCTATTTACACACTTCCCAGGGACTCCCAAGGCTCATGATCCCTATTTTAAATCAGTTTTCTATACCCCTCCATTCCCATTCTGTTCATGTGCTCATCTAAGTATTTCTTAAATAACTCGATTCAAATCCAATCCAAACTGATTGGATGAGTCTCTTTTATTTTATTTATTCATGGGACATGGTCACCTCTTAGCTGGGTCAGCATTTATTGCCCATTCCTAGTTACCAAGGGCAGTTGAGAGCCAGCCACATTGCTGTGGCTCTGAGTCACATGTAGGCCAGACCAGATAAGAATGGCAAATTTCCTTCCCTAAAGGACATTAGTGAACCAGATGGATTTTTCCAAAAATGGACAATGGAACTCAAGGACACAGCATCAGAGTGAAGGGGTAGTCCTTTAAAACTGAGGTGAGGAGTTTCTTCTTTGCCACGAGGACTGTGGAGGCCACGTCTTTCAGAGGGTTGCAAGTCTTTGGGATGTTCCACCCTGATGGAGCAGTGGAGATTGATGCATTTAAAGCTGAGTTAAACAGATTTTTAATTGACGAGGGAGTAAAGAATTGACGGACAGAGTGCAAGAAAGTGGATTAAAGGCATTATCCTAATAAATGGCAGGACCAGGCTTGATGGGCCAAATGACCTCCTCCTGCTTCTATTTCTTCTGATGTTATGGTTTTACGATTTTATTTAAGCACTGTGGTTCATCATCAGCAAAATTGAATTCTACCAAAATCTGTAATCTCTTAAATCTTCATTGTCATCCATAGAATGATAGAAATCTCTACAATGCAGAAAGTGACCATCAGGTCAATCGATTCTGCACTGACTCTCCAACAGAGCATCTCACCCAGATCTTCTCCTTCATCCTAGCCCTGTCACCTACACATTTTTCCATTGCTAATCCACCTAACCCGCACACCTTTGGTCTGTGGGAGGAAATTGGAGCACCCGGTGGAAACCATGCAGACACAGGAGAACATGCAAATCCACAGATACAAGAGGCAGAATTTTTCAGAAAATCCTCCCCAAGGTCAACGAATCTTTGCATGGTACCACCTCATGGTACTGCTCCCCACCCCACCCACCTGCCCCACCCACTAGGTTCCCATGGCGGGCAGGTCTGGGGGAACCACCGACATCCAAGGCCAGAATTGCACTTGGATCTCTGGACTTGGAAAATCACAATAAGAAGTCTCACAACACCAGGTTAAAGTCCAATAGGTTTATTTGGTAGCAAAACCTATTAGTCTTCGGAGCACTGTCCCTTTTTCAGGTGAGTGGGAGATCTATTCACAAACAGGGCACATAAAGACACAAAATCAATTTAGAAAATAATGTGAATAGAACTCCCACTTACCTGACAAAGGGACAGCAGTCCAAAGGCTAGTTTATTTGGTTTTGCTACCAAATAAACCCTGTTGGGCTTTAACCTGGTGTTGTGAGACTTCTTACTGTGTTTACCCCAGTCCAATGCTGGCATTTCCACATCTTGGAAAAGCAGCCAGCATAATAAAAGACCCCATGCACCCTGGGTAGATGGTCTTCCACCTTCTTCCATGAGAAGAAAGATACAAAAGTCTGAGATCAGGTACCAACTGACTAAAGAAAAGATTCTTTCCTGCTGCCATCAGACTTTTGAATGGACCTACATACATTAAGCTGATCTTTCTCTACACCCTAGCTATGACTGTAATGCTACATTCTGCATCCTCTCCTTTCCTTCTCCCCTATGTACTCTATGTATAGTGCACAAGAAATAATAATTTTCACTGTATCCCTGTACATGTGACAATAATAAATCAAATCAAATCTCTCCTCGCCAAATTGCTGTTGATCCTGGTTGGTGGGGCCTGCCAAATACAATTTCAATGTTGAGATTAATAGATGTTTTTGTTAGCTAAGTGTTATTGGAACCTTTGTAGATGGAGCTAAGAAATAACATCATTGAATTGAACAGTGGAACAGGCATGAAGTGATTGTGTGGTCTACTCCTGTTTCCCTGTTGCCATGTAGTCATCTGGAATTGATTCATACTTTAAATATGACTTTATATTTTAATGTTTGATGTGTTTTATTATGATATATAGGAAATGGAAGACTTTCTCAAGAGTGATCGTGGCTTTAGTCTGATGGCTTTGGCTACTGTGATGGAATTCATTTCAGATTTTCACCTGGTTGAGAAGATGTTCAGAGCTTTATCTCAGTTTCCCTGGAAGATAGTGGGGAGATCCAAAAATTGCTCCTGGCCACCTGCTATCACCCTTCCAGAGAATGTGAAATATATAAGAGGCTTCTGCAGACTTATTAGGTCAGATCCAACACAGTTGAGTGCTCCACTAATGAAATCTAAATTAAAATCAAATTTGCATTTGTGTGTGGGGAGGATGAGATGTAAAGCTTTGTTGGGCAGCGACTTACTGAATTGGCAGATCTTGTTTATCTACATTGACAGCCAAGATAGGAAAGTGTTGATGCTGATTCAACTGATCTGTGAGATTGGGGAGATGTTTCGGAAATGCAAGAACTGCATGAGAGGATGTATTTCTCTGTGATCTTTTTGCATTGTGGATTATGTAATCTCTCTCACTTACCAGGCAAACGGCAGCATATTGGCATTCTAAGTGTTTTTTTAGAGGCTGGGGGAGGAGGACCATGGAAAGTTCCAGAAGCTGGAAATAGTGAGGAAGGTTACCATGTCAATACAATAGTGGAAGGAAATCAATCCCAGCCTTGCCAGCAATGGCCAGGTAAGGAGGATGAATCTTTAAATTAGTGATACGATGAGAGGTTAGCTTCATAATTATTCATTGGTCAAAGAGCTGTTAATTTAATGGGACATGCACAGGTTCAAGCATTTGTGTCACATGGTGGGATAAACTGTTTCCGCCAGGCTGTATGGACAGGGTAGACAAAGTAAGAAGTCTCACAACATCAGGTTAAAGTCCAACAGGTTTATTATACAAGCCCCTGGTGAGGCCACAACTGGCGTACTGTGTGCAGTTATGGTCCCCTTATTTATGAAAGGATATATTGGCTTTGGAGAGAGTACAGAGAACGTTCACCAGGGTGATACTGGAGATGAGAGGGTTAGTCTATGAAGAGAGATTGAATAGATTAGTCTGTACTTGTTAAAGTTTAGAAGGCTGAGGTGGGATCTTATAGAGACTTAGAAGATAATGAAGCGGCGAGATAGGGTAGAGGTAGAGAAATTCTTTCTGCTTCGAAAAGAAACCAGAACTAGAGGTCACAGCCTCAAAATAAGTTGGGGGGGGTGCGGGGAAACGACAGTTTAGAATGGAGTTGAGGAGGAACTTCTTCACTCAAAGGGCGGTGAATCACTGGAATTTTCTGCCCATTGAAGTAGTGGAGGCTACCTCGCTGAATATATTTAAGTCACAGTTAGATAGATTTCTGATAAACAAGGGATTTAAGGGTTATGGGGAAAAAGCGGAAAAGTGGAACTGATCCAATTCAGATCAGCCGTGATTTTATTGAATGGCGGGGCAGGCTCGAGAGGCTAGATAGCTCGTATTTCTTATGTTCTTATTTGGTAGCAAATGCCACCAGCTTTAGGGCTCTGCCCCTTCGTCAGGTGAGTGGGGAGTTCTGATCACAACACCGGTATCTCCACATCTAGACAGGGTAGATGCAAGGAGAATGTCCCTGATGGTGGGTGAAGTCCAGAACTGTCTGAGGATCTGGGGTAGACCATTTAGTACGGAGGTGAGGAGACATTTCTTCACCCAAAGAGGGGTGAGGTTTTGGAATTCATTACCACAGCAATTAGATATAGCCTTTGGGGCAAATAGGATCAAAGGTTATGCAGAGAAAACAGGATTAGATTTTTGAGTCCAATAATCAGCGATGATCATGATAATGGTGGAGCAGCCTCGAAGGGCTGAATGGCCTCCTCTTGCTCCTATATCCTATGTTTTGATGTAACGTAGGAGCATAACAACATAGGAATTAAGAGCAGAAGTAGACATGTTCAGCCTGCTCTGCCATTAAATCAGATCATGGCTGGTCTCTCTGACCTCAATCCACCTCCTCACCTGTTCCCCATATTCCTATTTCCCTTTTTTTAATTCAGAAATATATCCATCTCCTTTTTGAAATCATTCAATGATTCAGACCTCACCACGCTATGGGGCAGCGAATGCCACACTTTCATCACCTTCTGTGAGAAGTAGTTCCTCCTCATCTCAGTTTTAAATCTATCGCCTTGCAACCTATAACCTGTGACCTCTTATTCAAGATTGTCTCATGAGAAGAAACATTTGGTCTATGTTTCCTTTATTAATCCCTTTTAAAATTTTGTATATCTCGATCAGATCCCCTCTCATCTTTCTAAACTCCAGCGAGTATAAACTGTTTAATCTCTCCTCATACACCAACACTTTCATCCCCAGAATCAATCAGGTGAACTTCCTTTGAACTGCCTCCAATGCCATCACAAGCTTCCTCAAATAAGGAGCCCAAAACTGGGCACAGTGCTCCAGATGTGGTCTCATTAACACTCTATAAAATTGCAAGGCCACTTCACATCTTCTATACTCCAGTCCTTTTGCAATAAATGCCAACATCTCATTTGGCTTTTATAATTATATACTGCGCTTGCCCGACTTCCTGTTATTCATGAACACAGACACCCAGATCCTTCTGCCGGGATGCATTTTGAATCTGTTTTCCACTTAGATAATAATTTGCCTTTTTTTTCCCTGCCAAAATGGACAAACACACACTTATTCACGTTAAGCTCCATCTGCCAAATTTTGTCCCAATCTCCTAGCTTATTGATATCCACCTGTAGAATCTTTCTATCTTCTTCGCTGTCTGCTTTCCCACCTGTTTATAGAACTTAGAACATTACAGCGCAGTATAGGCTCTTCGGCCCTTAATATCGCACTGACCTGTGAAACCAATCTAAAGCCCATATAAGCTACACTATTCTAATATCATCCATATATTTATTCAATTACCATTGAAATGCCCTTAATTTTATTACCATCTGCAAACTTTGCTGTGTTTCTCTCTGTTCCTGCTAACATGGGATCCCAGTACTAGAACTGTCACTGTTTTATGACCAAGTGCATAGTATAGTCTGCCTGGAGAGCAAAGGAAAAGCCTTTTCCTTATTGGTAACTGGACTTAAAGAAACGACAATAGTGAAAAAGCTGAAATAACTGCTGACCGAATCCTAGGTAATGTGTTTCTATATAAGCATGTAGCATATAACGTACATACTTTCTCATAAGAAAAGGATTTACAGAAGCTCTTTCATTTATAACATAGAATCGTGGCAAGAAGCCATCGAAATTGTGATGGTTCTTTGAACATAATGGATTCCAGCCGCACTTGTCCCAAAACTGGGAAATCCCACTCTAAGTCAATGGAAATTTTCCTGGTCCTCCTCCAGTCCCTGCCACCACACCCCCTCCATCCCCCACCCTGACTTCCACTATGATTCCTGTTGCTGGCAGGCAGGATGGGAAAATCCACTCCCTCCAACCCCTGCCCCGCCAACATATGTAAACATAGAACATAGAACAATACAGCACAAACAGGCCCTTCGGCCCACAAGTTGCGCCGATCACATCTATCAATTCACAGACCTATCTATAACCCCCTATCCTATTCCTTTCCATATACTCATCCAGAAGTCTCTTAAAAGACCCCAGTGAGTTTGCCTCAACAACCTCCGACGGCAGTCAGTTCCATTCACTCACCACCCTCTGAGTGAAAAACCTACCCCTGACATCTCCTTTGTATTTGCTTCCCTGCACCTTAAATCTGTGTCCTCTCGTATTGACCATTTCCGCTCGGGGAAATAGTCTCTGAGAGTCCACCCTATCTATTCCTCTCAAAATTTTATAAACCTCTATCAGGTCACCTCTCAACCTACGTCTCTCCAGTGAGAAGAGTCCCAGCTCCCTCAACCTATCTTCATAAGGCCTGCCTTCCAATCCAGGCAACATCCTTGTAAATCTCCTCTGAACTGCCTCAATAGCCTCTACATCCTTCTGATAATGAGGCGACCAGAACTGCACACAATACTCCAAGTGGGGTCTGACAAGAGTCTTATAGAGCTGCATCATTACCTCCTGACTCCTAAACTCTATTCCTCGATGAATGAAGGCCAGTACACTGTACGCCTTCTTGACCACTTCCTCCACCTGCGAGGCCGATTTGAGAGTCCTACGGACCCGGACCCCGAGATCCTTCTGCTCTACAACACAGCTAAGACCCCTACCCCTTATATTGCACTCCTTCATCCCATTATTCCTGCCAAAATGGACCACTACACATTTATCTGCATTGAAGTCCATCTGCCACTTCTCCGCCCAGTCTTGCATCCTGTCTATGTCCCGCTGCAACTTTTGGCATCCCTCCAGACCATCCACAACACCACCGACCTTTGTATCGTCGGCGAACTTGCTAACCCATCCCTCCACTTCCTCATCCAGGTCATTTATGAAAATGATAAACAGCAGGGGTCCCAGAACAGATCCCTGGGGCACTCCACTGGTTACCAACCTCCAAGCAGAACAAGTCCCATCCACAACCACTCTCTGCCTTCTGCCGGCAAGCCAGTTCTGGATCCACGAGGCCAAAGCCCCTTGGATCCCATGCCCTCTCACCTTCTCCAGAAGCCTTGCATGTGGGACCTTATCAAACGCCTTACTAAAGTCCATGTACACTATGTCTACCGCCCTTCCTTTGTCAATGTGTTCAGTCACATTTTCGAAGAACTCAACTAGGCTCGTAGGCATGACCTGCCCTTGACAAAACCATGCTGACTATTTCTAATCAGTCCAAACTTCTCCAAATGTTCATATATCTTATCCCTCAGAAGCCTCTCCATCAGCTTACCAACCACTGAAGTCAAACTCACCGGTTGGTAATTTCCTGGACTATCCCTGTTCCCTTTCTTAAAGATAGGAACCACATCCGTAATCATCCAATCCTCCGGAACCTCTCCCGTTTCCATGGATGACGCAAAGATCATCACCAGGGGCTCTGCAACCACTTCCCTCACCTCCCACAATAACCTGGGGTACATCCCATCCGGTCCCGGCGACTTGTCTATCTTGATAGAATTTAACAGGTCTAACACATCCTCTTTCCTAACATCCACATACTCAATCTTTTCCGTATGCTGCAAACCTGCAGTGCAATCTCCCAGTTCACTTTCCACCGTGAATACCGAGGCAAAGTACTCGTTAAGCACCTCTGCCATTTCTTCCGGATTCACACAGACTTTTCCCCCTTCACCTTTTATAGGCCCTATCCCTTCTCTTCTCATCCTTTTACTTTTCACATATTTGTAGAAGGCCTTGGGATTCTCCTTAATCTTACCTGCCAAGGCCTTCTCATGACCCCTTCTGGCTCTCCTAATTTCCTTTTTAAGTTCCCTTCTACACACCTTATACTCCTCTAGATCCCTAACATCCCCTAGCTCTCTGAACCTTTTATATACCATTTTTTTCTTCCTAACTAGGTTCACCACTACCTTCATGCACCACGGTTCCCGCGTCCTACCTGAACCTCCTTGACTCCTCGGGAAGTTGTCTTGCAGTGCCCCAGACAAACATTCCTTGAAAAACCGCCACTTTCCTTCTGTACTCTTCCCCAAGAACACCTCCTTCCAGTTTATGCGTCCAATTACCTGCCTAATGTTTTCATATTTCCCCTTACTCCAGACACACACCTTCCTAGCCTGCCTGATCCTATCTCTTTCCATCGCTATCGTGAAAGAGATAGAATTATGATCTCCATTCCCAAGATGCTCACCTACCGTGAGATCCGACACCTGCCCTGGCTCATTAGCAAGCACCAGGTCAAGTACAGCCTCTCCTCTCGTAAGCTTTTCCACGTACTGTGTCAGGAAACCTTCCTGAACACACCTAACAAACTCCACACCTTGGGATATTCCAGTCGATGTTTCGGAAATTGAAATCTCCCATCACGACAACCCTGTTATTTCTACATCTGACTGGGATCTGTTTCCCTATCTGCACCTCAAGTTCCCTGCCGCTGTTGGGCGGCCTATAGAATACACCCAGCAAAGTTATCGAGCCTTTGCTGTTCCTAACTTCCTAACTTCCACCCACAGAGACTCCGTGGGTGGAAGGAGATACAGCACCAAACATGGTGCTGTATCCCCTTTCCTCCCCAGCCTCGCATCTGGGGGAGGGTTTTCCCAAACAAAGACTGCGGAATCCCTCCTGAAGAATCCCAGGGTCAGGGTTTACCTGGCAATTAGCCACAAGGGCTTTCTTTCCTGCAGAATCATGCTGGCTTGGAAATCATCTGACAATGCAATTCAAATCACTAACCTTGGATGGTTCTGTCAGTCTCACACCAATAGTTACTCTGAAAGGGAAGGAAAAGAAATGCTTCTAGCTTCCCAGTAGCTGTCTAAAGAATCCCTACAATGCGGAAAGAGGCCATTCGGCCCATCAAGTATTCACCAACCAAAATCCCACCCACGCCCTATTCCTGTAACTCAAACATTTACCCTGCTAATCTCTTTGACATTACAGTCAATTTTGCACGGCCAATCAACCTAATATTTTTGGGTTGTGGAAGGAAGCCTGGATGAAACCCATACAGACACAGTAGAATTTGCAAACTCCATTGTCCACAGACAATGGTCCAAGGGAATTGAACCTGGGTTACTGGCACTGTGAGCAGCAGTGCTAACCACTGTGTCACCATCAATAAATAGGGTCAGGATTAAATAACCATTGCCCAGAGGGTTGTGAAATTGGAAGAGTTTACTGGTTTACTTTCAGACTCATTTATGGATTCAGGGTTTAGCTTTACAATCCATTTTGATCAAGGGTCGAACATTCTCCAGACTTCCCCTGTATTTAAGGAGAATTAAAAGATTATGGATTATGCAATTTCTGCCCCTGCTTTCCTCCACATCCTCCAATCTGTTCCTTCCTGTTCTGGTAACTTAGCAACTTTAAGTTTAGTCAGCTTTCTAATACCTCCTCTCCCTCAACTCTTACTCCATCAATCATCTCAATTGCCTTCACCTTCACTGTAAAGAATGGCACTGTAGCACAGTGGTTAGCAGTGCTGCTTCACAGCATGAGCGACCTGCGTTCGATTCCTGGCTTGGGTCACTGTCTGTGTGGAGTTTGCACATTCTCCCTGTGTCTGTGTGGATTTTCTGCGGGTGTTCCGGTTTCCTCCCATAGTCTAAAGATGTGCGGATTAGGTTGATTGGCCATGCAATGTCCTGAGATGCATGAGATTGGTGGGTAAAATATGTGGGATACGGGGGTGGGCCTGGGTGGGATTGTGGTTGGTGCAGGCTCGATGGGCTGAATGGCCTCTTCTGTATTGTAAGGTTTCTATGATTCTAATAGGCTCAGTTTTGGCTACAATTTGCAGTTGCATGGCCAACTGCATTCAAAAGAGAAGCTCTCCAAGTTTATTTTACTTCCAAAAGAACGTAATTGTGAAACTTTGTCCTTTCAGATTCAGGCATAACACACTGAAAGTAAGCAAGCATGATTCTAATCAAGGCAGCCTAGTGGCATAGCAGTGCTGCCTCAAAGTGCCAGGGACACAGATTCAATTCCCCGCTTGGGTCGCTGTCGTGCGGAGTCTACATGTTCTCCTCGTGTCTGCGTAGGTTTCCTCTAGGTGCTCTGGTTTCCTCCCACAGCCCAATGATGTGTGGATTAGATTGATTGGCCATGCTAAATTGGCCCTTAGTGTCAGTGGGATTAGAAGATAAATACGAGGAGTAAATACAGAGATAAAACCGGTAAAGGTCAACAATAATCCCACTAGTCTAATAATTTATGGAGGAAATAATAAATATGTTCAGTGAAAGAGTTAGTAGAGGCAAGTCACAAAAGCCGACACAGAATAGGGATAGGGATGTTTTACTGCATTGTATACGACATTGGTGAGGCCACACTTGGAATACTGTATGTAGTTTTGGTGTTTTTATCTGAGGAAGGATTTCCTTGCTATACAGGTAGTACAGCAAATGTTTACCAGACTGATTCCTGGTATGGCAGATCTATCATATGAGGAGAGATTGTTGGTTGGGATTATTTTCATTGGAGTTTAGAAGAATGAGAGGGGACTGCACAGAAACATATAAAATCCTAACAGGGTTAGAGAGGGTAGATTCAGAAAGAATGTTTCCAATGGTGGAGGAATTCAGAAGTAGTTTGAGGATAGAACTGAGGTGAAAAGTTTCTTCACCCAGAGGGTGGTGAATGTGTGGAATTCACTACCGCGAAATATACTTGAAGCCAAAACATTGTCTGATTTCAAGAAGACATTAGGTATAGCTCTTGGGGATAAAGAGATCAAGAGAAATGGGAGGAGGGGATCAAAATATTGAATTTGATGATCAGCCATGATCAAAATGAATGCAAATAGCGTTCATGCCATGAACCAGTCAGAATAGTAACTCAAAGAACCAAATGGCCTATTCCGCTTTCTAATTTCTATGTTTAACTGCAGGATAATAAGCAAGTAGTTCCAAACACTTGACCTTCAGACAAGAAAGAGAGAAAGATGCTATGCTGGAAAAGGCCTTTAAACCAGGCTTTGGAAAAGTGGCACAGTGGTTAGCACTGCTGCCTCACAGCTCCAGGGACTCGGGTTTGATTCCCAACTTGGGTCACTGTCTGTGCGGAGTCTGCATGTTCTCCCTGCGTCTGTGTGGGTTTCCTCTGGGTGTTCTGGTTTCCTCCCACAGCCTGAAAGATGTGCTGGTTAGGGGCACTGACCTGAACAGGCGTCAGAGTGTGGCAATGAGGGGAATTTCACAATAACTTCATTACATGTAACGAATAAATAATCTTTTAACTTTATTTTAGAAGGGAATTGATTCGTGTTTTCACATTCAGTCACAGCCGGGGTGTTTAAAGATAGTTTTAAATAACACCGAACTGATACAATTAAAAACCTCACAGCGATAAGATATTATAATCAAGCAAGTGTAAGGTGATTGTGACTGTTTTAAAAACTGCCTCAATCAATGAATGTGAGTAGATAGAGATAGCTCCCAGAGTTCTAGTGATGTATGCCAATTACTTGTAATCAATTTGACCTATAATTGCTCATGTGTTTCTGACATTTTCATTCTAAATGGTCTGAATGATTTCATTGAGAGTCCTATAGCTTTAATAAATTCACCTTGAAACCATTCTGCGGGCAGGATTTTATGATTCTGTGATTCCATGGCAAGCCAGTTGGTAAAGTTCCAGCCCCTGACTTTGTTTGGCTACTTAAAGGGATTGATAGTTTTAAATAAAAAATGTAATTTACCATGACAGCCTTATAAGGAGAGGGAGGAGGGAGGTTACAGAGACAGGAAAGAAAGAGACGAGAAACTGGTGAACTGGTGCAAAGACAGTAATCTCGGCCTCAATGTCACTAAAATAAAGGAGAAAGCCATTGACTTCAGGAATCATATGGAGGGCCTGTCCCTGTCTGCATCAGCGGGGATGAAATGGAAATGGTGGAGAGCTCCAAGTTTTTAGGTGTCCAGATCACCAACAATCTGTCCTGGTCCTCCCAAGCCGATGCAAGAGTTAAGAAAACCAATGCCTCTACTTTCTCAGAAGGCTAAGGAAATTTGGCATGTCTGCTACAAATCTCACCAACTTTTACAGATGTACCATGGAAAGCATTCTTTCTGGTTGCATCACAGCTTGATAAAGCTCCTTCTCTGCCCAAGACCACAGAAAGCTACAAAGGTCGTGACGAAGCCAAGTCCATCACGCAAACCAGCCTCCCATCCATTGACTCCACTCTGAATCAAGGATCCCCAACACACCCTGGACATATTCTGTTCCATCATCTTTCATTGGGAAAAGATACAAAAATCTGAGACCATGCACCAATTGCCTCAAGAACAGTTTCTTCCCTGCTATCATCAGACTTCTGAATGGACCTTCCTTGTGTTAAGTTGATCTTTCTCTACACCCTAGCTATAACTGTAACACTACATACTGCAGTCTCTCTTTTCCTTCTCTATGAACGGTATACTTTGTCTGTATAGCACGCAAGAAACAATAGTTTTACTGCATGTTAATACATGTGACAATAATAAATCAAATCAAATCAGACTTATGATCTATTACATCCTTTCATTCTGTCATCCATCTCTTTCCGTAATTTGGGAGAATGATCAGAGCACAGGAGAACCTTAAAGTGGAATTGTTAGCTAGAATCTGAAGAATCTTTTTTTGCTCCAGCATGCCAGATTAAAAGAATGGCAGTTCTCACTATAGCGAGCTGTGAAATTGATTTTAATTCATCACGAACTAACTCAAGAATTAAATGACCCTAAGACCCATTGTATTGTCATCAAATTCCCAATTGACTTAGTAAAGCTCTTCACTGGAGGGAATCTATCAACCTTAATTCATTCCGTTTCTACGTGATTCTAATTTTCTCCCTGAAGTATCCTGTCCATTGTGTTATACATTCACTCCCTCCCCTGGCAGTGCAGTGTGACTGCAGTGCACATATCACTTAGAAGATGCATTGCAGTGACTTACCAAAGCTCCTTCAACAACACCTCCCAAACTGGTCGCTCTCCCAAATGGACAGAAAGGCCTGAATTTTCCAGCCGTTCTCTACTGGTCCTGCCAATAGCACACATTGCCACGGTATTCCCGGCAGTGAGGGGTACACTCAATGGGATACTATGTTGGCAACAGTGGAATCAGAAGCTTCCATCACTGGCCAATGGTGGGCAGTCTCATTTCATGGTGGTTTGCGTGAAAAATCCCATTCTTCAAATTATCGAATGTTTCTAGCATCAATGGGTGCCATTTGCCCAATCTAGCGTGTGCCTGGTCTCTACACAAGCAATGTGCCTAGTTTGCCTCTGGTCTTTTCCCACAACCCTGCAATGTTCTCTCTCTTCAGGTGCTTATCCAGTTCCCTATTGAAAGCCACAACTGAACCTGTCTTTAGCACACCCATAGGTGGAATATTCTAGATCCTAACCGCTCATTGCACAAAAAGTTGCTTCTCATGTTGCTTTTGCCTGTCATGTGATTTGTGCTGTCTGGACTTTGTTCTTTACAACAATGGAAACAATGGGCTGAGTTCTCCCAATCCATCTATAGCAGGGTGGCATGGTGGCACAGTGGCACGGTGGCACAGTGGTTAGCACTGCTGCCTTACAGCACCAAAGACCTGGGTTCAATTCCTGGCTTGGGTCACTGTCTGTGTGGAGTTTGCACATTCTCCCTGTGTCTCTGTGGGTTTCCTCCAGGTGCTCTGGTCTCCTCCCACATTCTAAAGATGTGCAGGTTAGGTACATTGGCTGTGCTAAATTATCCCTCAGTGTAACCAGACAAACATGGGGATTTTCATTCTAGTAAGCCTATTTGTAACATTAATAAATAAATTTTACTTTTTTTGCCAGTAAGCAGGTGTGGTGAATCTAACAGGAACCAATAAGTTAGAAACCCATCAGCATAAAATCAGAGTGCATTATCGGTTTAATGGCAGGTCACTATTCTGACTGGTTTGTGGCATGAATGCTATTTGCATTCATTTGCATCTGATGAATGCTCATTAAAATAGCTGTCACATTCCATCAGCTCTTCCAGCTTTGCCTCACACCAACAGGATCAACACGTTAGCATCAAACCCCATTGCTAAAGACTGGTGCGCATAAGGCAGTCCTCAGCTCTCCATCGATTTCACGGTAAAGCCTGATTATAAGAACGTAAGAAGCATAGGAGCAGAAATAGGCCATCTGCCCCTCGAACCTGCTCAGTCATTCAATAAAATAACGGACTCAGCTCCATTTACCCACCTGCTCACCATAATCTTTAATTCCTTTACTGTTCAAAAATGTATCTATCCTTACCTTAAAAACATTCAATAAGGTAACCTCTTTGCTTCCTTGGGCAGGGAATTCCACTGATTCACATTCCTTTGTGTGAAGAAGTTCCTCTTCAACTCAGTCCTAAATCTGCTTCCCCTTATTCTAGTTTCAGCCACCAGTGGAAACAACTTCTCTGCTTCTATCTTATCTATTCCCTTCATAATCTTATATGTTTCTATAAGATCTCCACTCATTCTTCTGAATTCCAGTGAGTATAGCCCCAGTCTACTCATTCTTCCCTCATATGCCAACTCTGTTAACTCTGGAATCAACCTAGTGAATCTTCTCTGCATCCCCTCCAGTGCAGTATATCCTTTCTCAAGTAAGGCAACAGTATGTCAGGTGTAGCCTCACCAGCACCTTGTGCAGTTGCAACATAACCTTATTGTTTAAAACACTAAGCTTCTAGTAATAAAGGCCAAAATTCCATTTGCCTTCTTCTTTCCTAGGATGGAAAAAGCTAGCACGAGGGGACACAGCTTTAAATTAAGGGGTGATAGTTATAGGACGGATATCAGAGGCATGTTCTTTACCCAAAGGGTGGTTCGGGAGTGGAATGCCCTGCCTGCAGCGGTTGTAGATGCGCCAAGTTTGGTGGCATTTAAGAGGTTAGTTGATAAGTATATGGAAGAGAAGAAAATGGTTTAGTTTGGAGGGGCATTGCTTTTTATATTGGTCGGCGCAACATCGAAGGCCGAAGGGCCTGTTCTGTGCTGTAATGTTCTATGTTCTATGTTCTTTACTTGCTGCACCTCTAAATGCACTTCTTGAAAAAATAAAGATGTGTGCAACTTTTTTACCATTTAAATAATAGTCCATTTTGCTGTTATTCCTACCAAAATGGATGACCTCACTTTACCAACATTGTACTCCATCTGCCAGACCCTCACCCACTTACTTAGACTATCTATATCCTTTTGCAGCCTTTCAGTGTCCTCTGCACACTTTTCTCTGCCACTCATCTTAAAGGCCTCTGTGAATTTTGACACACTACACTTGCTCCCCAACTCCCAAAATCATCTAAGTAAATTGTAAACTTGCAGTCCCAACACTGATCCCTGAGGCACACACTAGTTACTGATTGCCAACCAGAAAAACATTCATTTACCTCCACTCTTTGCTTTCTGTTAGTTAACCACTCCTATAGAACATTACAGCACAGTACAGGCCCTTTGGCCCTCAAAGTTGTGCTCAGCTATGTCCAATTCCAAGATCAAGCTCTCCCCTTCCTATCATTCTGGTGTACTCCATATGCCTATCCAATAACCGCTTGAAAGTTCCTAAAGTGTCTGACTCCACTATCACAGCAGGCAGTCTATTCCACACCCAATCACTCTCTGAGTAAAGAACATACCTTGAACATCCCTCCCATATCTCCCACCATGAACGTTATAGTTATGCCCCCTAGTAACAGCTACATCCACCTGAGGAAATAGTCTCTGCATGTCCACTCTATCAATCCCTCTCATCATCTTATAAACCTCTATTAAGTCACCTTTCATCCTCCTCCACTCCAAAGAGAAAAGCCCCAGCTCCCTCAACCTTTCCTCATAACGCCTATCCTCCAAACCAGCAGCATCTTGGTAAATCTCCTCTGCACTCTCTCCAATGCTTCAGCATCCTCCTTATAGTGAAGTGACCAGAACTGAACACAATATTCCAAATGTGGTCTCACCAATGTCCGGTATAGTTGCAGCATAACCCCATGGCTTGTAAACTCAAACCCTCTGTTAATAAATGCTAACACACTATAAGCCTTCTTCATAGCTTTATCCACTTGCGTGGCAACCTTCAGAGATCTTGGTGTTCATATCCACATATTCTGAGGATATGAACCCCAAGATCTCACTGTTCCTCCACATTCCTTAGAATCCTGCCGTTGCCCCTGCAATCTGCATTCAAGTTTGTCCCACCAAAATGAATCACTCACACTTATTAGGGTTAAAATCCATCTGCCACTCTTCTGCCCAGCTCTGCATCCTATTAATGTCTCTTTGCAACCTGCAGGAGCACTCTACCAATCTTGGTGTCATCAGCAAATTTACTAACACTCCCTTCAGCCCCTTTTTCCAAGTCATTGATAAAAATCATAAAAAGCAGAGGACCCAGCACTGACCCCTGTGGTACACCTCTGGTAACTGGCCTCCAGTGTGAAAATTTTCCCTCTACCACCACCGTCTGTCTTCTATGATACAGCCAGTTACTTATCCAATTGGCCAAGTTTCCTTCTATCCCACATCTCCTTATCTTCTTCATGAGCCTATCATGGGGAACCTTATCAAATGCCTTCCTAAAATCCATATATACAACATCCACCTTCATCCATACGCTTAGTTACCTTCTCAAAGAATTTAATCAAATTTGTGAGGCAGGACTTACCTCTCACGAAACTCTGCTGACTATCCTGGATTAAACTGCATCTTTCCAAATCGTCATAAATCCTATGTCTCAGGACCCTTTCCATTAACTTACTGACCACAGAAGTAAGACTAACTGGCCTATATTACTAACTGACCTATAATTCCTCTATCCATGATAATACATTACCAGTAACATCATGTACCTTTATCTTAGCAGTCTTTGGTGCAGCACCTTGTCAAATGCCTTCTGGAAATCTATATACCACATCCACAGGTTCCCCATTGTCCACTGCACATGTAGTGTTCTCAAAAAATTCCACCAAACTAATCAAACATGATCTTCCCTTCTTGAACCCATGCTGTGTCTTACCAGTGGGATAATTTATATCCAGAAGTCTTGCTATTTCTTCCTTAATGATAGATTCAAGCATTTTCCCTACTACAGAAGTTAAGCTAACCGGCCTGTAGTTACCCACATTTTGTCTACCTCCTTTTTTAAATATTGGTGTCACATTTGATGTTTTCCAATCTGAGAGAACCACCCCAGAATCCAGCCAATTTTGGTAAATTACCACTGAAGGACTGGGGGACAGAGGGAGAGACAGAGGGACTGGAAACAGAGGGAGAGGCTGGGGTATTGGAGGTAGAGGGGACTGGGGAGAATTCCAGAACCAGGGACACAGATTCAAGATAAGTGGCGGTAGGTGTCAAGAGGACATGAGGAAGAATTCTTTTTGGCGGAGGATGTGGATGTCTGGAATTCGCTGCCAAGTTATGGTGGTGGAGGCAGAGACCCTAAACTCTTTTTAAAAAAATCTGTATCTACACTTTGAATGCTGTTAGCGATAGGGCTACGGAAGAGAATCAGGAAGATGGGATTAGAAAGAGCACCTGGGTGTCCTCAGACTGGTATGGAGAAGATGGGCTGAATGGATTCCTCCGGTGCTGTAACTTTTCTATAGTTTCTATGGAATTCTTGTGACATTTATCTCTCAACCAAAATCATTAAATTGATTACCTAGGGTGAGGTTTCACAGTAACTTCATTGCAGTGTTAATGAAACTTGCAACTAATAAATAAACTTTAACATTATTTTCTGGCCTCCCCACTGCATGTTTCTTGGTAGTGGGACACGGTTTTCCTGTGGCGGGATTTTCTGCTCCCACTGCTCCCAGTTGAATTTCCTATAGATCCCACTCCATGCCGACGGGTACACGATTGGTGGGACTGGAAGATCCCACCAACCTGAACAGTTGGAAAGTTCCTTTCTGGTCTTTACCTCCTTATTGTTTTTGGGGTTTGTTGTTTGCAGCATGGCTGCCGCATTGATGTGAAAGGGGAAAATACTCTGTTTTATGACCAGGACATCTGTGCTAATCTCTATGGCTGTGCCCAGGGTAATTGTGTATCTTTGCCCCTCTGCATTGCCTCTATGAGCTGCTGTGCCTTCAACCATCTTGACTCATGTTCTGGAACATAATCATTTTAATCTTATCCTGAGCTCAGTCACAGAGTTTTACAGCATGGACACAGGCCCTTTGATCCAACTTGTCAATGCTGTCTTTTTTTCATAAAATCCCTAAGCTAATCCCATTTACCCACATTTGGCCCCTATCCCTCTATACCCATTTAACCCATGTAACTATCTAAATGCTTGTTAAAAGACAAAATCGTACCCTCCTCTACTACTACCTCTGGCAGCTTGTTCCAGATACTCACTACTCCCTGTGTGAAAAAATTGCCCCTCTGAACACTTCAGTATCTCTCCCCTTAAATCTATACCCTCTAGTTTTAGACTCTCCTAACTTTGGCAAAAGATGTTGACTATCTACCTTATCTATGCCCCTCATTATTTTATAGACCTCGATAAGGTCATCCCTCAACATCCTACACTCCAGAGAAAAAAGTCCCAGTCTTTCCAGCCTCTCATTAAAACTCAATCCATCAAGTCCAAGTAGCATCCTAGTAAATCTTTTCTGTACTCTTTCTAGTTTAATAATATCCTTTCTTTAATAGGGTGACAAGAATTGCACACAATATTCCAAATGTGGCCTTACCAATGTCTTGTACAATTTCAACAAGATGTCTCAACTCCTGTACTCAATGTTCTGACTGATGAAAACAAGCATACCGAATGCCTTCTTCACCCCTCTGTCCACCTGTGACTCCACTTTCAAGGAGCTACGAACCTATACCTCTAGATTCCTTTGCTCTGTAAATGTCCCCAACGCACTATCATTAACTGAGTAAGCCCTGCCTTAGTTCAATCTACCAAAATGCATCACCTTGCATTTATCTAAATTAAACTCAATCTGCCATTCGTCAGCCCACTGGCCCAGTTGATCAAGATCCTTTGCAATCAGAGATAATCTTCTTCACTGTCCACTGTGCCATAAATGTTGCTGTCATCTGCAAACTTACTTAACATGTCTCTTATATTCTCATCCAAATCATTAATGTAATTGGCAAATAACAATGGTACAGATCCCTGAGGCTTTTCTGGCTAAGAACAGTGGAATCAGAAGGGATCTAAGCCAAGCCTGATGTCTTCCTGGCTACCCTGGCTCTCTCCTTCTGTGTCTTTCTCACTTCCCTTCTTGTCTCCCTCACTCATCCTCTCTCTTTCTCTCTCTCTCTCTCTCTCTTTCTCCCCAATCTCCTCTTTCTCCCTCCCCCATCTCTCTCTCTTCCCTTCCCTGTATCCCTCTCTCCTCCTCTCTCTCTCTTTCTCTCTCCCACCTTCCCTTCTTCCTCCTTCTCTCTCTCTCTCCCTTCCTTCACTCCCTCACCCTCCCTCCTCCTCCCTCTCTCACCCTCTGTCATCATTCTCCCTCATCATTTTTCCCTTCCTCTCCCTCCCTTCTCCTCCCTCCATTTCTGTCCCCTTCCCTCTCTTGCCCTTCACATACCTCCTTCTCTCCTCCCTTCCTCCTTTCCTCTCTCCCTTGCCCTCCTTCCTTTTCTCCCTCACCCTCCCTCTCTCCCTGCCTTCCTTTCTGCCTCCATTCCTCTTCTCTCTCCCTCTTCCTCCTACTGTCTCCTTCTTTCCAACCCTCCCTCCCTTTTATCCTCCCTTGTTTGTTCTCTCCTTTTCATCGTCCTTTCTCTCTCCTCCTCCCTCCTGCCCTTTCTTCCTCCCTCCTTCATGCTCTCCACCTCACATTCCCCCCTCCCCCTCCCTTCTTCACTCCCTCCCTTCTTTCCTTTAAACACAGGAGATGGTGAACTCTATAAGGTTCTCACCAGGCTGCTTTATAGTTTGTTTACTCTGGGTATGTGCGTGTGCGTGTGTCTGTGTATGTGTGTGTGTGTGTGTGTGTGTTTGATCTCCCCTGGTTAGAATGTATCATGAAGCAATTTATGGAAATTGGTTCTGGGTGAAACAGCAGGAATGTTCCAATCCATTGTTATCTACGCGGTTAAGGAGCTGATGAACCTTCTTAACTAAGACTGTGATGAGTGAATTACACACTGAATAAAACTAGCTGGCATCGATGCTTTTAAACAAATTGGTGCTTAACCTTTAGCTGATGGTATCTATATACACTGCACAATAACCAGTGCAGTACCAGCAGAGTGACAGCATGTTAATGAAGAGCATTTCACTGAGGGATCAGTGTCACATATTATGAGTTGATGTGGTGTACATGTTGCAGTTATCTCCAAAAGAACACAAACATGTCCATTAGTAACAAGAATATTGCTCTCCTGAAAGCAATAAAACTTGGGTATTGAATTATTGAATTCCTTGCTTCAAATTGCTTGGAATTGCATTTGAAGTACTTAATGTAATTATGCAATATACAAGGCAGGAGATTTAAGGGTTTAAGACTGTGGCATATAGTTTCACAATTGTTCACCAGAGAGCACTAAGTCCTAAAACTTACCATCAGTACTTAAAGGACTGGCTGGAAAGTCAAAGGTCAACAAATATGGCTCCTACTGGAAGAGTGGGTGCGCTGTGTGGTAAATTCAATTCTTCAATTAAATTTTACTTGTTCCTCGTGTTGCAAAGGCTATTAAATGAGGGGAACCTCCAGTTCCGAAAATTACTCATTGATAGAGTGAGAATAGAGCCAACATTTTGAGTCTGGGTGACCTTTTGTCAATTCATCAGTATCAGGGGTGACCAACATTGGATGGAGATGTTCCTACAGGTATGGCCACATTCTGAGTATGTGAAATCTGATCACATAAAATCTGGACAATGATATCTTGAAAAGTTACTGAATTTGCCATATCATGTGTGTGTGTGTGTGTGTGTGTGTGTGTGTGTGTTTGCTTAGAATCATTGAATCAGTGCAGCAAGAGGCCAATTAGCCCATCGAACCTGCACCAATAACAATCTCACCTAGCCCCTATTCCTGTAATCTTACATATTTAACTTTTTAAATCACCTGACACTAAGGGACAATCAACCTAACCTGCACATCTTTGGAGTACGGGAGGAAACTGGAGCACCCAGAGGAAACCCATGGATAGAATGTGCAAACTCCACAAAGACAGTCACTCAAGGCTGGAATTGAACTTGTCCCTGGCACTGTGATGTGATAGTACTAATCACTATGCCCATATGACAGTGTGTGAATGTGGTAGTGTATCTGTCTGATGAGTATGCATATGTGATTGTGATTATATACAATGAGGGGTTGTCAGGCACATTAAAACTTTAATAATGACACTTTTCTGCAGTCCAGGTTATTATTGCCAAGAGGTGTTCTGTCAGGAGAGCTGCTTTTTTGTTAGCTTTTGTTGTGCATACACAGTTTGTGGCTCTGATCTGAGCTGCTGATTCTCTGGTGAATTAAACCCCACCAACTGCAACTGGAGGCTAGAAATGGTCTAGCCCCTATTTTTGAAGCATGGTTGCATAAAAATGGACGTGAAAACTTGCCCGAAAAACAGAAAGAACTTTTACGGTAGCTGGACTCTTAGAAAAAAAACCTGTAAAAATTCCACTCTCTATATTCCGGGAAACAGTCAGTCCAATTATCTCAGAATTACAAAGTTGTTACAGTGCAGAAGGAGGCCATTTGGCCCATCATGTCTGCACTGGCTCTCCAACCAAGCATCATGACTTGGTTCTATTCCCTTGATGTTTCCCCTGTACCCTTACACATTTTTTTCTGTTCAAATAATCAATTAATGCCCTCTTGAATGTCTTGATTGAACCTGCGTCCACCACGCTTCCAGGCAGTACATTCTAAACCCAAACCACTCACTGTGTGAAAAGATTTCTTCTCATATCATATTTATTTCTTTTGCAAATCACTTTAAATGTGTGCTCTCATTCTTGATCCTGTTACGAATGGGAACAGTTTCACCCCATCTGCTCGGAGGAGTTGAACATCTCTATCAAATCTCCGCTCAGCCTTCTTTTCGCCAGAGAACAATTCCAAACACTTCAATCTACCCTCAGAACTTTTCTTTAAGTTTACATTTATTTATTTATTTTGCAAGTCGGTTTACATTCACGCTGCAATTAAGTCAGTGTGAAAATCTCCAAGTTGCCACATTCCGGCACCTGTTTGGGGACACTGAGAGAGAATTTAACATGGCCAATGCATCTAACCAGCACATCTTTGGACTGTGGGAGGAAACCGGAACACCAGGAGGAAACCCACGCTGACTTGGGGAGAATGTGCAGACTCCACACAGACGGTGACCTGAGGTGGGATTTGAACATGGCTGCCTGGCATTGTGAGGCAGCGGTGATAGCCATTGTGCCACAGTGCCGCCCTAACTGAAGCTTAAGAGGGAATGTAGGAGGCTGTCAGACAGCATTAGTGCCAGTAGAAACCAGCAAGTAACCTGTTTTCGCACTGTGGATTCGATATAACTTGATCAGAGAGAAGTCCCTACTTGTATCTATGCGCCCTCTAGTGGTCACTGAATGATCAACCTAAAATGGACGTTTTGCTCGTTCATTATTCTCAAGCACTTTTACATTGGCGGAGAAGAAAATTTCATTTAAAGTGTTTGTGGTTCATTCATTTTAGTTGAATCCATTCTTCTCATGTCTCCTGAAAAGTGACTCTACATGCTAACAGAGTCGGGTAGGTCAATGTCATAAACAATGTGAGACAGTGTTTGAACTCAAAGAAAATCAGAGAATATTAAAAATAATGGCCATGGAGGAGCCAGGTCACCATCTCCACAAAGCACAAGTCAAGGTTGTGATTGAATATTCCCTAAATGCCTAGATGAATAAGATGCCACAAGCACTGATGCGCCATGGTGGCACAGTGGTTATTACTGCTACCTCACATTGCTAGGAGCCCAGGTTTGAATCCCAGCTAAGGTTACTGTCTGTGTGGAGTCAGCATACTCCCCCCATGTCTACGTGGGTTTCCTCCAGGTGCTCTGATTGTGGAAGGTACTGTGTGGATGGAATTCTTTCTTCGTTTCAATTATAAAATCAACTTCAGGAGACAACACTGTGAGTGTCCCGGGTTCACCGACTGGTCAGGTTAATTCTCTGCTTTCAGCAAGGGCTAATGTCAACACGGTTACTTGAGGAAAGGAGCAATCAGGCAGTGTTGATTGTTAGTCAGTGACTTCTGGTCATTTGGTGAGGAATGGGATCAGAGGTTTCTGATGAGGTAAAGATCAGAAAGTAGAACACAGATGAGGAACTGCCATTTGGCCCACTTAGCGCTTGAGGTATTCCTAACCCATTGTCTGCTCAGTAACTGCAGAGCTTTTGGTGTCTGTGCATCTGGCAGCATAATGGTTATGTTACTGGCCTACTAAGCCTGGCAGGTGTATGAGGTGTTCAGATAGAAATCGGACCCATATATTTTCACTCAGCTGCTTGAAGGATGGACTGGAATCATTGGTTTCCATCTACATGGCACAGTGACACAGTTGTCAGCACTGCTGCCTCACAGCGCTAGGGATCCAGGTTCAATTCCAACATGAGATAACAGCCTGAGTGGAGTTTGCATGTTCTCCCTGTGTCTGCATGGGTTTCCTCCAATTTCCTCACACACTCCAGACATGTGCAGGTTAGGTTGGTTGGCCATGCTACATTGCCCCTTAGTATCAGGGGGATTACTTGGATAAACAGGTGGGGATAGAGCCTGGGTGGGATTGTTGTTTGTGCAGGCTCGATGGGCCAAATGGCCTTCTTCTACCCTTTAGAGTCATAGAGTCATAGAAATTTATAGCATGGAAGCAGGCCCCTTTGGCCCAACTTGCTTTAAGAGTTGGTCATATGATTTGATGGTGATGTTTTTGGGGTGCTTCACAGGCTGCTGTTTCAATAAACCTGCTGTGTGTTACTTTGAATCTACGTGTGCAAACCGTGTCTTTTCTCTTTTTGCTTAAAACCCATGACCCCTAGCATCATTCAGACATTGCACAAATAATAAACAAAGAACATTACAGCACAGGAACAGGCTTTTCATCTTCTAAGCCTATACCAATCACAGTGCCTCCCTAAACTAAAGTCATATGTACTTGCAGGATCCATATCTTTCCATTCCCATCTTATTCGTGTATTTGTCTAGATGCCCCTTAATTTCCACTATCGTACCTGCATCCACCATCTCCCCAGACAGCATGTTCCAGACATTCACCACCCTCTGTGTAAAAAGATTTGCCTCCCACATCTCCTTTAAACTTTTCCCCTTGCATTCTAAACCTATGCCCCTTAGTACTTGAGTTTTCTACGCTAGGAAAAAGCATCTGACTATCCACTCTGTCCATGCCTACAGGTATTTTGGTCCGCCTTTTCTAACAACGGGCATACACGTGATGGGTCGTGAGAGGGCTGCTCTTGGAGTTTTCGAGAATAGCCTAGTGCTTCACATCGTTAGTGTACGCTTGACCTGGACCATTTGATGGGCAACACAACAACTCAGTGACTATTGCTGTGCAGACACATGGATTTGGCCCTGTGTCTGTGGTAGTTTGCGCATTCTCCCCGTGCTTGCGTGGGTTTTCTCTGGGTGCTCCAGTTTCCTCCCACATCCCAAAGGTGTGCTCTAGGCTGATTGGCAAAACAAATTCTCCCTAAATTGTCTCAAATTTGGATCTAAAGCATAGATCTATAAACATAGACAGGGATGACAGGGATCATGGGTAGAAGTGGGAACATCGAGGTGGTGGCGCAGGCTCATTGGGCCGAAGGGCCTGTTTCCCGTGCTGTTTTATTCTAATCCTGTAAACCTCTATCAGGTCTTCCCTCAATCTTTGTCATTCCAGTGAGAACAAACTGAGTTTCTCCAACTTCTCCTGATAACTAATACCCTTCATACCAAGCAACATCTGGTGAACCTCTTTTGTACCCTCTCCAAAGCATCACATCCTTTTGTAGTGTGACTACCAGAATTGTACACAATATTCTAAATGAGGCCTAACTGAGGTTCTGACAGCTGTAGCATGGCCTGCTGAATTTTAAACTCAATGCCCCGACCAATGAAGGCAAGTATGCCATTTGCTTTCTTGACTACCTTATCCACCTGCATTGCCACTTTCGGTGATCGGTGGACATGTATGCCCGGATCTCTCTGCCTTTCAATAGTCCTAAGGCTTCCATTTACAGTATGATTCCTACATGCGTTGGACTTTCCAAAATGCATTTGTCAAAAGCGATGAGTATGGATTTTGTTTCTGAAACAGCTCCTAAGTAGAAAAAAAGAAAACTGCGAATCCTCACACTTGGAATATTAGAAGGCTGGGAAAGATCAACAACAGCTTTAAAGATTGAAGTGTCAGTGAGGAAGACCAAATAAGATAAAAGAAGGAAATTACAAAATATGGTGGTACTCCCAGAAAAAAAGCAGAGTAGACTCCTCTTAGATGTGTGTCTGTGTTGCAATGTGTAGTGGTAGAGCAGGAGACTCACTACGCTATTGGAGAGATGGGAACTCTCTGTGTGGTTTTAAAAGAGATGACTTTTCCCTTGAGAGAAAGCTGAGATTTCAAGCAGTATCTTTCAAGCCTAGCTGACAAGAAGGGCTGCTTTGCAGTATGGCGAGGGGCATTAAAAAAATACATCGTCAACAGTCCCCAGGAAAAAAGGGGTGAACTGGTGAGATACTAAAATAATATAAATATACTGAAAAATCTTGAGTCACTAGTGTGTGCAAGAGAAATGGCGAGTTAATTTGGATCCATGGATCCTTTCAATAAAAAAAATGACAGTCCTGTTATGCAGAGCATTTTCACTACCTTGTACAAGCAAGTAAAATTGAAAATAAGTTCCTCATGCCAGCTTTTCCTGGTACAATACGATGTAAAATTTTCAATTTATTCCAGAACTTAGTTGATCCAGCAGAGATGTGGAGATGCCGGTGTTGGACTAGGGTAAACTCAAAAAGAAGTCTCACAACACCAGGTTAAAGTCCAACAAGTTTATTTGATAATAAACCCACAAGCTTTTAGAAACTCTGTTCCTTTGTCAGGTATGTCAGGTGTATCAGCAGGTTGACACAACTGATGAGGGAGCAGTGTTTCTGAAAGCTTGTGAATTCATTATCAAATAAACTTGTTGGACTTTAACCTGGTGTTGAGAGAATTCTTACTGTGATCCAGCAGAGCCAAGAACCAATACTTATGATGACTTGACAAAGATCCTTGATTATCATGACTCCCAAAATCATTAATCATCGCAGAACAGTTCAAGCTCCTCGGCCGGAATCAAGTGTGAGGCAATAGCATAGCTTAGTTTGTGGCAATGTTAAAAAGGCTTGCACATCATTGTGAGTTTGCTGAGCGCAGAAATGAGATACAGAATCTGGTGAACTGGTGAGACAATAATAATCTCTCCTTCAATGTCAACAAAATGAAGAAGATTGTCATCACCTTCAGGAAATGTAAAGGAGAACATGCTATTGTCTACATCAATGGGGACAAAGCAGAAAGGGTCAAGAGCTTCAAGTTTTTCGGTGTCCAGGTCACCAACAATTTGTCCTGCCCCCCCCCATGCCGAGTTAAGAAAGCTCACCAACTCCTCTACTTTCTCAGAAGACTAAGGAAATTTGGCATGTTAGCTATGTCCTTCACCAACTTGTACAGATCTACCATAGAAAGCATACTTTCAAAGCATGGCATGAGTCCTGCTCTGTCCAAGATTGCAAGAAACTACAAAGGGTATGAAGGAAGGCCAGTCTGTCGCACAAACCAGCCTCCCATCCATTGATTCTGTCTACGTTTCCTGTTACCTTGGCAAAGCAGCCAACATAATTAAGGACCTGATGCACCCCAGACATTCTCTCTTCCACCTTCTCCGACAGGAAAAAGCTGCAAAAGTCTGAGGTTGAGTACCAGCCAACTCAAGAAGAGCTCCTTCTCTGCTGCCATCAGACTTTTGAATGGACCTATCTTGCATTAACTTGACCTTTCTCTACTCCGTAGCTTTAACTCTAACACTACATTCTGCACTCTCTCATTTCTTTCTCAATGAAAAGTATGCTCTGTCTGTATGGCACGCAAGAAACAATACTTTGCATGTATGCTAACATATAGAACATAGAACATAGACCAATACAGCACAAACAGGCCCTTCAGCCCACAAGTTGCACTGATCATATCCCTACCTACTAGGCCTAGGTATGACCCTCAATCCCATTAAATCCCACGTAGTCATCCAGAAGTCTCTTTAAAAACCCAATGAGTTTGCCTCCACCATCAACAACAGCAGCTGATTCCACTCACCCACCATCCTTCAGTGAAAAACTTAGCTCTGACATCTCCCCTGTACCTACTCCCCAAAATTCCATATTTAATTTCTTCCTATATTCCTAATAATGCTTCCACTAACTGAGATTTAATTGAAATAGTAATGTTTAAATTGGAAATTAACGTTTAATCTAGTGAACAACACCACATAATGAGCCCGATTTTACCATTGCATCGTGCCCGAAAACATGATAAAGTTAGGTGTGAGACAATTAACATGATCCACGCCCCCATGTTCACAGAGTTGGCCACTTTACTGAGACCCGGAAATGGCCACGATCCAACTCGCACCCGAACTTGGCGCATTGGCAATTTAAATATATTTGCATGCACTTAAATTGAATTAATGAATTAATGCCCAACTTGATCAGCCTTTCTGTCTTTACCACCGCGTTCGCCAATCCAGAATCGTGACGAAATGGGCATGCTGAATAAAAGTCTGCTTTGGCACTTTAGCTGCTGAAGTGATGAGTTCAGAACTTCCAATGGCTCCCTGACTCAGATCAGCAGTGGTGGTGGGGACGGGAGGATGGGGAGATGAGGTTATGGGGGGAGGTGTGATGGGTCAGATCATTTTCTCGTGAGGAGGGAGTGGGGGGAAATGAGGCCAGATCATTCTCCGGGCGGGGGAGGGGGGAAGGGGTTGGGGGTGGGGGGGGTGGATGGTGAGGAATGATGATGATGGTGGAGTGAGGCCAGATCATTCTCTGGGAGGGGACAGGGTGGGTGTTGGTAGTTGTGAAGGAATGGGAGTGACGCCAGCTCATTCGTGACAATAATAAATCAAATCAAATCAAAGACATTAGAAAATTAGACACATATCATGAAAATCTGAGGGTGTGTACTAACTGACTTAAGAAAAGCTTCTTCCATGCTGAACTCACTCCTTTCCTTCTCGGTGAACAGTATGCTTTGTCTGAATAGCGTGTAAGAAACAATACTTTTCACTGTATACTAATACATGTGACATTAATAAATCAAATTGCCCTTTGACATTCAATAGTGCAATTATCGCTGAATCTTCCACTGTCAACATTCTTGCAATTATCATTAACCAGGAATTCAATTGGATTCATAAAAACAGTGGCTACAAGAAGCTAGGAATAACGCAATGAGTAACTCATCTCCTGACTCCTGAAAGTCTATCCACCAAGGCTAATATTATTCAATTTTCATGAGTAAAAGTTAAAGTTTATTATTAGTCACAAGTAAGCCTTACATTAACACTGCAATGAAGATACTGTGAAATTCCCCTAGTTGCCACACTCTGGCGCCTGTTCAGGTCAATGCACCTAACCAGCACGTCTTTCAAAATGTGGGAGGAAACCAGAGCACCCAGAGGAAACTCACGCAGACACAGAGGGAATGTGCAAACTCCACACAGACAGTGACCCAAGCCAGGAATTGAACCTAGGTCCCTGACATTGTGAGGCTGAATAGCAGAATTAAGGAGTAGTGGTGAACGATTTCTTTTTGGACTGAAGGAAAGTCTTTTTTATGTGTTCCCCAGAGTTCAGTGTTAACATCCCCTGTTCTTCCTGATATACCTAAGCTGGAGCTTGCTCGACAGCACACAATGTCAACACTTGTGCACAATATAAAATTTGGAAGCATTGTGAACTGTGAAGGATACTGAGAACTTCAATAAGACATAGAATAAAGAACAAAGAACAATGAACAAAACAGCACGGGAAACATAGAACATAGAACATAGAACAATACAGCACAGAACAGGCCCTTCGGCCTTCGATGTTGTGCCGACCAAAATAAAAAGCAATGCCCCTCCAAACTAAACCATTCCCTTCTCTTCCATA
>JAGIQG010000001.1:16653005-16720505 GCA_024679065.1 Sphyrna mokarran | reverse complement strand
AGGAAGAGAGGTGACCTGATAGAGGTTTATAAGATGTTGAGAGGTATAGATCAGGTGGATTCTCACAGGCTATTTCCCAAGGCTGGAATGTCGCTATGAGAGGACACAGGTTTAAGATGCTGGGGGGCAAGTACAGAGGAGATGTCAGGGGTACGTTTTTCACACAGAGGGTGGTGGGTGAGTGGAATTGGCTGCCGTCGGTGGTGGTAAAGGCAAACTTTTTGGAGTCTTTTAAGAGACTCCTGGGTGAGTACATGGGATTTAATGGGATTAAGGGTTATAGATAGGCCTGGTATACAGGAAATGATCAACACAACTTGTAGGCTGAAGGGCTTGTTTGTGCTGTCATGTTCTATGTTCTATGTTCAACATGACCCTCTGTCAAAGGCACATCTAGACTCAAAACGGCAGCTCTTTTCTTTCCTTACAGATGCTGCCAGACCTGTTGAGATTTTCCAGCAGTTTCTCTCTTGGTTCCCCATCCTTTTCCTAATGCAGTTGCCCCTTGCCATCGCAGAAGGTATAACACTTGCTCCTTTACCTCCTCCCGCTGCACCATTCAAGGCTCCAAACTCTCCTTTTAGGTGAAGCATTATTTCTCTTGCACCTTTTTCAATTTGCTCTGTTATATTCGCTGCTCCTGATGTATTCTCCTCTATTTTGGGGAAATTAAATGCATACGGGGTGACCACTTTGTGGAATACTTTCACTCAGTCCATGAGCAGGATGCCAATCTTTCTGTCCCTTGCCATTTTAGCTCATCACTTTGCAGTTATGGCCATTAGGATGAAGAGCTTGTCTTACAAGGAACGATTGAGGACTCTGGATCTGTACTTGTTGAAGTTTTGAAGGAAGAGGGAGGATCTTATTGAAATTTACAGGATACTGCAAGGCCTGGGATACTGTGGATGTGGAGAGGGCACAACCTCAGGCCAAAAGGATGGTCCTTTAAAACAGAAATGAGGAAGAATTTTTTTCAGCCAGAGCGTTGAATCTGTGGAACTCTTTGCTGCAGAAGGCTGTGGAGGCCGGGTAACTGAGTGTCTTTAAGATAGAGATAGATGGGTTCTTGATTAATAAGGGAATCAGGGGTTATGGGGAAAAAGCAGAATGGGGAATAGAAAAATATCAGCAACGATGGAATGGCAGAGCAGACTTGATGGGCTGAATGGCCTAATTCTGCTCTATGTCCTATGGTCGTATGGCAACATGCCCATCCTTGGCCTACTAGTATTCTAGTGAAGCCCAATGCAAACTGGGCAAATATCACTTCATCTTCCAACAGCCTCCAGGGCTCAGCAACAACTGTACACAGTTTCCCTTCTACCTTGAACATTTTTTATTTGTTTTCTTGGTTTCCCTCCCCCCATCGAGCCACCTGTCATCTGTTCTTTAGTTTTGTTTTCTCTGAGCACTGACCTTTATCCTCCAAATATCACATTCCGCTATTTATACTGCACTGTGCCACCATCAGTACCTTCTTTAGTCTTTAATGCTACCGTTAACAATCACTTTGAATTGTGTTCATGTCTTTGGCAACCTCTCCTTTGCTCTGACCTATCCCATATAATTTCCTCCACACCCCGTCCGATTTAATATATTACATTTCTACTCTCCTTCAGCCCCGAAGAAGAGACAAATGGACTTAAAACGTTAACTCCGCTTCTCTCTCCAGATGCTGCCAGATCTGCTGCATTTTTTCAGCATTTTTTGTGTTTAGCTTCGTATTTCCAGCATTCATAGTATTCTCATAGAATCCCTACAATGCAAAAGGAGGCCACCCAGTCCATCGAGCCTACACCGAGAACAATCCCATCCAGATCCTATCCCCGTAATCCCATGTTAGAAGGATAAGAGGGATCTTATTGAAACTTACAGGATGCTGTGAGGCCTTGATCAAGTGCACATGGAGAGGATAATCCCCCTGACACTAAGGGGCTAATCTTTGGACAGTGGAAGGAAAGCGGAGCACCTGGGGGAAACCCACAGATATGGGAGAATAAGCAGATTCCACACAGACAGTGACCCAAGCTGGCAATTGAACCTGGGTCTCTTGCACTGTAAGGCAGCAGTGCTAACTACTGTGCCATCATGCCACCCTTAACCTATTGTACCGTTTACTTATATTCCCTAGGCTTCCCTAAGCCGTCTCACTCAAACAGCCGACACTGTTTGGACTGGGTCTAATCCTTTCATTATTTTAAAGACTGTAACATCTCCTCGAAGCCTCCAAAGCAACTAGTCCACCTGTCTGAGTCTGTCCTGATACTAATACTTTTAAACCAGTCCTTCTAATCTTTTGGAACTTTTCCAGCCTTCTATATTCAAGGACCAAACTGGACACAGTGTTCTAAATTTTGTAAAAAAGAATGCTTCTTGTTTTAGAATCATAGAAAGAGTCCATTTGGCCCATCAAGCCAACAATTCCACCCAAGTCCTATCTATCTAACCCCACATATTTATTCTGCTAATTCCCCTGACATTAGAGGCAATTTAGCATGGCCAATTAACTGAACCAGTACATCTTTTTGGATTGTGGGAGGAAACCGGGGTGCCCAGAAGAAACCTAGGCAGATATGGGGAGAATGTGCAAATTCCAATCTGAGGCCAGAATTGAACCTGTGAGGCAGCAATGCTAACCACTGTGCCACTGTTTTATTAAATTTATAAAATTTATTATTTTGACAATCTATCCTAGAAATTTATTTGCTTTCGTAATAGTCTTGTGAAACTGCTCATAAACCTTCAAAATATATGTACGATAATCATCTCTCTCTATGAGAAATTTAGAGACTGTCTGTGTGGTTTGCATTCGCATGAAGTTTGTCTCAACCCAAGCAGATCATGTCACGTTTGCCTATGTTGAAAAACATGGCTCAGTGGTTAGCACTGCTGCCTTGCAGTGTCAGGGTTCCTTTTGCAGCTTGGATCACTGTCTATGCAAAGTCTGCATGTTCTCCCTGTGCCTGTGTGTGTTCCTTTGGGGTGTTCTGATTCCCCTCCGCAGTCTGAAAGATGTGCTGACCGTGCTAAATTCTTCCACATTGTATCCGAACAGGTGCCAGGGAGTGCTTACACTTACATTAACACTTCATTACAGAGTTAATGTAAGCCTACTTGTGACACTAACAAATAAACTTTGACTTTAAAGAAAACAATTTGCTAGAACAGGCCCATTCCCCCTTGCACTGGGTCTGTTTGCAATCTATTTTACTATCTAAGACCTCTAAGTCCCATATTACTCTGCAACACTGGGGAGGTGGTGGCACAGCGCTATTGTCACTGGGCTAGCAATCCAAAGACTTAGGGTAATGCTCTGGGGACCTGGGTTTGAACCTCACCAAGGCAGATGGGGACATTTGAATTGCATAAAAATCTGGACCATGAAACCATTGATGATTGTCGTAAAAAAAACATCCAGTTTACCCATGTCTTTTAAGAAAGGAAATTTGTTGTCCTTCTCAGGTCTGGCCTACATGTAACTCCGAATCTACAACAATGTGGTTGGTGCCTACGCGCCCTCGGGGTTATGCAATAAATACTGGCTTAGCCAGTGAAACCCACATTCCATAAAGAAATTAAAAAAACCCAAACTCACAGACTTACTTCCCCCAATGATTTGATTTGATTTATTATTGTCACATTTATTGGTATACAGTGAAAAGTATTGTTTCTTGCACGTTATACAGATAAAGCATACCATTCATGGAGAAGGAAAGGAGCCGGTGTAGAACATAATGTTACAAGCATAGCTGGGATGTTGGGAAAGATCAACTTAAAATAAGATAGGTCTATTCAAAAGTCTGATGGCAGTAGGGAAGAAACTTCTTGAGTCAGTTGATACGTGAACTCAGACTTTTGTATTTTTTTTCCCTAATGAAAGAACATGGAAGAAAGTATGTCCAGGGTGCGTGGGGTCTTTAATTATGCTGCTGAGGCAGCAGGAAGTGTAGACAGAGTTAATGCATGAGAGGCTGGGTTTGCATGATGGGTTGGGCTACATTCAAGACCTTTTGCAGTTTCTTGTGGTCTTGGGTCGAGCAGGAGCCATTCCAAGCTGTGATACAATCAGAAAGAATACTTTCTACAGTGCGTCTGTAAATGGTGAGAGTCGGAACTGACATGCTGAATCACAGTAGTTGTGGAAGGCAGTTCACTATCAGCTTCTGAAGGACAATTCAGGATGATCAATATTAATGCTGGCTTTTCCAGCAACACTCAAACCCCATGACTGCACTCAAAATAAAAGACCAAGTGTTTTTCATCATTTTCTGTTTTGTTTTTTTAACTTCAGTAGCTGCCGTGTGTTGCTTTCCTCTCAGTATTTTATGTGGCACTTTCATTTTTTTAATCATCATAAAACATTTTTCATTGTCATCATAAAAGAAAGAAAAGGTTACGTTTGTGTAGCATCTTTCTCGACCCGAGGATGTTGCGAAATGCTTCGTAACAAATACAGTTCAACAAGGTGTTTTTATTGTCGGTGAAACATCCCAAGGCATTTCTCAAACATACAATCAGAAAACCATAAAATTATTGATATAGCTTTCCATCACTGGGGTCAGTGATTGGTGGCAGAAAATATATCAACATTTAATATATTTGTAGCTGGATGGAAGAAAGTGTGGTGGAAGAGATATGGGGGGGAAGGTGGATAAATGTGACAGACACCACTTGCTTACCTGAAGCTGAGTCGAATGTCTGTTTCTTTCAATGATTCATAATAGTCAAAGGAGCCATTCAGCCCATTGAGTGTGCACTGACTCTGTGAAGAGCATTTTACCCAGGCCCATACCCCGCTCTATCCCCATAACCCTGCTAATCATAGAATCTCTACAGTGCAAAAGTAGGCTGTTCGGCCCATCGAGTCTGCACCAGCTCTCCAACAGAACATCTTACCCAGGTTCTACCCTCAAACGCCACCTGTTTACCCCATTAATCCCCCTAACTTACATGCCTTATGAGGGGCAATTTAGCATGGACAGTCGCTTAACCTGCACATTTTTGGAGTGTGGGAGGAACTCAGAACACTCGGAGGAAATCCAGACAGACAGAGGGAGAACATGCAAACTCCAGACAGGTGGTCACCCAAGATGGAATCAAACCCCGGTTGCTGGAGCTGTGAGGTGGCAATGCTAACAATTGTGCCACCATGCCACCATGTTACTGCTACATATTACTCCGTAACTATGAAACACCTTCAGAAAAGACATTGTCCAAATCACAGATCGGAGTTCCAGCTGGGAAAACAATAGGCTTTAAAAAAATGGATTATTGTTGCCTTCCCTCCGCCAACGTCTCTTACAAAAGAGGGCAATCTTTCTCTAGCTTTATTTCTGGGCTACAATTGTTATTTGTGGGACCTTGCTGTGCGTAAATTGCCAGCTGTACTTCCTACATACCAACGGCAGTACTGTTGGGAAATACCTTGATTATAAAGCACTTCAGGACACTCTGAGGTTGTTAAAGGTGCTATAGAAATTCAACTGTCTCCATCTTTGCTCATTATCATTCGTCATTTATAAAAATGACAAAGATGACTAAGTGGGGGTCAGAATTGATAAGTTTGCAGATGACACAATGATTGGCTGGGTGATTAACAGTGAACATAGAACATTACAGTGCAGTACAGGCCCTTTGGCCCTTGATGTTGCACTGACCTGTGAAACCAATCTAAACCCTATCTAACCTACACAATCCCAATACCATCTATATGTTTATCCAATGACCAGTTAAATGCCCTTAATATTGTTGAGTCCACTAGTGTTGCAGGCAGGGCCCTTACTACTCTCTCAGTAAAGAGCCTGCCTCGGACGTCTGTCCTATATCTATCACCCCTCAATTTAAAGCTATGTTCTCTCGTGCTAGCTATCTCCATCTGAGGACAAAGGCTCTCACTGTCTGTCCTATCTAATCTTCTGATCATCTTATATGCCTCTACTAAGTCACTTCCCAACCTTCTTCTCTCTAACAAAAACAGCCACAAGTCCCTCAGCCTTTCCTCATAAGACCTTCTCACCATACCAGGCAACATCCTAGTAAATCTCCTCTGCACCCTTTCCAATGCTTCCACATCCATAATGCAGTGATCAGAGCTGTACACAATACTCAAGTGCGGGCGCACTAGAGTTTTGTACAGCTGCAACATGACCTCATGGCTCTGAAACTCAATCCCTTTACCAATAAAAGCTAACACACCGTACGCCTTCTTAACAATCCTATCAACCTGAGTGCCAACTTTCAGGAATCTATACACATGGACATCACGATCTTTCTGCTCATCCACACTACCAAGTATCTTACCATTAGCCTAAAACTCTGTATTCCTGTTACTCCTTCCAAAGTGAATCACCTCACACTTTTCCACATTAAACTCCATTTGCTACCTCTCAGCCCAGCTCTGCAGCTTAGCTATGTCCCTCTGTAATCTGCAACATCCATCCACACTGTCCACAAATCCACCGACTTTAGTGTCATCCGCAAATTTACTATTCCATCCTTCTATGCCCTCATTTATAAATTTATAAATGGCCCCTAAACAGACCCTGACAGTGCACCACTAGTAAGTGAACTCCAGGATGAACATTTCCCATCAACCGCCACTGCCTGTCTTCTTACAGCCAGCCAATTTCTGATACAAACAATTAAATCATTCTCAATCCCATGCCTCCGTATCTTCTGCAATAGCTTACTCTGGGGAATCTTATCAAATGCTTTACTGAAATCCATATACACCGCATCAATTGCTTTACCCTCATCCACCTCTTTGGTCACCTTCTTAAAGAACTCAGTAAGGTTTGTGAGGCACGACTTACCTTCACAAAACTGTGTTGACTATCCCTAATCAAATTATTCCTTTCTAGATGATTATAAATCCTATCTCTTATAATCTTTTCCAAAACCTTGCCCACAACAGAAGTAACGCTCACTGGTCTATAACTACCAAGGTTGTCTCGACTTCCTTTCTTGAACAAGGGGACAACATTTGCTGTCCTTCAGTCTTCTGGCACTATTCCTCTAGACAATGATGACCTAAAGATCAAAGCTAAAGGCTCTGCAATCTCTTCCCTTGCCTCCCAGAGAATCCTAGGACAAATCTCATCCTGTCCAGGGGACTTATCTATTTTTTATACCTCCAGAATTGTTAATATGTCCTCCTTATGAACCTCAATCCCATTTAGTCGAATATCTTGTATCTCAGTATTCTCCACAACATTGTCTTTTTCCTGCGTGAATACTGATGAAAAATATTCATTTAGCACCTGTCCTATCTCTTCGAACTCCACACACAACTTACCACTACTGTCCTTGACTGGCCTTCATCTTACCCTAGCCATTCTTTTATTCCTGACATATCTATAGAAAGCTTTAGGATTTTCCTTGATCCTACCTGCCAAAGACGTCTCATATCCCTTCCTGGCTCTTTTTAGCTCTCTCTTTAGGTCCTTCCTGGCTAACTTGTAACTCTCAAGTGCCTTAACTGAGTCTTCACATCTCATTTTGACATAAATCTCCTTCTTCCTCTTCACAAGTGATTCAACTTCTTTAGTAAACCATGGTTCCCTCGTTCAACCACTTCCTCCCTATCTGATATACTTATCAAGGACACGCAATAGCTGTTCCTTGAACAAGCTCCACATTTCAATGATGCTCATTCCCTGTAGTTTCTTTCCACATCCTATGGATCCTAAATCTCATCTAATCGCAACATAATTTCCTTTCACCCAGCTTGTCGTATATACCTATCCCTTTCCATCACTAAGGTAAATGTAACCAACTTGTGGTCACTATCACTAAAGTGTTCACCGATCTCCAAATCTAACACCTGGCTTGGTTCATTACCCAATATCAAATCCAATGTGGCCTGGCCTCTTGTTGGCCAGTCTACATACTGTGTCAGGAAACTATCCTGCACACATTGGACAAAAACTGACTGATCTAAAGTACTTGAACTACAGCTTTTGCAGTCAATATTTGTAAAGTTAAAATCCTACCCTGTTACTTTCGCTCCTATCCAGAATCATCTTTGCAGTCCTTTCCTTTAGTGAGGCGGGGTGTCTTGGGCTTCAAGAAGATATAGATCGAGCAGGACTTACTCAGTTACCGAGTTGGGGAGAGTTAGAGAGCAAAAAGATCTAGGGTACATGTTCATAGCTCCTTGAAAGTGGAGTCACAGGTGGATAGAGTGGTGAAGAAGCATTTGGCATGCTTGGTTTCATCGGTCAGAACATTGAATACAGGAGTTGGAATGTCTTGTTGAAGTTGTACAAGGCATTGTAAGGCTACACTTGGAATACTATGTGCAATTCTGATCACCCTATTATAGAAAGGATATTATTAAATTAGAAAAAGTGCAGAAAAGATTTACTAGGATGCTACCAGGACATGATATTTGAGTTATAAGTAGAGGTTGGATAGACTGGGATTTTTTTTCTCTGGAGTGTAGGAGGCTGAGTGGTGACTCTATAAAATAATGAGGGGCACAGGTCAGCTAGATAGTCAATATCTTTTCCCAAAGATACGGGAGTCTAAAACTAGAGGGCACAGGTTTAAGGTGAGAGGGGAGAGATACAAAAATGTCCAGAGGGTAATTTTTTTCACACAGAGGGTGGTGAGTGTCTGGAACAAGCTGCCGTATGTCATAGTAAAGGCAGTTCCAATTTTGTCTTTTAAAGAGCATTTAGGTAGTTACATGGGTATGATGGGTATAGAGGGATAAAGGCCAAATACGGGCAATTGGGATTACTTTGGAGGTTTAGAAAAGAAGGGCGGCATGGACAAATTGGGCCAAAGGATCTGTTTTTATGCTGTAAACCTCAATGACTCTCTGAGATAGAATGGTCAAATGGGCAGATAAGTGGAAGATGGAATTTAACCCTGAAAAGTGAAGTGATACACTTTGAAAGGAGTAATTTGTCAAGAATGACAATGAATGGTAGGACACTAGGAAGTTCTGTGGAGCAAAGGGGCCTTGCATGCTTGTCCACAGATCTCTGAAAGTGGAAGGGCATGTTAGTCGGGTGGTGAAAAAGACATGTGGGACACCTGCCTTTATCAATCGAGGCATAGATTACAAAACCAGTGAAGACATGTTGGAGTTGTATAGAACCTTGGTGAGGGCACAGCTAGACTTCTGCGTGCAATTTTGGTTGCCACATTATTGGAAGCTTGTGATTGCACTGGAGAAGGTGCAGAGGAGATTCACTAGGATGCTGTCTGGGATGCAACATAGAGCAAAGAAGACAGAGGGACAATTCTTTAACGCACTCTGAAGTCGTTTAGCAAGGGAAGTTACTGTGAAATCCTCCCAGTTGCCCCATTCTGGTGTCTGTTTGCGTCAATGCACCCAATCAGCACACCTTTCAGACTGTGGAAGGAGATCGGAGCACCCAGAGGAAACCCATGAGAACATGCAAACTCCACACAAACAGTGACCCAAGCCTAGTGTCGAAACCGGGTCCCTGGCGCTGTGCGGCAGCAGTGCTAACCACTGTACCAATTAGGGATGGGCAACAAATGCTGACCTTGCCTTGCGGCACACACATCCTGTGAAAGAATAAAGAATGAAATCAGATATGCTTCACTGCTAGTAGTTTGGGTTGCAATGAGTAACAATCAGAATTTTAACAAACAAAATGCAGTTTGTTACCCTTATACTGTTACTGTGCTTTAATTCTCCTTTAAATTTTCCTTCATGTTCCCACAGGGAAACAATCTAAATGTTGGATTCCCTCGCTGTGTGAAATTATTGTTCTATATACAGAAAGACAGACTATTTCCCTCAGGCACAAGGCACTATCACCCCTCTCGCCAGTCTTATCCCACATTAATGGAGAAGTAAATTAAAAGGATACTACAATTTAAATTCAGCGCTGAATTGAAAACAGAAATGAATGGCTCATAAGACAAAGGAACAGTTGGCCATTCAGCCCATTGAGTCTGATCTGTCAATCAATAAAGTCATGGCTGATCGGATGCCATAATCATCAACTCCACTTTCCCACCTTATCCCCATAACACTTAGAAACATTGAACATAGGAGCAGGGAGTTTGCCATTTGGACCTTCGACCCAGCCATTAGCGTTTGACTGACTCAGCCATTGAGTGACCCAGCTATTAGATATTGATTGACCCAGCCATTGAGTGACCCAGTCATTAGCCATTGAGTAACCTTGCCATTACTCATGGCGTGAGCCAGCCATTAGCCATAGAGTGATCCAGCCATTGAATGAGCCAGCTATTAGCCATTGAGTAGCCCAGCCATTATCCATGGAGTGAACCAACAATTAGACATCGAGTGAACCAACAATTAGACATCGAGTGACCCACACATGGATTGACCCAGCCAATAGCTATTGAGTGACCCAGATATTGAGTGACCCAGCCATTAGCCAACGAGTGACTCAGCATTATCCATGGTGTGACCCAGCCATTAGCCATCGAGTGACCCAGATATTGAGTGACCCAGCTATTAGCCATCGAATGGCCCAACCATTGAGTGACCACTGGGTCATTGCCTCCTCCTAATTTCCCTGCTGGAAGACCCGGTTCTCATTTTGTGATCATGCCCTCCTTTTCTAGAATGCAGCAGAGGAAATCATTTTCCGGGCTCAACCTCATCGAAATGCTCCCTCTTGTTTACAGACCTCAATATGATTAGAAATAGAGAGTTGGGCTCTGTGGACTTCACTTTTAAATGAATTTCGCAGCCAGCCTTGGACTGGGCATTTCTGAGCTCACAAGTCCAAAAAAAAAGTCATCTTTCCTTAGCCCGATATCTGAACTGCAAGCCCCGTATTCTGATGCACCCTTTGAAATATGGAGGCTAGTTTTACTTACAGTTCTAATGTGCGGTCGACAGACCAACAAGGGAACTGACTGAGAGAAGGAGAGAAATAAAAGGTCCTAAATAAGAATTTGAAAAAATACTGTATTCTTCATCTGTCAAACGCTGCTGAATGGCACATTTATATCTGCCAAACTGTTGGCTTTCCATTGCCCTCAAGATCTCGCTTATTTTTTTTTTAACCAACATCTTTGTCTTGTTAAATTTATTTCAAAATGCCTCTGGACACTCGATTTAATGGATAATATTTTTCATACCATTCATTTGTGGAAAAACATCCGTGAATGCTGACCATTTATTCTGCGCTATTCCTTTCCCCAAAGGTGCAGTTTTCTGCCTTGTCATTACTTGCAGAATCTATTTCTCACCCGATGACAAGTTATTACTGAAATTAATATCGGCCGGCATTATGTGAGTGACGGACCCCATCCTTCACTCTGACAGTGTGTACTCACCCATTTTTGTATCCACTCTGCTGTACTGAGTAGAATAAGATATCTACGAGCGTATTTCCATCCTGGACAGCTTCGGACGGGATGAGAAAAGACATTTGTTTCATTTACTTTTGGCGAAAAAGGGAGATTTCACACTGAGGTTATCAATCTGACTGGGAGAAGCATGTTTTATACAACGTTACACACTGGATGTTTGACAGTAATACATCACAAGCAAGTTCAGTGAATAAATAATATAGTTCAGACCACACCTACTCTGATATAATCAATCAGGGCCCACTGATTGTGTGAAAGGACCCTGAAAGGCTACAAAAGGATACCGATAATCTAAGTGAGCGGGCAAGGGTCTGGCAGATGGAGTACAATGTAGGTAAAAGTGAGATCATCCATTTTGGTAGGAAAAACAGCAAAATGGACTATTATTTTGATGGTAAAAAAATTGCAGTGTGCTGTTGTGCAGAGGGACTTGGGTGTCCTTGAGCAGGAATTTCAAGAAATTGGTTTGCAGATGCAGCAGTAATTAAGAAGGCAAATGTAATTTTGTCTTTCATTGCTAGAGGTTGTGTTGCAGCTGTATAAGTACTGGAGAGGCCACACCTGAAGTACTGTGAAATACTGGCACTGGAAGGGGTGGGGAGAGATTCACTATGATGATTCCAGAGTTGAGAAGGTTGGCTTATGAGGAGAGATTGAGTACTTGGGGCTAAACTCACTGGAATTCAGAAAAGTGAGGAAAGATCTTATAGACACATATAAGATTATAGACACATATAGATAAGATAGAAGCAGGGGAGTTGTTTCCACTGCAGGTGAAACTAGAACTAGGGGGCATAGCCTCAAAGTAAGGGGAAGCAGGTTTAGGACTGAGTTGAGGAGGAACTCCTTCACACAAAGGAATGTGAATCTGTGGAATTCCTTGCCCAGTGAAGGAGTTGAGGCTATCTCATTGAATGTTTTTAAGGCAATGATAGAAAAGTTTTTGAACAGTAAAGGGATTAAGGGTGCATGGGTGAGCGGGTGGGTAAGTGGATCTGAGTCCGTGAAAAGATCAGCCATGATCTTATTGAATGGTGGGGCAGGCTCGAGGGGACAGATGGTTCCTGCCCCTTGTTCTTGTGACTCTAATACAAGAGCCCAGTACTTAATATAATAATCTTGAATCCAGCTCCTCTACTATATGAATTTCTAAAACTGGGACATAACTCATTTCAATCCATCCACTACCAGTGTCAGTAGAGGTGGGATGAGGAATGGGTGACCAATCTCCAGATTAGAAACATAGAAACTAGAAGCAGCAGTAGGCCATTCAGCCCTTTGAGCCTGCTTCGCATTCATTTTGATCATGGCTGATCATTCAATTCAATATTCTGATCCCTTGTGTTCCCATATCCCTTGATCCCTTTAGCCCTAAGAGATTTCTCTTTGAACTCATACAATGTTTTGGCCTCAACTACATTCTGTGGTAGTGAATTCCACACATTCACCATCCCCTGGGTGACAAAATTTTTCCTCACTTCAGTTCTAAAAGGTTTACCCCTTATCCTCAAACTATCACCCCTAATTCTGGACTTCCCTCAACATTGGAAAATTTCTTTCTCAATCAATTCTGCCCAACCCTGTTAGAATTTTATGTTTCTATGAGATCGCCTCTCACTCTTCTAAACTCCAGTGAATATAATCTCAACTGATTTAGTCTCTTGGGAATCAGCCTGGTAAAACTTAGCTGTACTCTCTCCAAATCAAGGACATTCTTCCTCAAATAAGGACACAATACTCAGGTGTGCTCTCACTACCACCCTATACAATATCATTGCAATAAAACTTTTCTATCCCTAGACTCAAATAAATATTGGAAGGGCACTATGTGCCTTTTTTTTTAGAAGAAAATCTATTTTTTACTGTAGTCACTGTGGCTTCCCAAATCTCCAAAATTCCAGAGAATCAATGGAAGTGAAATGTGGTACCTGCCTTTTCAGCACTGCTTGTGGGCCAGAGGTAGCCATCTTGTCACCAGCTACCCTCCCAAATCCAGTAATCAGAACCAGACCTCCCCTCCCTTCTCCAAGGAGGCAGTGATGTAGTGTATTTTCATTGGGCTAGTAATCCCGAGACCCAGGGTAATAGAACATAGAACATTACAGCGCAGAACAGGCCCTTTGGCCTTCGATGTTGCGCCGACTAATTATGAAAAAAAGCAATGACCCTCCAAACTAAACCATTCCCTTCTCTTCCATAAACTTATCAACTAACCTCTTAAACGCCACCAAACTTGGCGCATCTACAACTGCCGCAGGCAGGGCATTCCACTCCCTAACCACCCTCTGGGTAAAGAACTTACCTCTGATATCCGTCCTATAACTATCACCCCTTAATTTAAAGCTGTGTCCCCTCGTGCTAGCTTTCTCCATCCTAGGAAAAAGGCTATCACTGTCCACCCTATCTAAACCTCTAATCATCTTATATGTTTCAATAAGGTCTCCTCTTAGCCGCCTCCTTTCTAACGAAAACAACCTCAAATCCCTCAGCCTCTCTTCATAAGACCTGCCCTCCATACCAGGCAACATCCTGGTAAACCTCCTCTGTACCCTCTCCAATGCCTCCACATCTTTCTTATAATGTGGGGACCAGAACTGCACACAATACTCCAAGTGCGGCCGCACTAGAGTTTTGTACAGTTGCAACATGATGTTGCGGCTCCGAAATTCAATCCCCCTACCAATAAAAGCTAAGACTCCGTATGCCTTCTTAACAACCTTATCGACTTGACTGCCTACTTTCAGGGATCTATGCACAAATACACCAAGATCCCTCTGTTCATCAACACTATTAAGAATCCTACCATTAGCCCTATACTCTACACATTTATTATTCCTGCCAAAGTGCATTACCTCACACTTTTCCATATTAAACTCCATTTGCCACCTCTCGGCCCAGCTCTGCAACTTGTCCAAGTCCCTCTGCAAACTATAACACCCCTCTTCACTATTTACCACTCCACCGACTTTAGTGTCATCTGCAAATTTACTAATCCATCCTTCAATACCCTCATCCAGATCATTTAAAAAAATTACAAACAGCAGGGGCCCCAAAACAGACCCCTGAGGTACACCACTTGTAACCAAACTCCATGATGAATATCTCCCATCAACCACCACCCTCTGTCTTCTATCTGCTAGCCAATTCCTAATCCAATTAGCTAAATCACCCTCTATCCCATACATCTGCATTTTTTGCAGAAGCCTTCCATGGGCCACCTTATCGAACGCCTTACTAAAGTCCATAAATACCACATCAACTGCCTTACCCCCATCCACCTCTTTGGTCACTTTTTCAAAAAACTCAATAAGGTTAGTAAGGCACGACCTACCCTTCACAAAACCATGCTGACTATCCCCAATCAATTCATTTCTCTCTAAATAACTATAAATCCTATCCCTAATAATTCTCTCCAATACTTTGCCCACAACAGAAGTAAGACTCACTGGCCTGTAATTCCCTGGAAGGTCTCTCTTCCCCTTCTTGAACAATGGGACCACATTCGCTATCCTCCAGTCTTCCGGCACTATACCCATAACCAACGACGACTGAAGATCAGAGCCAGAGGCTCTACAATCACCTCTCTTGCCTCCCAGAGAATCCTAGGGTAAATCCCGTCCGGCCCAGGGGACTTATCTAACTTCAAACCCTCGAGAATATCTAGCACATCCTCCCTATCCACTTCAATACTTTCCAGTTTGCAACCCTGTACCTCAGTGTTCTCCATATCTACATTTACATCTCCCTGCGTGAATACCGAAGAGAAATATTTGTTCAGTGCCTCTCCAATCTTTTCAGGCTCCATGCACAACTTCCCACTGCTGTCTATGACTGGCCCTAATCTTGCCCTAACCAATCTTCTATTCTTAACATAACTAAAGAAAGCTTTAGGATTCTCCTTAATCCTATCAGCCAAAGTCTTCTCGTGTCCCCTCTTAGCCCTCCTCAACTCACTCTTTAGCTCCCTCCTGGCTAATCTATAGCTATCCATTGCACTAACTGAGCCTTCAAGCCTCATCCTGACATAAGCCTCTTTTTTCCTTTTAACCAGCGAATTAACTTTTTTCGTACACCATGGCTCCCTTACTCGACCATTTCCTCCTTGCCTGACAGGGACATATTTATCAAGGACTCGCAGCAGCTGCTCCTTGAATAAGCTCCACATTCCAGATGTTCCCAGTCCCTGTAGTTTCCTAGTCCAATCTATGCACCCTAATTCTCTCCTGATGGCCTCATAATTACCCTTCCCCCAGCTATAACTACTGCCCCCAGCTTCATGCCTATCCCTATCCATCACTAAGGTGAACGTAACCGAATTGTGGTCACTATCACCAAAATGTTCACTAACTTCCAAGCCTAACACCTGGTCTGGCTCATTGCCCAGCACCAAATCCAATGTAGCCTCACCTCTAGTTGGCCTATCTACATACTGAGTCAAAAAACCTTCCTGCACACTTTGTACAAAAACTGACCCCTCTAACGAGCTAGAGCTATAGCTATTCCAATCAATATTAATAAAGTTAAAGTCCCCCATAACAATTACCCTATTACTTTCACTCCTGTCCAGGATCGACTTTGCAATCCTTTCCAGGGTAATGTCTGAGGACCTGGCTTCAAATCCCACCATGGCAGATGTGAAATTTCAATTCAGTAGAAGTCTGGAATTAAAAGTCTAAAGACCATGAAACCATTGCCGATTGTCAGAAAAACCCATTTATTCACTAATGTCCTTCAGGGATGGAAATCTGTTTGTCCTTACCTGGTCTGACCTATGTATAATTCCAGAGCCACAGCAATGGGTTGACTCTTAACATTCCCTCACGGATGGACAATAAGTGCTCAGCTGTGTCTCCAGCCTCCCTGTTTCTAACTTTGGTTCACTGCACGTGACAAAAACCTCATTGAAAAGGGATGGCACAATAATTAGAACTGCTGTCTCACAGGTCTGGCTTCGATTCACTGCTTGGGTGATGGGGAGAACTTGGATGATCCAGAAACTCAGGTAATATTCTGGGGACCTGGGTTCAAATCCCACCACAGCAGATAGTGGAACTTGAATTCATTAAAAAATACCTGGCCATTAAGCTATTGTCAATTGTTGGAAAAACCCATGTGGTTCACTAATGTCCTTTAGGGATGGAAATATGCAGTCTTATCTGGTCTGGCCTACATATGACTCCAGAGCCACAGCAATGAACAGATGCAATAGTTATGACTGTAACACTAACATTCTGCACTCCCTTGTTTCCTTCACTATGAACGGTATGCTTTGCCTGTATACCATGCAAGAAACCATACTTTTTACTGCATATAATACATGTGACAATAATAAATCAAATCAAATGTAGTTGACTCTATATTGCTGTTAGGTAACTAGGGATGGACAATAAGTGCTGGCTAGCCAGCGATGCCCAACTGCCATGAATAAATGAAAGAAAACTCTGTCCTGGATGGTGTCGAGCTTCCTGATGTGTTACTGCAGTCATACCTGCACATGCAGAAAGAGAAAGTTCCATCATATTCCCACCATACATCTCGCAAATCTTTCTTCATAATTGAGCTAATTGTAGTTGGCAATCAAGTTTGTAGACATTTGGCCGCACATGGGGCATCTCCTACTCTGCGATTTCTTTACGTCATTTCCAATCTGCAGGGTGTCATTGACCAGCTGTTTCTATTTCTCTTTCACCGTGTATAGTAAGTGACATCTGGACTCGACCTGTTATTGATGGCAATTCCAGCATTCAATAAGTGTCTGGCTGCATTCTGCTGTCGTCTGCTGTTCTACAGATATCAGCTGCTTTCTGTCTAGACTCGATTGGTAACTTGGCTCTGTTCTGATCATCTATTATACCGATGACAATTCTTTCTATAATGAGGCTGTCTATCAGTAATCCATAATTGCAAGATATCAGCAACCTTTCGTTGTACAGATTGATTGTATATTGATCAATGTGTTCTCCCTCTGCTTAAAACCTAGTGCTAAACACAATTCTTTCATACATTTAACTGAAGCATGAAGCATCACTTACCCCTCCATTAATACTGTTTGCTTCCATTTACTCACTCCCTTACTGTATGTAGATGTATTATATACATCTATCAATTCCCACTTTGTCTCTGAGGCAGTTGAAAGCTATTTCCATACATTCTGCACTTCCTAGTGTCAAATGACGAGGGGAACGGGGATTGTAATCTTACCAGAAGTCGGCTGAGTGTCAGTTCTGCAGAAGGCTGATGTGAAGTTCTCAGCTCCGCTGGCTGGTTTTCTCTCCAGATTGTGTTCCTTTAATTGTGAGAAAAAGCGAGTGGGTTTGGTTTGCGCCATCACTCTGGCGAGACAGGGACTCATAAAGCTGGGAAAGGCTTCAACAGGGATCGAGGATTGAAGGGTGCCCTGATTGGAACACAAAGCTCCCCTGTTTCCACCCCCCCCCTTCCCCGGATCATCACTAACATCAACCATTAACCATCTCCCCCCCACCCACTCCATGATCTTTGCCAACATTCCTTCCCTCCACTCTCCCCACCACCATCTCCAACCACCCACCCAGATCATCACCAGCTTCCCCTTCCCCTCCCCGCCTCCCCATTTCCATCATCGGCATCAACTATCGCTCTCCCTACCATCATCATCATTCCCATCCTCGCTCATCGTCAATGGCATCCCAATCTCCAACCTCCCTAAAAACCTGTGCTGGGGAAGTAACATGGAGCATTGTTGGGGTACTGCCTGACCACGCTCCTCTACCGTGGGGGCTATACTGACCTTTGTGCTCCCACAGATATTCCTTTCACTTTTCAGTAAACCTGTTGAGCCCCTCACTGACTTGATGTCATACCCATGAGGTATTAGCATTTATTGAGGAGTGGGATGGGAGTAATTTGGTGAGATAAACAGATGCAAATTTATTAAAATCTATTCAAATCAGTTTCACACTCATTATGACTGTGAATGTGATTACGTCTAGGGTGGGCTGGTGGCGCAATTGTTAACATAGAACATAGAACACAGAACAATACAGCACAAACAGGCCCTTCGGCCCACGAGTTGTTCCGATCACATCTACCAATCCACAGACCTACCTATAACCCCCTATCCTATTCTTTTCCATATACTCATCCAGGATTTTGAATTGCAAAGTTGATCCTGGATAGGTGTAAAAGTAACAGGGTAGTTGTAATGGGGGACTTTAACTTTTCTAATATCGATTGGAAAAGCTATAGTTCAAGTACGTTAGAGGGATCAGTTTTTGTTCAATGTGTGCAGGAAGGTTTCATGACTCAGTATGTAGATAGGCCAACAAGAGGTGAGGCTATATTGGATTTGGTATTGGGTAATGAACTAGACCAGGTGTTAGACTTGGAGGTGGGTGAGCACTTTGGTGATAGTGACCACAATTTGGTTACGTTTACCTTAGTGATGGAAAGGGATGGGCACGTACCGAATAACAATAGTTATAGCTGGGAGAAAGGTAATTATGAGGCTATTAGGAGAGATTTAGGATGCATAGGGTGGAGCAAGAAATTGCAGGGGCTGGGGACATCTGAAATGTGGAGCATATTTAAGGAACAGCTTCTGCATGTCCTTAATGAATATGTACCTGCCAGGCAGGGAGGAAGTGGTCGAGTGAGGGAACCATGGTGTACTAGGGAGGTTGAATCTCTGGTGAAGAGGAAGAAGGAGGCTTATATAATGATGAGACGTGAAGGCTCAGTTAGGGCAATAGAGAGCTATAAATCAGCCAGGAAGGAGCGAAAGAGGTAGTTGAGAAGAGCTAGAAGAGGACAAGAGAAGACTTTGGCGGATAGGATTAAGGAGAATCCTAAAGCTTTTTACAGGTATATAAATAATAAAAGATTGGTTAGGGCAAGATGAGGGCCAGTCAGAGATAGCAGTGGGAATTTGTGCGTGGAGCCTGAGGAGATAGGAGAGACACTGAATGAGTATTTTTCATCAGTATTCACGCAGGAGAAAGAAAGTGTTGTCGGGGAGAATACTGCGATACCAGGTTGTAGACTGGGTAGAATTGAGGTTCATAAGGAGGAGGTGTTAGCGAATCTTGAGGGTATGAAAATTGATAAGTCCCCGGGCCAGATGGGATTTACCCTAGGATTCTCTGGGAGGCTAGAGAGGAGATTGCAGAGCCTTTGGCTTTGATCTTCATGTCGTCGTTAGCTACAGGTATAGTGCCGGAAGACTGGAGGATGGCAAATGTTGTCCCTTTGTTCAAAAAGGGGAGTAGGGACCATCCTGGAAATTATAGACCGGTGAGCCTGACTTCTGTTGTGGGCAAGGTCTTGGAGAGAATTATAAGGGATAGGATTTATAAGCATCTAGAGAGGAATAAATTGATTAGGGATAGTCAGCATGGTTTTGTGAAGGGTAGGTCGTGCCTCACAAACCTTATTGAGTTTTTTGAGGAGGTGACCAAAGAGGTAGATAAGGGTAAGGCAGTTGATGTAGTGTATATGGATTTTAGCAAAGCGTTTGATAAGGTTCCCCATGGTAGGCTACTGCAGAAAGTGCAGATGCATGGGATTGAAGGTGATTTAGCAGTTTGGATTAGGAATTGGCTAGCTGATAGAAGACAGAGGGTGGTGGTTGATGGGAAATATTCAACCTGGAGTGCAGTTACAAGTGGTGTACCTCAAGGATCTGTTTTAGGGCCACTGCTGTTTGTCATTTTTATAAATGACCTAGATGAGGGTGTAGAGGGTTGGATTAGTAAATTTGCTGACGATACCAAAGTGGGGGGAGTTGTAGACAGCGAGGATGGATGTTACAGTTTGCAGAGGGACATAGATAGGTTGCAGAGCTGGGCCGTGAGGTGGCAAATGGAATTCAATACGGATAAGTGTGAGGTGATTCACTTTGGTAGGAATAACAGGCATATGAAATATAGGGCTAATGGAAGGACCCTTAATAGTGTTGTCGAGCAGAGGGATCTTGGGGTACAAGTACATAGCTCTTTGAAAGTTGGCACCCAGGTTGATAAAGTTGTTTAAGAAGGGGTACGGTGTGTTAGCTTTTATTGGTAGAGGGATTGAATTTAGGAGCCGTGAGGTTATGTTACAACTGTACAAAACTCTGGTGCGGCCGCACTTGGAGTATTGCGTACAGTTCTGGTCGCCGCATTATAAGAAAGATGTGGAAGCATTGGAAAGGGTGCAGAGGAGGTTTACCAGGATGTTGCCTGGTATGGTGGGAAGGCCTTATGAGGAAAGGCTGAGGGACCTGAGGTTATTTTCATTAGAGAGAAGAAGGTTACGTGGTGACCTAATTGAGGCGTATAAGATGATCAAAGGACTGGATAGGGTGGATAGTGAGAGCCTTTTTCCTCGGACGGTGATGACCAACACGAGGGGACATAACTTTAAATTAAGAGGTGGTAGTTATAGGACGGATGTCAGAGGCAGGTTCTTTACACAGAGGATGGTGAGAGCGTGGAATGCCCTGCCTGCAGCAGTTGTGGACTCGCCTACTTTGGGGGCATTCAAATGTTCGGTGGATAGGCATATGGATGATATTGGAATAGTTTAGGTTAGAGGGTCCACTGGCCGGCGCAACATCGAGAGCCGAAGGGCCTGTACTGCGCTGTAATGTTCTATGTTCTATATTCCAGAAGTCTCTTAACGATGCTATCTCACAGCTTCAGGGACCTGGGTTTGATTCCTGACTTGGGTTGCTGTCTGTCTGGAATTTGCACGTTCTCCCCATGTCTGCATCCAGGTTTCCTCTGGATGCTCTAATTTCCTCCCACGATCTGAAAGACACACTGGGTAGGTGCATCGGCCGTGCTAAATTTCCCCCTCAGTGTACCCGAACAGCTGCGAGTGTGGCGATTTTCACAGTAACTTCATTGCAGCATTAATGTAAGCCTAACTGTGACACTAATAAATATGTCACTGGTGAGGAGCGAGGAAAAATCAAAATCGCGACCTTGCCAGCAAGATAGCGATTTTGAGCTTTTGCTGGATTTTGACCCATTTCACCACAGCAGTGATCTCACACATATGGAGAATGCAGGCTCAAGATCTGACTCAAGATCTTTAAACCCAACATTCCTGTTCCATTTCTGATTTTATTTCCCCCAAAAAGGATGAGTTAAGATGTTAAAGTTTTAAATTCTTAATTCTACCCCATCATTTCCAGATTTAACAGGCTCAGGACAGAAGGGAAGATGGTTATTCAGTCAGCAGCCTCACATTGGACTTGCTTGATGGAAAGCCTAATAGCTCAAGCTTCATTCTTCTCTAATCATTCGTGGGACATAGGCACTGCTGGTTAGGCCAACATTTATTGCCCATCCCTAATTGCCCTTGAGTTGAGAGTCAACCACATTGCTGTGGCTCTGCAGTCACATATAGGCCTGACCAAGTAATGACAGCAGATTTCCTTCCCTAAAAAACATTAATAAACCAAATAGATTTTTCTGACAATTAACAATGACTTCACAGACATCAATGGATTCTTAATTCACATTTTTAAAAATTGAATTCAAATTCCCCCACCTACCATGGCAGGATTCGAACCCTGGTCCCCAGAACATTAGCTGAGTTTCTGGATTAATAGTCCAGTGATAATACCACTAGGCTATCACCTCTGGTGACAGTTTAATAGCATGGCTTGTGGACCAGGAGAATCATTAATGTTGGCCCCCTATTAGACTATATCTTTTAGATCAGATACCCACAACAGATCTCTGTTATCTGAATTCCATCCCGAAAACCCTGATAACATTCCAGCAACAGTACTGAAGACTTGTGCTCCAGAACTTACCTCTCCCGTAGCCAAGTTCTTTCAGTACACTTACAGCACTGGCACTATCCAACAATGTGGAAAATTGCCCATGTGTATTGTGTACACAAGAAGCAGGACAAATCCAACCCAGCCAATTACTGCCCAATCAGTCTACTCTCGATCATCTGTAAAGTGATGGAAAGGGTGATCAACAGTGCTATCAAGCAGTACTTGCTCAGCAATAACCTGCTCAGTAATGCCCAATTTGGGTTTTGCCAGGGTCACTCAGCTCCTGATCTCTTTGCAGCCTTGGTTCAAATAAGGTTTCCAGAGGTGAGGTGAAAGTGACATCAAGGCCATGTCCAACTCAGTGTGGCATCAAGGAGCCCTAACAAAACAGCAATCAATGGGTGTCAGGAGGCAAACTTATAATCATCTGGAAAGGAATAATTTGATTAGGGATAGTCAACACTGTTTTGTGAAGGTTAAGTCGTGCCTCACAAGCCTTACTGAATTCTTTGAGAAGGTGACTAAAGAGGTGGATGAGGATAAAGCAATTGATGTGTTGTATATAGAACATAGAACATAGAACATTACAGCACAGAACAGGCCCTTCGGCCTTCGATGTTGCGCCGACCAATATAAAAAGCAATGCCCCTCCAAACTAAACCATTCCCTTCTCTTCCATATACTTATCAACTAACCTCTTAAACGCTACCAAACTTGGCGCATCTACAACTGCTGCAGGCAGGGCATTCCACTCCCGAACCACCCTTTGGGTAAAGAACCTACCTCTGATATCCGTCCTATAACTATCACCCCTTAATTTAAAGCTGTGTCCCCTCGTGCTAGCTTTCTCCATCCTAGGAAAAAGGCTATCACTGTCCACCCTATCTAAACCTCTAATCATCTTATATGTTTCGATTAGGTCCCCTCTTAGCCGCCTCCTTTCTAACGAAAACAACCTCAAATCCCTCAGCCTCTCTTCATAAGACCTGCCCTCCATACCAGGCAACATCCTGGTAAACCTCCTCTGTACCCTCTCCAATGCCTCCACATCTTTCTTATAATGTGGGGACCAGAACTGCACACAATACTCCAAGTGCGGCCGCACTAGAGTTTTGTACAGTTGCAACATGACGTTGCGGCTCCGAAATTCAATCCCTCTACCAATAAAAGCCAAGACTCCATATGCCTTCCTAACAACCTTCTCGACCTGACTGCCTACTTTCAGGGATCTATGCACATACACACCAAGATCCCTCTGTTCATCTAGACTACTAAGAATCCTACCATTTGCCCTATACTCTACACATTTATTATTTCTGCCATAGTGCATTACCTCACACTTTTCCACATTAAACTCCATTTTCCACCTCTCGGCCCAGCTCTGCAACTTGTCCAAGTCCCAAAAAGGCTTTTGGGACTTCTATAGATTCTGTTAAAGTGTTTGATAAGGTTCCCCACAGTAGACTATTGCAGAAAATACGGAGGCATGGGATTGAGGGCGATTAAGCAGTTTGGATCAGAAATTGGCTAGCTGTAAGAAGACAGATGGAGATGGTTGATGGGAAATGTTCATCATGGAGTTCAGTTACCAGTGGTGAACTGCCAGGATCTACTTTGGGGCCACTGCTGTTTGTCATTTTTATAAATGATCTGGATGAGGGCATAGAAAGATAGGTTAGTAAATTTGTCGATGACACTAAAGTTGGTGGAGTTGTGGATAATGCGAAAATTGCAGGTTACAGAGGGACTTAATTAAGCTGAGTTGGGCTGAGAGGTGGCAAATGGAGTTTAATGCAAAATGTGTGAGGTGACGACTTTGGAAGAAGTAACAGGAATACAGAGAACTGGGCTAATGGTAAGATGGATGTGTGATTGGTAGTATGGATGAGCAGAGAGTTCTCGGTGTACATGTGCATAGATCCCTGAAGGTTGGCACCCAGGTTGATAGGGTTGTTAACAAGGCATAAGGTGTGTTAGCTTTTATTGGTAGAGGGATTGAGTTTAGGAGCCATGAGATCATGTTATAGCCGTACAAAACTCTGGCGTAGTTGCACAAGGAGTATTGAGTACCATTCTGCTAGCCACATTATAGGAAGGATGTGGAAGAATTGGAGAGGGTGCAGAGGAGATTTACCAGGATTTTGCCTGGTGTAGTAGGAAGATCTTATGAGGGACTTGAAGCTGTTTTTGCTAGAGGGAAGAATGTTAAGAGGTGACTTAATAGAGGCATACGAGATGATCAGAGGATTAGGTAGGGCGGACAGTGAGAGTCTTTCTCCTTGGATGGAGATGTCTAGCACGATGGGACATAGCTTTAAATTAAGGGGCGGTAAATTATAGGAAGGACATCAGAGGTAGATTCTTTACTCAGAGGATAGTAAGGGCGTGGAATTCCCTGCCTGCAATAGCAGTGGATTTGCCAACATTAAGGACATTTAAATGGTCATTGGATAAACACATAGATGATATTGGAATAGTGTAGGTTAGATGGGCTTTAGACTGGTTTTCATAGATCGGTGCAACATCGAGGGCCGAAGGACCTGTACTGCACTGTAATGTTCTATGTTCTATGTTATCTCTGGTTGAAATCATACCTGGTACACAGTTCATTGTCCAATCCTAATGATCCCTTACTGAGTGCTGTTTCAGAGGGTCACCTAAGCTTCAGTTATGCTGTTTCAAACTGTAAGGGATATGAGAGAGCCAGATGCTATTTTAATGACAATCAATGATCATTTCATGATTTTTAAAATATATATATTTGGTCTTAAGTCTCGATTTTATTAGTTGCATTTAATCACTACCAGTTGCCATGGTGAGGTTTGAATCCACATGCTCAGAGTATTAGCTTGGATAAATGGATTACCATTCCAGCGATATCACCATTAGAACATAGAACATAGAAGAGTTCTGCCACTTGGTTTGATGTACCCCTGCTGTTACCCTAATTCCATGCCATGAGGTGGCATCAACTCCGAGATTCCCCACAGGAAATAAAATTGGGAGTTTGCAACAACCACCAAGTGTGGAAGGGAATTTTGAAGTAACATGTAAATTTCTATGTCATAGGGAGGCGATGGTGTAGCGGTATTATCGCCAGACTATTAATCTAGAAATTCAGCTAATGTTCTGGGGATCCGGGTTCAAATCCCGCCATGGCAGATGGTGGAATTTGAATTCAACAGAAAAGACCTGGAATTATAGCTGGCATGATGGCACAATGGTTAGCATTGCTGCCTCATAGTGCCAAGGACACAGGTTCAATTCCCAGCTTGGATCACTGTGGGGCTTATACAGGGTGCTCCGATTTCCTCCCACACTCTGAAGAAGTGCATGTTAGGTGGATTGACCATGTTAAATTGCCTCTTTCTGTTAGGGGGGACTAGCTAGGTAAATGCATGAGGCTACTGGGATAGGGCCTGGGTGGAATTGCAAATCAGTGCAGACTCAATGGGCCAAATGGCCTCCTTCTGCATTGTACGGTTTTATGTTTCATAGGCATCCAGAATCAAAGTCCATTTGTTATTCCTTCATGGATTCGTTCAGAGACAACAGAATGCGGTTTTCCGCATTACTGCGATGCTACCTCTTACTGTTTGGGTGACAGATATAGCTTAAGCCGTTTTAAAAGAACTTTGCCCAGTTTTTTTTTAATTTTATGAGGTTATCTGTATCTATATTTTGCAAAACTAAATAGTGTGAGGTTTTTGTCCCGTGACAATAGAAACATCCCATAGTCACTCGCAACTTCCAATAGGTTCGTGTTTCTCCTGTTTTGCTGGATTTAATGTTCAGTGAACATTTTGCTCAGTTTTTGACAAGCTGACTGCCAGCAGTGAGATCCTCTCCGGTGAATTTTCCACCTGACTACACCAAGACTGTTTTATTATTGCCATGGGATACATCTCTTCAACGAGAGACCATCCTACCTTCTACATTCCACCCTGGAAGCTGGCAAAATAAAAACACATTCCCTTAGAATCATAGACTCCCAACAGCGCAGACGGAGACCATTTAGCCCATTAAGCCTGCACCGATAACAAACCCAGCCAATCCCTGTGGCCCCACATATTTACGCTGCCAATCTCCGTGGCAACAAGAGGCAACTTTGCGTGGCCAATCATACTGACCTGCACAACTTTGCACTGTCAGTGGAAACTGGAGCACCTAGAGAAAACCCACGCAGACAGGAGGAGAATGTGCACACAGGAGGTCACCCAAGGCCGGAATTGAACCCAAGTCCCTGGCGCTGGTGGAGGCATCACTGTATCATGTGCTGCCCTTCTCTAGCAATCACACAAGCTGCAGTGTCTTGTGTCTTTGGGAGACTTCCCTGTCTCTCCTTTTGTGTTAAAAGGTCTATCCACAGTAGCCTCAGATGCTCTTTGCTTTCAGGTGTGAAGAGTTTGCACCTTTGTTCTAGTAAATCTTAACCCTGGGTTCCTCTGTTCCTGTCATGACTGAGACACCTGGCCTGTTGCAGGGGAGGCAGTGCATAGTGGTGTTGTCCTTGGACTCGTAATCCAGAGAACCAGGCCAAGATCTCGGATCCAAATGGTGAAATTTGAATAAAAAAAAAATGGAATTAGAACAAAAAACAAAGAAAGGTACAGCACAGAAACAGCCCTCTGTGCCCATGGTGATCGTGATGCCCTAACTAAACTGAAAAAATCCTTCTGCCCTTACTCAGTCTGTATGCCTCTATTCCCTCCGAATTCATGTACCCATCCAGATGCCTCTTAAATGGTTTTAATGTATCTGCTTCCATCCCCCAATAGGTCCAATCTGTGATCAAAGTGAATGTGTAAATATCTGTTCCCAATCCCAGCCATTTCTTCTCTTGCCTCCCGCAGTAACCTGGGAAAAACCCATTAAAATTATAATCTGATAGCCTTTAAAGAAAGAAATGTACTGTCCTTACGCAATCTGGTCTACATGTAACTCTTAAATGCCCTTTGGAGTGGAAGGCCAGTTAAGGATGGGCAATAAATGCTGGTCCAGCCAACAGCATCTATTTCCCATAAACTGAATAAAAAAAGGGCAGGCCATCTGATTCTCTTCATTCCCTTGAATTAAGGATGTAACCTGAAAATATAATCATCTTATAAAACTTTGCATTCATAACAAATGTAAAAAGGCCAGTTTCTGTTGTATGGTGACTGTGACTCCAGTTATTCTAATGTATTAAGTCCCCAATGACTTAGGCTCCACCTAATGTAAAATAATAGGCCCAGTCTCCAACTAATCTAATAAGTTAACCACAGCCCAGCCTATTATATTAAAACAGCAATGTAATCTCTAATGTGATGACCGCAGTCTCCATCTGCTGTAATGTCATAGACCAACCCTTGTCTATACAAGTATAAGACTCCAATCTCCACTACCAGCTTATTATTCCATGCAGATGTAGGATACATGATAGAGACAGGCAAAAGCAGTGGAAATTTAACTTTATGATAAAGCTAATTGGACAATATTACATAATCCAACCTATTATACACACACCCATCATATGCATGGTTATTATGCAACAGTTCATTACACATCTGTCCATTACACACCTACCCATTACACATCTACCCATTATACATCCACCCATTGCACACCCACCATTATATACCCACCCATTACTCACCCACCCATTACTTATCTACCCATTACTCACCCACCAGTAACACATCCACCCATTGCATATCTGTCAATTACACACTCCTCCACTGCACACATGTCCATTACACTCTCGCTCATTACACACCTGCCCTTTATTCAGCCATCCATTATACACCCCACACATTATACCTTCCCCATGTACATCTGCCTTATATACACAATGCGTTACAAATATTTATCCATTATACACTCACCCATTGCTCACTCAGTTGTCATGCACAGGCCATTATTTCACCACATCACCTTCAACATCCATTCTTTTGAACACCAATGCACAATGGCAGCAGTAAGTACCATCCACAAAATGCACTGCAGCAACTCACCCAGGCTCCTTTGATAGCACTTTCCAACCCCACAACCATTACCACCTAGGGGGGCAATGCAGCAGGAATATAGGAATACCACCTCCTGCAAGTTCCACTGCAGGCCTCTCAGCATCCTAATCTGGAAATTTTGTTTTTATTCATTCATGGGACATGGGTGTTGCTGGTTGGCCAGCATTTATTTCCATCTAGTTTTCCTTGAGAAGGTGGTAATGAGCTGCTTCCTTGAATCGTTACAGTCCATGTGCTGTGGGTTGACCCACAATGCCGTTAAGGATTGAATTGCAGGATTTTGACCCAATGGTGATATGTTACCAAGTCAAGATGGTGAGTGGCTTGCAGGGGAAATTGATGAATGTTCCCTTGTGTCTACTGCCCTTGTCCTTCTGGGTGCCCTTGACACCCAGGTTGATAGGGTTGTTAAGAAGGCGTAAGGTGTGTTAGCTTTTACTGTTAGAGGGATTGAGTTTAGGAGCCATGAGGTCATGTTGCAGCTGAACAAAACTCTGGTGCAGCTGCACTTGGAGTATTGCGTACAGTTCTGGTCACCGCATTATAGGAAAGATGTAGAAGCAATGGGAAAGGTACAGAGGAGATTTACCAACATGTTGCCTGATAAGGCGGGAAGGTCTTATCAGGAAAGGCTGAGGGATTTGAGGCTGTTTTCATTAGAGAGAAGAAGGTTAAGAGGTGGCTTAATAGAAGCATATAAGATGATCAGAGGATTAGATAGGATGGACAGTGAGAGCCTTCTTCCTCCGTTGGAGAAGGCTAACACAAGGGGACATAGCTTTAAATTGAAGGATATAGATATAGGATAGATGTCAGAGGCAGGTTCTTTACTCAGACAGTAGTAAGAGCGTGGAATGCCTTGCCTACAACAGTAATGGACTCGCCAGCATTAAGGGCATTTAAATGGTAATTGGATAAACATATGGATGATATTGGAATAGTGTAGATTAGATGGGCTTTTACTAGTTTCACAGATCAGCATAACATTGAGGGCCAAAGGGCCTGTACTGAGTTGTAATGTTCTATGTTCTAGATGGAAGTGGTTGTATGTTTGGAAGATGCTATCAAAGATCTTTGGTGAATTGCTACAGTGCATCTTGCAAATAGTACACATGCTGCTACTGTGTGTTGGTGGTGGAGGGATTGAATGTTTGTAGATGTGGTGCTAATAGAGTGGGCTGCTTTGTCCTGGATGGTGTCAAGCTCCTTGAGTGCTGTTGGAGCTGTAGCCATCAAGGCAAGTGGGAAGTATTCCATCATACTCCTGACTTGGGCCTTGGTGGAAAGGTTTTGGGAAGTCACGTCCTTCACTGTTGCTGGGGCAAAATCCTTAACTCTTTCCCTAACAGCACTGTGAGAGTCCCCTGGCCAGATGAACTACAGCAGCTCAAGGAGGTAACTCATCATTACCTTCTCAAGAGCAATTAGGGATGAGCAATAAATGCTGGCCTGGCCATGTGCCCACACACCCCCTGAAAGAATTTTAAAACTTATACATCCATCCATCATCCACTTTCCATTATACATGCATTATATGCATGTATGACACAGCTTTAAATTAAGGGGTGGTAGTTATAGGACGGATATCAGAGGTAGGTTCTTTACCCAAAGGGTGGTTCGGGAGTGGAATGCCCTGCCTGCAGCAGTTGTAGATGCGCCAAGTTTGGTGGCGTTTAAGAGGTTTGTTGATAAGTATATGGAAGAGAAGGGAATGGTTTAGTTTGGAGGGGCATTGCTTTTTATATTGGTTGGCGCAACATCGAAGGCCGAAGGGCCTGTTCTGTTCTATGTTCTATGTTCTATATATGCAAACACGCATTATACACACACTGTTATATACCCATCTGTTTTACAACTTCCAATACTTAAATGCCCAATACCAGCCCATTCATACCTTCCCATTACACACCTGCCCATTCACACCTGCCCATTCACACCTGCCCGTTATGCTCCCTGGTGCCAGGGTCAAGAATGTTGCAGAACATTCTTCTGGTGGAGGGTGAACAGCCAGAGATTCTGGTCCACTATAGTACCAATGACTTAGATAGAAGGGAGATGGGGTTCTACAATCAGAATTTAGGAAGGTAGGTTTTGATTTTGATTTGATTTGATTTATTATTGTTACGTGTATTAACATACAGTGAAAATTATTGTTTCTTGTGTGCTCCGCACACAAAGCATAAGGTGCATAGAGAAGGAGATGAGAGAGTGCAAAATGTAATATTACAGTCATAGCTATGGTGTAGAGAAAGAACAATTTAATACAAAGTAAGTCCATTTGAAATTCTCAACAGCAGCAGGAAAGAAGCTGTTCTTGAGTTTGTTGCTATGTGACATCAGACTTTTGTACCTTTTTCCCGAAGGAAGAAGGTGGCAGAGTGGATGTCTGCGGTGCGTGGGGTCCTTAATTATGTTGAGGCAGCGGGAAGTGTAGACAGAGTTAATGGATGGGAGTCTGGTTTGCATGATGGCTACATTCATGACCTTTTGTAGCTTCTTGTGGCCTTGGGAGGGCAGGGGCCATACTAAGCTGTGATACAACCAGAAAGAATGTTCTCTATGACGCATCTGTAAAAGTTGGTGAAAATCTTAGCTGACATCCCAACTTTCCTTAGTCTTCTGAGAAAGTAGAGGGAATGATGGGCTTTCTTAACTCGAGTGTCAGCATGGGGGGACTGGAACAGATTGTTGGTGATTTGGATACTTAAAAATTTGAAGCTCTCAATCCTTTCTACTTCATCAGCATTGATGTAGACAGGGGCATGTTCTCCTTTACGCTTCCTGAAGTCAATGACAATCTCTTTCATTTTGTTGGCATTGAGGGAGAGATTATTGTTGCCGCACCAGTTCACCAGATTCTCTATCTCATTCCTGTACTCTGTCTCGTTGTGATCAACAAAAAGCAAACAAAAAGCAAAAGAAAGCTTAGAGATCCGATCCTCTAAGGTGGTGTCGTCAGCAAACTTAAAAAGCGAATTGAAGGGGAATTTGACTCCACAGTCACAGGTGTACAAGGAGTATAGTGGGGGGCTGAGAACACAGCCTTGTGGAGGACTGGATTATTGTGGAGGAGATACTGTTGCCTAACCTTACTGATTATGGTCTGTGAATTAGCAAGTTCAGTCTCTAGTCACAGACAGAGGTGCTGAGGCCCAGACCACAGAGTTTGGAGAAGAGTTTCGTGGGAAAAATGGCGTTGAAGACTGAGCTGTAGTCAATAAATAGGAGTCTGACATAGGTGTCCTTGGGTTCCAGGGTTGAGTGCAAGGATAGAGAGGTGGCATCTGCAATGGACTTATTGTGGTGGTAGGCAAACTGCAGTGGATCCATGTAGTCCGGTAAGCTGGAATTGATTCATGCCATGACTAACAGATGTCAGAGCCACCGGCCAATAGTCATTAAGGTATGCTGCTGTTTTTCTTAGGTACCAGAATGAAAGTCTTCTTGAAGCAGATAAGGACCTCAAATTGTTGCAAGGAGAAGTTGAAGAAGTCTGTGAAAAACTCTGCCAGCTGATCCATGCAGGATCTGAGTGTACGTCTGGGTACCCAATCTGGGTTAGTCGCTTTCCATGGGTTGACCTTCAAAAACGCTGTTCTGACACCTTCAATGGTGACCCTGATACAGGTTCATCCAGGGCTTCCAGGGTACAGGGCATGCTCTATATTAGAGAGGATTACTAGGATGCACAAATTATTGGGGATGGACAGAAAGTAGAACGTAAGGTCGGAGTAAGGGAAAAATTAATAACGTCTAAATCAGGGTTACTTTGCATGTATGTGAATGCACAGAGTATAGTGAATAAGACTAGGGCATTATGTTTGTGGAAACATGATGCTTGGCAATAACAGAGACCTAGTTCAAGAAAGGACAAGACTGGGTGTTAAATATTCCTGCTACAAGATGTTTCAGAAACGATAGGAAAGTTTTAAAGTTAAACTTAAAATTAAAAAAAAAATAAGTTTATTTATTAGTGTCACAAGTAGACTCACATTAATGTCGTAATGAAGTTATTGTGAAAATTCCCTAGTCATACTCCGGCACCTGTTTGGGTACACTAAGGGAGAATGTATCATGGCCAATACACCTAACGCAGCACGTCTTTTGGACTGTGGGAGGAAACTGGAACATCTGAGGAAACCCACACAGAACATGCAGACTCCGCACAGACATTGACCCAAGCTGGACATTGAACCCGGATCCGTGACGCTGTGAGGCAGCAGTGCTAACCACTGTGCCACCATGCCGAAAGGAAAGAAACAGTGAGGGAAGGCGGTATTGGTTAGAGAGAGAGAGAGAGAGCATTGTTGTGCTGGAGAAAGAAGATGTGATGTGGACTCTCACTTGGCGAAGAAGCAGTGGTCTGAAAGCTAGTGGATTTCACTACCTTATAAATGTATTGGACTTTAACCTGGTGTTGTGAGACTTCTTTCTGAAAGAAGATGTTTCAGACGATTCAAAGATAGAATCAATTTGGCAAAAGCTGAGTAAGTAGAGGCATTGTTGGGCTTTCTTAACTATAGTGTTAGCACAGAGGGACCAGGACAGATTGTTGCTGATCTAGACACCTAAAAACTTGAAGCTCTCAATCCTTTCTACTTCATCCTCGTTGATGTAGACAGGGACATGTTCTCCTTTATGCTTCCTGAAGTCAACGACAATCTCCTTCATTTTGTTGACATTGAGGGTCAGAGGGCAGGTGGGAAAGCACTTTAGAGAAGATGGGTAAAAGGAAGAGTAGTCTCAATTAGGGACCTAAAAGTGGATTTACAAATGGAGGGTGGGGGCTAAGGTATTAACTGAAAACATTTTATCCATCTTTATCGTGGAAGTTGACATTCCCTAGACTCAGGAGATAGACAAGGAAACTATCACTCGAAGAATTCAGAATTGATGAGGAGAAAGTGTTGAATGGACTCCCAGTACTGAAAGTTGACGAGGCACTGGGACTGATAAGATGCATCCAAGGATATTGATAGAAGTGAGAATGGAAATTTCAGGGGCTCTGGCCATAATCTTCCAGCTTTCTCTAGACTCAGGGAGGTGCCTGAGGACTGGAGAATTGCAAACGTCATGCGCTTGTTTAAATAATATAAGGATATTCCTGGCAAATACAGGCCAGTCGTTTTAACATCAATAGTGGTCAAGCTTCCAGAAACAATTATTTGGCATAGAGTCAGTAGTCACGTGGCAAAATGTGGGTTGATTAGGAAAAGCGAACATGGATTTCCAAAGGGAGAACTGTGTTTAACTAACTTGCTGTAGTTTTTTGAGACGGTAACAGAAAGGGTTGATGAGGGTAACAGAGTTGATGTGGTGTACTTGGACTTTCAAAAGACAACGCGACAGACGGTCAGAAAACTTCAGGCTCATGGAATGAAAGGGGCAGTGGTAGCGTGGATACAAAATTGGCTGAATAATAACTTAAGCTGGTGTTGTGAGATTTCTTCCTGTTTTACTCCAGTCCAATGCCGGCATCTCCACATCATGAATAGTAGGAAGCAGGTCAATTTTTTTTGGCTGGAGGGAGGTTTATAGTGGATTCTCCCAGGGGTCAGTATTGAGAATGTTGCTTTTCCTAATATATTTTAGTAACCTAGATCTTGGTCTGCAGAGGAACATTTCAAAATTTTCAGATGACACAAAACTTGGAAGTGCTATGAACTGTGAAGAGGACAGTGAAGAATTTTAAATGGATATGTTGGTGGACATATAGGAGGCAAATGAAGTTCAATGTGGAGAAATGTGAGGTGATGCGCTTTAGCAGGAATAATGGAGAGACAATGTAAAATAAGGGTTAAAATTCTGCAGGAGTAGAGGTATCTGGATGTATAGATCATTGAAAGTCACAGAATAGGCGGAGAAAGCAGTTAATAAAACATATAGCAAACTGGGGTTTATTTATAGGGGCCATAGAGTGTAAGAGCAAAGAGGTTATGTTGAACTTACATAAGTCATGAGTTAGAATAGCTGGAATATTGTGTATAGTTCTGGGCATCACACTATAGGGGGATGTGAATGCTTTGGAGAGTGTGTGTTTACAAGGATATTCCCATGGAAGAGAAGCTTCAGTTATGAGGGTAGATTGGAAAGGTTGGGACTGTTCTCCTTGGACAGAAGGAGGCTGACAGGAGATTTAATAGAGATGTTCAAAATCAGGAGGGGACTGGACAGAGTAGATAGGGATCAACATAAGCCTTGTCAAAGAATCAAGGTGAAAAAGGCACAGATTTAAGTTTAATCATAGAAACATGCAATACAGAAGAGGCCCTCTGGCCCATCAATTTTGTGCTGACACATCAGGAAAAGGCTGAGCTCCTTAATCCCATCTGTCAGCACTTGACCCATAGCCCTGAATGTTATGATGTGCCAAGTGCTCATCCAAATACTTCTCAAAGGATGTGAGGCAACCAGCCTCTATGTTCTCCCAGGCAGTGTATTCCAGACCGTCACCACCCTCTGGGTACAACCTCCTGCCCCTCACCTTGAACCTATGCCCCCTTGTGACTCCCCCTTTTACGAAAAACATCATCTGCTCGATACCCACTCTGTCCATGTCCTTCATAATCTTGTATACCTCGATTAGATTGCCCTTCAGTCTCCTCTGCTCCAACAAAAACAACCCAAGCCTATCCAACTTCTCTGTAATACTGTCTTTAACTTTTTCAGTTAACAACGGATGATGGCCCTTTCCCTCTGAATGTTTCTTTCTCATTGGAATGTGCCTATTCTGTCTATTCTGAAAGATGCCTTTAGATGTCTGCCACTGGACCTCTATTGACCCATCCCTTAAGCACATTTTCCAGTTTGGTCTAGTTAGTTCCACTTTCATGCCCTTATTTAAGCCTAAAATACTAGTCTTGGGTTCACTCTTTTCTCCCTCAAACAGAGTGTAAATTTTAATCAAATTATAATCACTGCTACCTAGGAGTGCATTCACTATGAGGTTATTAATTAATTCTAATTCATTGCAAAATACCACGCCTAGTATAAACATAGACAGGGATTATGAGTGGAAGTGTGAACATCAGGGTGGTGGCATGGGCTCGTTGGGCCGAAGGGCCTGTTTCCCGTGCTGTTTTGTTCTTTGTTCTTTGTATAGCCCGCTGTCTGACTAGCTTCAGAGTATGCTTCCCTGAGAAACTATCCTGAGCACATTCTGTGAACTCCTCATGGAGCCATGGGGGGAATTTTCCCATCCTGCCCACCACGGGAATCGTAACGGGCAGGGGCAGACAGCACAAAGGGTCCATTGACACTCTGGTGGGTATTTCTGGTATTGGGGTGAGTGCAGCCAGTAAATCCTGACCATTTCCCTCCTTAAAGGAGGTTAGTGAACCAGATGGGGCTTTTACACCAATCGACAATGGTTTCATGGCCCCTGTTAAACTTTTAATTTCAGATTTATTTTTATTGAATTCAAATTTTACTGTGTGCCAAGATGGGATTTGGTCCCCAGATCTTGCCCTGGATCTGAAGGGAGAACCTGCAAGAAGGCCACAATTAATACCAGTACTTTGTGCCAGGGAGTGGGGAGTAAAGGGCGGAGAGGTTGCACATCGATCCACAGGCACACGTATGGGCAAATGGCTGTCGTGAGTCAAAAGTCAAAAGCTTTTGTTTTATTTATTATTGTCACAAGTAAGCTTAGATTAACACTGCAATGACGTTACTGTGAAAATCTCCTAGTCGCCACACTCCGGCACCTGTTTGGGTACATTGAGGGAGAATTTAGCATGGTCAATGCACCTAACCTGCATGTCTTTTGGATTTTGAGAGGAAACTGGAGCCGCCGAAGAAAACCCAAGCAGACTTTGCACTGACAGTCACTCAAGCTGGGAATTGAACCCGGGTGCCTGGTGCTGTGAGATAGCAGTGCTAGCCACTGTGCCACTATGCTGCTGAGGGGTTTCACGTCCCCTCCAGCAATGTGTTTTCCAGAGGGAGGAATGCCTATCATTGACAGCTGGTGGAATGTTTTGGTTTCAATAATGTCTGTGGTAATTTACAAGGCTCAGCTGTTCTGAATATGGGGAAACCATCAGGAGGATTGGGAGAGGATAGCGGGTGCTGGTAACAGAACTGGAAGATCCTGCTGATATGACTGGATTATCCTATCCAAAGAGGAATGATGGAGACCATTGTCTGTGCTGACCCTTTTGCTCACACACATTTGTGCCACTCTGCTGTGTTTTTCCCCCTCTCACAGCTGCTGTAATCTTTATTTTCCTTTGGGTGTTTATGTGGAGATGAAATTGCCTCCACTACCCTTCCGTGCTGCAAATCTGACATCACAGCAACTCGCTGCATTGAAAGAATCATAGAATCCCTACAGCGCAAGAGGCAATATGGCTGAAATGGTCGCTACGAGAGGACACAGATTTAAGGTGCTGGGGGGAAAGTACAGAGGAGATGTTAGAGGTAAGTTTTTCACTCAGAGGGTGGTGAGTGAATGGAATCGGCTGCCATCGGTGGTGGTAGAGGCGAACTCGCTGGGGTCTTTTAAGATACTTCTGGATGAGTACATGGGATTTAATGGGATTGGGAATTACAGGTGGTTGTATGGCCAGGTAGGTACTGATATGATCGGCACAACTTGTGAGCTGAAGGGCCTGTTTGTGCTGTAGTGTTCTATGTTCTATATGGCCCATTAAGTCCGCATTAATTCCCTGACACAACATCTCACCCAGGCTCTCCCTGCCACCATTTCCCTGTAATTACACGCATTTACCATGGCTAAGCCATCTAACCATTTTCTTTTGTTTATTCATTATGGAATATGGGCATTGCTGGGTAGCCAACATTTATTGCCCATCCTGAGTTGCCCATTTGCAGGGCAGTTGAGAGTCAACCACATTGCTGTGGCTCAGGAGTCACATGTAGGCCAGACCAGGTAAGGTCTGCAGATTTCCTTCATTAGTGAACCACATAGGTTTTTCTGACAATCAACATAGGTTTCACAGTCAACAGTAGGTTCTTAATTTCACATATTTTGTATTGAATTCAAATTCCAACCGCCGTGACAGAGTTCGAACCTGAGTCTCCAGAACATTAGCTGAGTTTCTGGATTAATACTTCACCGACACATCTTGGGGCTCTCAGGGGCAGTTCATCATGGCCAATTCTCCTCGCCTGCACATCTTTGGATTGTGTGAAGAAACAAGAGCACCCAGAGGAACATAAGAATTAGGAGCAAAAGTAGGCAAGTTCAACCCTTTGAGTCTGCTCCACCATTCAGTCAGCTTATGGCTGGTCTGAAATCACAATGTGGAGATGCTGGCGTTGGACTGGGGTGGGCACAGTAAGTAGTCTCACAACACCAGGTTAAAATCCAACAGGTTTATTTGGTAGCACAAGTTTTTGGAGTGTAGCTCCATCATCAGGTGAGTGCCTCAAATCCACTTCCCCATCTATTCCCCATAACCCCTTATCCATTTCTTTTTAATTAGAAATTTTAATTAGTTGCCCACACAGACACATACAGACTCCACACAGTCAGTGACCCCCAAGGCTGAGATTGAACCTGGCTCCCTGCTCCTGTGAGGCAGTAGTGCCAACCACTGTCCTACCATACTGTCCCTCACATTGCCTCTGATTTCTGGCTAATCAACTTTAGAATAGATTCCAACTCTCCCGCCACAGAAGAGTGTGGAGTGAAAGAGGGGGAAAACATCATCAAAATAAAACACAGAAAAGGCCGGGAACTTGCAAAATAAACAATTTATCACGGCAAGCGGACCAAAGGCAATACATCATTATCTGCATAATATTTATTGATACTATGACCTTCAGAGGACCATTGGTAATTATTGTTTAACAGCACGAAACAAATCATTGCACTGAATGCCATAAAATGCAAGCTCGAGCCATTTGAAGTGCTCTTTAATTTTTATTTCCAATGAACAAATGCTAATATAGGAGTTGTCACACGTTCTGGCTTTTCTCTCTGCGCTTTTGCCAGTTTATGTAGAATGGAGCTTTTTGGGTCTACTGTAACATCAAGGGCTGTGTTCCCAGTCCCGAACCAGGGGTCACAGTTGAGGAGACCATTTAGGAAGGAGTTGAGGAGATATTTCTTCACCGAAAGCACAGTGAGCCTGTGGAATTCATTACCGCAGGAAGTAGTTGATGTCAAAACACTGAATATATTCAAGAGGCAGCTGGATATAGCACTTAGCAAAGGGGAGAAAGCAGGGTTAGGCTATTGAGTTGGATGATCAGCCATGATTGTGATGAATGGCGGAGCAGGCTTGAAGGGCCAAATGACCTCCTCCTGCTCATATCTTCTATGTTTCTATGTTTCAGTCCATTTCCTGCTCAAAGGCACTGATTAGATATATTGGGAAGGTAATGCCAGCCTGTAATTCACTAATACAGTGAGTTGCAGCTTTCAGCCAAATTTGTGTGGTCCCTGTGGCGCCATCGATTAGAGTGTTCGGCTATTAACCGAGAGGATGGTGGTTCGATCCACCCAGGGATGAGGTGCCTTTGTCTGAAGGGCACAATGTCACAGTAGTTAGCCCTGTTGCTTCACAGCAGCAGCGACCTGAGTTCGATCCCCAGCTTGGATTACTATCTGTGTGGAGTTTGCATGTTTTCCCTGTGTCTGCGCGTGTTTCCTCCAGGTACTGTGGTCTCAAAGATCAAAGAAAATTACAGCACACGAACAGACCCTTCAGCCATCCAAACCTATGCCAACCATGCTGCCTGACTGAACTAAAACCTCCAACACTTCCAGGGACCATACCCCTCCATTCCCATCCTCTCCATGTCTTCGTTAAGATGCCACTTAAAATGTCACTATCCACTATGTCCCCGCCACAGACAATGAGTTCCAGGCATCCACCACCCTTGGTGTAAAAAACTTAAGTCATACATCTATTTCCCTCATGTCCTCCCACAGATGTACAGATCAGGTGGATTGGTAATGCTAAATTTCCCCGTAGTATCAGGGGGTATCGCTAGTGGTTATAGAGATAGGGTCTGGGTGGGGTGCAGTGGGCACAGGGCCGAATGGCCTCCATCTGAACTCTAGGGGTTCTATGATTACTGGGGGTTTACTTTTCATCAGTGAATCCTCCTGACATGAACCATAACAGAAAAGATGAGTTCTGGTGACAAATATTTCCTCCCAACTGTGTCAGGATGGTTAACATTGCCTCCTGATGGTTTTTATTTAATTTTCGAGCCTTGTTCTCTGGCAGCTTGTTGCATCCTTCTGCTGGTCAGATTGCTTGTCTTGGGTGCGTTCTAATAGTCCTCCTGCTCCTCAGTGGAGAGACCAAAGACATTTTCTTTAGCCCATCCTGCATCTTCTCCAACACCCCTATTTTACTTCCCCCACTCACCAATATTATCAAAAAAGAAGGTTTGCAAAATGTGGATGTCAGGGAAAGAATCATAGAATTCTTACAGAGAAGCTAGAGGCCATCAAGTTTTCATTGACCACAATCCCATCAACACATGTATTTACCCTCCTGAGACTAAGGGGAAATTTAGTACGGCCAATCTTTGGTCCGTGGGAGGAAACTAGAGCACCCAGAGGAAACCCAAGCAGACACAGGGTGAATGTGCAAACTCCACACAGACAGTGTTATCTGAGGACAGAATTGAACCTGATTCCCTGGCACTGTGAGGCGACAGTGCTAACCACAGTGCCACCATTCTGTCTGAAAGAATAAAGGAGGAGCTGAAGGGCTTGTCTGTTACTTTATCAAAAAAAAACTCAACAAGTTGGTTCAACATGATTTGATAAATCCATGTTGGTTTTTCTTCATTTGCAGAGGCGGAATTACAATGAAACATACAGCGCAGCAGTGTGGGGGCAAAGGGAGTACTCCAAATTGAGAGCTGACTGTGTGAACACCAGTCAGAGCCTGGTAACTCTGAAGTTGCTGATAAGCTGCAAATCAAGCTGGATGAACTTAGAACCAGACTCACTTTTCAAAGAGAACTGAGGGATTGCTGTATATTCCGTTTCACGGCTTCGTGGTTCACTCCTGCTTCATGGGACTATGTCCTACAACTAGAGGGTTTCTCAATCTACTGAATGGATTGCACAGCGGCTTCAAGTAAGGCTAAGGGAAATGGGGTCTGCTTCCTAATTAACATCTCGTGGTGCCTAGACATAGCAACATGTGAGATTCTGCTCCCTGGACCTGGAATATCTAAAATGCCGCCCCTGCTACCTTCCATGGGAATTCACCTATGTTATCATGATGGCAGTTTACATTCCACCCATGTGGGCATGAAGATCACATTGGACAAAATATACAACACCACAAATAACCTTGAGATGAAACGCCCTGAGGCCTTGTTCATCATGACCAGGAGCTTCAATCAGTACAATCTCAAGAGCGTCCTATCAAGTTACCGCCAACACATCACCTGTAACACCCAAACATCCTGGACCATTGCTACACAAATATCAAACATGCCTACTGCTCTATTGCCACCCCACACTTTGTGCTCCTGTTCCTGGCTTACAAGCAAAAACTGAAAGTGGAGAAGCCATCAAAAAAAAGTCATGCAATGTTGGTCTGAGGAATCGGAAGATCTCCTATGGGTTACTTAGAGTTAGTAAGATGATTAGTATTTAACAACTCTGCAACCAGCTTGAACGAGTACACCACTTAATGGTTAATGATAGGTCACTGGGGAGAGTTACAAAACAAAGAGATCTAGGGGTACATGTTCATAGCTCTTGGAAAGTGGAGTCACAGGTGGACAGAGTAGTGAAGAAGGCATTTAACATGGTTGGTTTCATCGGTCCGAACATTGAATGCAGGAGATGGGATGTCTTGTTTAAGTTGTACAAGACATTACTAAGGCCACACTGTGTACAGTTCTGGAGTGCAGAAAAGATTGATTAAGATGCTACCAGAATTTGCTGATTTGAATTGTAAGGAGAGGCTAAATAGACTGGGGCTTTTTTGTCTGGAGTGTAGGAGGCTGAGGGATGATCTTCTAGAGACATATAACATAATAAAGTGCATAGATCAGCTCGATAGTCAATATCTTTTCCTAAAGGTAGGGGAGTCTAAAACTAAAAGGCATAGGTTTAAGGTGAGAGGGGAGAGAGGGGAAAGTGTCCAGAGGGTCAATTTTTTCACACAGAGGGTGGTGAGTGTCTGGAACAAGCTGCCAGAGGTAGTAGTAGAGGCAGGTACAATTTTGTCTTTTAAAAAGCAATTCAACAATTACATGGATAGTATGGGTAAAGAGGGATATAGGCTAAGTGTGGGCAATTGGGACTAGCTCAGGGGTTTAAAAAAAAGGGCAGAAAGTACAAGTTGGGCTGAAGGGCCTGTTTCCATGCTGTAAACCTCTATGACTTTATGACTACAGTAACTAACTTCATTAGTAAGTGTGTAGAAATGATGTACCAAAGAAGCAAATCCATGTATTTCCCAACTTGAAACCATGGATGATGAACAAGGATATCCATTACTTGCTGAAGTCCAGGTCTGAAGCATTCAAGTCAGGCAACACTGTCCAATACAAGAAAGCCAGACACGATCTACAAAGGTCCATCAAAGTTGCCAAGAGAAGTACCAGACCAAGCTAGAGTACCAGGCTAGTCACACCGATCCCTGCCGACTATGGTAAAATCTGCAAAACATATCGGGTTACAACATGAAGGCACATATAGTCGCCAGTTCTAACACACCTCTTCCTGATGAGCTCAATGCATTCTCTGCCCGTTTGAGCAAAGGATCAGTGAAAGCATGCCCTTCACCCCAGAAGCCTCGGTTGATACTGTATCTGAGGTCACCATTGCAGATGTCAGGGCGACCTTCACGAAGAGCAACTCACGGAAAATGACTGGCTCGCGTAGGGTAGCCAGGTGAGCATTCAGATCCTGCTGGTCGGGATATTCACAGACATCTTCAATCTCTCTTTACAACAATCTGAGATCCCTATCTGCTTCGAGAAGATGACAATCATCCCAGTACCTAAGAAAAGCCAGGAAGGTGTGAGAACCAGGTGACTGTGGGCGTGCTTTCCGGGTGTGGAGATGCCGGCGCTGGACTGGGGTAAACACAGTAAGAAGTCTCACATCACCAGGTTAAAGTCCAACTGGTTTATTTGATGGTAAACCCACAAGTTTTCGGAAAAGCTGTCCTTTCGTCAGGTGCGTGGTTAAAAAAAAGCATGGACAAGTTGGACTGGGTTTCCATGCTGTAAATCTCTATGACTCCAATACTCTAGATTTTCTGGCTTTGTAAGATATAAAGAGCTTTGTTATTTCCTTTCTGTTCATGTCTAAGGGTGTTAGTGAATTGATTGTTCATTTTGAGACCTGTGCCTCCTGGCTCTTGTAGCTTTATTTTGGATGGTTGGATTTCTGGTTCCTTAAGCCAGATCTGAAGTCAGTTCAGTTTGCCCCAAAAGCATGTGGCCCGAACTCCAGTATCCCGTTGAGAGCAATTGGAAAGCATATCTATTCTACGTACTATGTATAGAATCCCCAACCACCTCTAATATTCTCTGTTTCCACTGCAGCAAGTAATTCATCCATCATTGTCTGATACCATGTATCTAAATATTCTGAAGCCCTCAAAACATCTGTCTTGACCCTGTAAATAGACCTCAATCTGAAACTCACAGCGGGGAATCTTTTATTCTGCAGTTTATATTAAAGCAAATCACGTAGAACAAATCTTTTTCACAGTATTCCTTTTTCTTTCTTAATACATTATCCCATCAGATAGAAATCTTATAGATAATAGCAAATTATTAGTAGATCAAGATGATCCAAGTGCCAGAAGGCTCATTACTTGCTGTGATATTTCAGTGTTTTATACATCATTGTTACTTTCAAAAATAGGCACTTTTTTTTTGGATGGTTAGAACTTAACCCTTTCCTATGATTGTCCTCTCTCTTCCCCTGTAAAGGTCTCCCACTCTCCTCTATGAAACTTCCAAAATGGCTTTTGCTGGCTCATGTTACACATTTTCCTTGACTCCTTTTTCCAGCCATTTATCATATTCCAAATCTTTGATATACACAGCTAATATTCCTTTCTGTACTTACCACAATGTTATCTGTTATAAAGCAGAGATGTGGTCGGTTAGGATTATATTCACTGGAGTTTAGAAGGCTGAAAGGAGATTTCATAGAAACTTATAAAATTCTAACAGGTTTAGACAGAGTAGATTCAGAAGGAATGTTCCAAATGGTGGGAGAGTCCAGAACAAGGGGTCATGGTTTGAGGATAAGGGGTAAACCGTTTAGGATGAAGTGAGGAGAAATGTCTTCACCCAGACAGAGGTGAATGTGTGGAACTCACTACCACAGAATGTGATTGGGGTCAAAACATTGTGTGATTTCAAGAAATTAGATATAACTCTTGAGGCTAAAGGAATCAAGTGGTATGTGAAAAGGGGGATCAGGATATTGCATTTGATGATCACCATGATCACAACGAACAGTGGTGCAAGCTCAAAGGGCTGCATGGTCCACTCCTGCTTCTAGTTTCTATGTTCCTATTAGAGCCAAAATGTATGGATTGGAGAATAGAAGTGCATAATTCTTGAAATTGTTCCCCCGTTAAAACAGAGCTTGACTGATCTGACTCCCATACAACTCACCATCTCTTCACTCTGTTACCCATCAGAAGTCTATGGATTGAGTCCTGAAAGTTACCATTGCCTTTGAAGGCAAACACTTGGGGAAGTTCAGAGGGCTGATTTTTCCACTCAATGGGTTGACAGCATTGGTGGAATTGAGGTAAATAAGGATCAGGACATTGTATATCCAGCTTTGTCTGCCCTATAAATACATTACACGCAGCTTCCGGCCTGCTGGCAGAATTAATTTCAATTCTGTGGGAGCGCGATCCCAATTAATCATGCATGAAATCCAATTAGCCATGCATGGGCTCTGATTGTTCATGCAATTGAGGATCTTTTGCAGGTCTGTGCATGTTTCTGATGACTGGGCTGAAAGCTGTACATTCCAGATCAGAGCAACTCAGTGGATAAACCAATTTCTCCTCCTCTCTCCATCACCAGCTACTTTTGCCCGCCTATCGATCCTCCTGCCAGCTTGACCAGTTTCTTCCAATCTACACTTTCAAAGCTCAGTTCTCAGCATGGGCAATATGGTGGCACAGCAGTTAGCACTGCTGCCTCACAGTGCCAGGGACCTGGGTTCAATTCTGGCCTTGGGCGACTGTCTACGTGGAGTCTGCACATTCTCCCCGTGTCTGTGTGGGTTTCCTTCGGGTGCTCCAGTTTCCTCCAAAAGACGTGGTGGTTAGGTGCATTGAACATGTTAAATTCTCCCTCTGTGCTCCCGAACAGGTGCTGGCGTGTGGCGACTAGGGGATTTTCCCAGTAACTTCATTGCAGTATTAATGTAAGCCTGCTTGTGATTAATAAACAAACGTTAACTTAGGACTAATATGGCCTTTTTAGAATCAATACACTTTGTGTTTTCATTTCAAGTTGACAGCTTTTCTTTCACTATTAAAATATTTTACACAATAAAGAAGGGTGCTCAGCTAAGCTCAGAGCAGCACAGCCAGCTGAAAAGATTACATTTGCTGTTAGTCACTTTGTAGCACAGAGCTTCAGTACTGCTGAGAAATGGAGACATGGGGTAAGGGGGAATATTTTACATATATTCACCAGCTGTGTATCGGGTAAATGAGAGGGCACATTAAATAGGGTGGGTGTCCGACTCACCCCAAACTCAATCCCATAAAATGGGGACACAGGGAAGGGGATTGGGTGCAGCGGAGTGGGGTGAAGGGGCGTGGGATGGCTGTGCAGATAGTAGAGACCAATAATCAGTATCTTGCCCACCATATTCAAATGCGCAAGCAATTAGGCTTGTTACCAAGTCAAATGGCACTAATAAGATGCTGACCACGATGGGCAGCTGGGCAGAAATGGGCAAGCTCAGTAAAATTTTACAACACCAATTTTAAATCCAACCAATTTATTTGATAGTAAATCCTCAAGCTTTTGACACTATGTGCCTTCGTCAGGCATTTGCCTGACGAAGGCACATAGTGTCGAAAGCTTGCGGAAAGCTTGCGGATTTACTATCAAATAAATTGGTTGGATTTAAAATTGGTGTTGTAAAACTTTACTGAGTTTACCCCAGTCCAACGCCGGCATCTCTACATCAGAAGTGGGCATCCAGCCTGAATTTTTAGTGAAGTTATTCAGAAGGTGAGAAGGCTTTGATGATTGGTGGAGGTGGTGGTTGGGGTGAGCGCTGAGTTCAGATGGGAACTGGGTCGAGGTTCCCAACTGGTGGCCCACCCAAAGACTGAATCCCCTTTCCATCCTATTCAACCCTTGAACCCACTCCCTTTCCCAACCTTATCTGCTCGACCCCTCTCTGCTCAGGATCCCGGATTTACCTTTCCTGAGGATTCTGATTTAACTGTTTCTCCCAATTCTTCCTACCCTTAGGTTCCCTCCTCCTTCCATCTTGGTTGTTCAGACCAACATGGACTATGACGGTTGGATATTGACCTCCAGTCCCATCACTCTGCCCCAATCAGAATGATCTGCAGCTACACGCCCTTGACCCTGGCACCAGGGTGTCAGCATATTTCCTGGGATCACTTTGAGGGCTATCAGAACGCCACTTTCCTCCTTCCCTTCCTGTCCCAGCAGTGGTCATGAGTGCGTTCGTGGGACTGCTGCGACTCAATGGGTCTACCAGCTAATCTGGTTGCAGAGAGTGAGACTCCCTTCCCAGTGAGGGGTGAGAGTCCTGCTCTGCCCTTGTTTTGCCCGCCACACAATGTTTTCTGGCTGCAATGCAGGTCAACATAGGACAAGTCAGTTCCATGGCAAATTTGTTTCTGGAGATCCGCCCCTCTCCCTGTATTATTCAGGCTGTGCTGTCAAAGCTTTCAATCTTAGGACAAAGACAAGAGTGCCAAATTTCAAACAGTTTGTACTGCACGAGGAAAGCATGCTGATTGGCTGGCAAGTGGGCTCCAATTGGTTGAGGCATTGCCATGGAGAAATGTCCCCCAAGCCTTTGTTTAAGTCAAAAAAGGCAGAATGTCTGGACAAGTTCCTTTTCGCAGAGAGCAGGGTCTGGCATATGAATATGTGCAGCTTCTACCAATTATAAATGCGCATTTATATTTGACCTTATCATCACTTGCTGCAGAAGAGCACATTACAGCAAGGAAATGCTAGACCACACTACATGGGTCGGGAAAGAATACCCCTGTCAGTGTCAGATTTGGATTTCTAATGACCCTCATTTTCAAGACCTTCTCACCAATCCTTGGCCCTGGTATAATTGGTGAGACAGAAAGAAATCCCAGAACACCAGGTCATAGTATCAATAAATATTATGCAGATAATGATGTACTGCTTTTGGTCCGCTTGCCGTGATAAATTGTGTGTTGTGGGATTTCTTTCTGTTTTACCCCAGTCCAATGCTGGCATCTCTACATCATAATTAGCGAGAACAGATATGCTTCCTGCTGCTTGGGAGCTCTACCTGGAGGTCTAGTCCTGAGATATGGATGGATCCTTGCAGATTTCAAGGAACATTTTTTTCTGATTTTCTGATTAGCAGCTCCTTTAATAAGAATGTCGGCGGAGCGAGATTATAGTTGCGAGGGGATGGGGGGGGAGGGCCAGTGGGTGTGGTAGAGAGGGGGAACATGTGGACCTTCACTTTCCAAGGTGCGGGGAGCTGGCACCTTACATTCATGTCACAATGATGGAGGATGAATATTTAGTGAGACGGGAATAATTTGGGGAGGGGGGAGGGGGTGAATAAACTGACGCCAAGCTATTAAAATCAGGCTCTCGCCCATTATGGATATGAATCTGATTGTGAGCTGGCCAGGAGTGGGGAAAATCGGGAATTGGCGAGATTAGCTGTTTCTGATTTTCTCTGTATTTTGAGCTCACCTTGGCGATCACTCGCTCCAAGAGCGTGGATTCAAAATCCCATCCAAAGACTTGAGCACAGATTTCAAGGCACTCAGTGCAGTACTGAGGGAGCACCATACTGTCAGAGGTGCTGTCTTTCAGATGAGATGTTAGGAGATGCCCTCTGTACTTTCTAAGGAGAATGTAAAATTCTTACTGTAAGATTTTGAAGAGATGCAAAGAACTTCATTTTTTATTTATTATTAATCCCTCAGTCAACATTACGAAAGAAACAGATGATTTTGGTCATTATTGTTTGTTAGGGCTAGTGAAATTTACTGCTGTGTTTCCCAACACTGCAAAACTTTAAAAATATTTCATTTACTGTAAAGTGATTTGGGATGTACTGATTTCATGAAAGTACCTGAATCAATGCAATGGGGTGCCACAGTAGCACAGTGGTTAAGCGCTGAGACCTCACAGCGCTAGGAACACAGGTTCAATTCCTGGTTTGGGTCCACTGTCTGTTTGGCGCCTGCAAGTTCTTCCAGTGTCTGCGTGTCTTCCATAAAAATGTGCAAATTAGGTGGATTGGCCATGCTAAATTGCCCCTTAGTGTCAGAAGGATTAGAAAGGGTAAATGCATGGGGTTGTAGGGATGGGTCCTGGGTGGCATTGTGGTCAATGCAGACTCAATGGGCTGAATGGTCTCCTTCTACACTGTAGGATTCTATCATTCTTTCTTCCTATGTAATGATGAAAGATGTCGGAAACTTGGCTTGCTTTGTTCAATTGCTTCCTTTTCTTCTGACAGATAAACCTATTCAAAATCCTCTTCTTTTACCGAGACCCCCTTCCACAACAGCTGATGCAGCAGTTACAGTGCTCTGTACTGCCTGGTGAATGGGTCCCCGTTGCAGTTGGGTATGAGCCCCTCAGCCTTAGCTAACTTAATCACGCATACTGAAAGTGCCCGCAATTGGCATGTGATCAATAAAACCACAGCAACTACACAGAAAATGACTTGAGTAAAGTTACAACATGAATTACCATTGACCAGAACCTCTATTATCATCAGTCCTTGATTAAACCACTTCAATTATGAGGCCATCTCTCCCAGTGCCATCTGCTTCTAATTTGCATAATGCTAATTGCACTAATTAGAAGAAGTGGGCTTGTGTTTCCAATTCGCTCATTGCCTTTGTTTCGTTTTGTGATTCCAACATTGGTTCAGTCCTTGGGTCGCTCATAGTCACGACATAAATCATCATTCAGTCCACCCTACGTGACCCACTCCTCCACAGAAACCTCCGATTGCAGCCTAACACTTCATGTAACGAAGTGGATGGCATGATGGCACAGTGGTTAGCACTGATGCCTCACAGCACCAGGGACTTGGGTTCAATTCCGGCCTCAGGTCGCTGTGTGTGTGTGTGTGTGTGTGTGTGTGTGTGTGTGTACAATATGCACACACATATGGGAGGCGTGCCTTATGAAGATAGGTTGAGGGAGCTGGGACTCTTCTCCCTGGAGAGACGTAGGTTGAGAGGCGACCTGATAGAGGCTTATAAAATGTTGAGAGGAATAGATAGGGTGGATTCTCAGAGGCTATTTCCCCGAGCTGAAATGGTCACTATGAGAGGACACAGATTTAAGGTGCAGGGAAGCAAATACAGAGGGGATGTTAGGGGTAACTTTTTCACTCAGAGGGTGGTGAGTGAATGGAATCGGCTGCCGTCTGAGGTTGTAGAGGCGAACTCGCTGGGGTCTTTTAAGAGACTTCTGGATGAGTATATGGAAACGAATGGGATAGGGGGTTCTCGATAGGTGTGTAGATTGGTAGGTATAGATGTGATCGACGTTACTCGTGGGCCGAAGGGCCTGTTTGTGTTGTAGTGATCTATGTTCCATGTTCTCCCCGTGTCCTCGTGGGTTTCCTCCAGGTGCTCTGGTTTCCTTCCATACTCTAAAGATATGCGGATTAGGTGGATTGGCAATGCTAATTTGCCTCTCAGTGTCAGGAGGACTAGCTAGGGTAAATGCATGGGGTTGTGGGGATAGGGTCTGGGTGAGATTTTGGTTTGTTCAGACTCAATGGACCGAATGGCTTCTTTCTGCTCTGTAGGGTTTTATGATTCTATGATTCTGTGCCCTGAGTCCAGCCACACAGTGGTTAGCACTGTTGCTTCATGGCACCAGGGACCCAGGTTCCTGGCTTTTGTCACTGTCTGCGGAGTCTGCACACTCTCTTTGTACCTGGAGCTCCTTTTCAGACTCTCCTTGTGGGTTTCCTCCCGCAGTCTGAAAGATGTGCTGTTAGGGTGCATTGACCATGTTAAATTCTTCCTCAGTGTTCCCAAACAGATGCTGGAGTATGGCAACTAGGGGATTTTTACAGTAACTTCATTGCAGTGTTCATTGTAAACCTACTTGTGAACTAATGAACAAACTTTGACATTTAAAAAAAAGAGACACAGTTTTACCACCCTGCCCACCACGGGAATTGGAGCAGGCAAGAGGTAGACCATGGGAAGGTCTGTTGACCTTGCAAAGGATTCTACAATATCAGAATGAGGCCATAAAATCCTGCCTGCTCTGTCTGTGATCATCACTCACACTTAAACAATGGCCTCTGTCGTAAAGAGGCCAGGAGTTCTGCCCTTCATAGAATCTAGGGCATGGAGAAAGGCCCTTTGGTCCAACCTGGTTCACGCTGACCAAAAAACCCATCTCAGCTAAACCCATTTGCCTGCAATAGAATCTTAGAATCTAAATAATGAAGCTTAATGTGGCTCTCGAACTCACAACCCTGAGATTGAAAGTCTCATACTCTATCGACTGAGCTAGCTGAGCCCTTGTGCCACTGTGAATGTTGGATGAGGATGAATTGCTGAGTGTTCAGTGTGATTTACTTTCTGTAAAGACCAGGTTGGAATATTGGAGAAATTAGTCTGTAGCCGTATTAACTACAATACCGTGCACTGATAGGACCATCAAATAATAATCAGAGAGTTAGATTGAATTTTTCAAGTAGGTGACTGGCAAATTGGATCCAAAATAGGCTTAATGGCGGGAGACATGGTCGAAGGTTGTTTTTTTTTTGTGATTGGAAGTCTGTGTCATGAGATGTACCGCAGGGATCAGTGCTGGGTCCCTTGCTGTGCGTAATGTACGTTAATGACCTAGATGTGAATGTGCTGGGTATGATAATAAGTAAGTTCACAAGTGACACGAAAATTGGTGGTGTGGTAAATAGTGAGGAGGAGAGGCTTAGATTAAAGGATGATATATACGGGGTTGGACAGAACAGCAGCAAACGGAATTTAACCTGAAAAGTACGAGGTAATTCATATTGGGAAGACTAACAAGGCAGGGGAATACATAATGAACAGTACAACGTTAGGAACTACAAAGGATTACAGGGACCTTGGTGTGTATGTCCACAGATCTCTAAAGGCAGAAGGGCAGATAGATAAGATGGTTAAGAAAGCATATAGGATACTTGACTTTATTAGCTGAAGCACAGATTGTGGGGATGGTATGATGGAGCTATACAAATCACTCCTTCAGTCACAGCGAGAGTACTGTGTGCAGTGCTGTTGCCACACTAGAGAGAGAATGTGATCGCACTAGAGAGGGGACAGAGGAGATTCATCAACATGCTGCCTGGGATGGAGGGTTTCAGCTATGAGTAGAGACTGGCTAGGCTGGGGTTATTTTCCTTCGAGCAGAGAAGATTGAGGGATAACCTGATTGAGGTGTATAAAATTACGAGGGATATAGACAGAATAGATAGGAAAAAAAATTCCCCTTAGTAGGGGTGTCAATAACCAGGGGGTACAGATTTAAACATAGAACGTAGAACACTACAGCACAAACAGGCCTTTGGCCCACAAGTTGCGCCGATCATATCCATACCTACCAGGTCTATCAATACTCTCAATCCCATGTACTCATCCAGGAGTCTCTTAGAAGATCCCGGCGAGTTCGCCTCTACCACCACTGATGGCAGCCGATTCCACTCAATCGCCACGTTCTGAGTGAAAAACTTACTCCTGACATCTCTTCTGTACTTGCCCCCCAGTACCTTAAACCTGTGTCCTCTTGTAGCGACCATTTCAGCCCTGGGAAATAGCCTCTGGGAATCCACCCTATCTATTCCTCTCAACATCTTATAAGCCTCTATCAGGTCGCCTTTCAACCTTCATCTCTCCAAGGAGAAGAGATCCAGGTCTCTCAACCTGTCCTCCTAAGGCATGTCTTCCAATCCAGGCAACAAATTTAAGGTGAGGAGCAGAAGATTTAGAAGTGATTTGAGGAAAATTTTGTTCACCCAGAGGGTAGTGGGAATCTGGAACTCACTTCCTGAAAGAGTAGTCGAAACCAGAACCCTCATGACATTTAAGAAGTATTTAGATGACATTTGAAACGCCGTAGCGTATAAGACTATCGCTGGAAAATAAGATTGGAGCAGAGAGGTGCTTGATGCCTGTGAGACAAAGGGCCTCTTTCTCTGCTGTAAATTTGAAGGAGACCTTTCAGTCCATTCTGTCCATTTTAGATCCTTGATCAGAACTTTTTTAATGAGGCTCACAACTTCCATTTGACTCTTACCCCATAGCCCTGGAAATTATTTCTCCTCAAGTATTTATAGGATTTTTAAAATGTTATTTTTGAATCTGCTTCTTCCAACAATTGCATTTTTATAGTTTGTTTAGATGAATTCAGTTCAAACAATACTCAAGGAGTTTGGCATTCTGCAGGACAAAGCAGCCCGCTTGATTGGCATCCCATCCACAAAAATATTCACTCTCTTTGATTTGATTTTATTTAATTTTGTCACATGTATTAATATACAGTGAAAGGTATTGTTTCTTGTGCAATATACACAGTCTTCAACATTATTATTCCTACAAAACTCATCTCCAAACTCTGTGGCCTGAGATTCGGCACCTGCCTCTGCAACTGGATCCTGAACTCCCTAATCCACAGACCACAATCAGTAAGGAAAAACAATTCCTCCACAACTATCCTCAATACTGGTGCCCCACAAGGCTGTGTTCTCAGCCCACTACTATACTCCTTATACATCTATGACTGCGCAGCCAAATTCCCCCCAACTCGATTGTCAAGTTTGCTGATGACACCAACATTGTGGGTTGGATCTCAAACAATGACGAGACAGAGTACAGGAATGAGATAGAGAATCTGATGAACTGGTGCAGCAACAATAATCTCTCCCTCAATGTCAAAAGAAAGGAGATCGACTTCAAGAAGCATAAAGGAGAACGTGTCCTGTCTACATCAATGGGGATGAAGTAGAAAATGTTGAGAGCTTCAAGGTTTTAGATGTCCAGATCACCAACAACCTGTCCTGGTCTTTCCACACCAACACTATTGTTAAAAAAGCCTACCAACACCTCTACTTTCTCAGAAGACTAAGGAAATTTGGCATGTCAGCTACAACTCACTAAACTTTACAGGTGCACCGTAGAAAACATTCTTTCTGGTTGTATGGCTCCGTGTGGTATGGCTCCTGTTGTGCCCAAGGAACTACAAAAGGTGTGAAAAATAGTCCAACCCATCACACAAACCAGCATCAACACTGGCAAGATCGAAAGATCATGCTGGGGGGAGCAGCCAGACAATCCTGCCCAATGCATTCCATTGGCGTCCAGAAAGGTAGCATCAAAATAAAGATCAGCAGGTTCATGGCTGTAGTAAACTGCCCCTTGGTGTCTCAAGGTGTGCATGTTAATGGGATTAGCACAATAAATTTGTGTGGTTATGAGGATAAGGGATGGGCCTGTGTGAGCTACTCTGTCTGAGTGTCTGTACAAGCTCGATGGCCCGAATGGCTGCCTTCTGCACTGTAGGGATTTTATGATTCTATGGTTGGCAAATGGAGAATCAGGTTCTGACAATTGAAAGGCAGATTCTCATCACAGGCAAAAAATAGTACACCTTGCTCCCAGACGTGTGCAGGACAAGTGGTGTTATCGCTCTGAGTGCCAGTCAGTTCTGGGCTGAAGCCTCAACCAAGTTTAGCTTAGGCCTCGTAGGTCACCTACAGGCACCACATGGGCACTTTGCCGTAATTCGCCAGTTGGGCAGCTGGGAAATTGGCTGCCCACTAAATCGACTGGCCTAAGTCTGACGGTGGTAGGGGAAGGACATGAGGCATCCTGAGGATGTGGTGGGTGAAGAGTCTAAAATGTCTGCAGCAGGTGAGAATACTTTGTTTGGTGGATTCTGTTCATAGAATCATAGAATATTTACAGTGCAGAAGGCAGATGATACCAAGTTGGGTGGGAGGGTGAACTGTGACGAGGATGCAGAGATCCTTCAGAATGATCTGGACAGGTTGGGTGAGTGGACAAATCAATGGCAGACACAGTCTCATTTGGATAAATGTGAGGTTATTCATTTTGGAAGCAAGAGCAAGAAGAATGATTACTACCTGAACGGCTACAAATTGGGAGAGGGAAGTGTGCATTGGGACCCGGGTGTCCTTGTGCACCAGTCGCTGTAGGTAAGCATGTAGGTGCAGTAGGCAGTGAAAAAGGCAAATAGTATGTTGGTCTTCGTTGCGAGAGGTTTTGAGTACAGGAGCAGGGATGTGTTGTTGCAATTTTACAGGGACTTGATAAGGTCACATTTAGAATATTGTGTATAGTTTTGGTCTCCATTTCTCAGGAAGGATGCTTTTGGTCTCAAGGGACTGCAGCGAAGGTTTACCAGGCTGATTCTAGGCATAGCGGGACTGATGTATGAGGGGAGATTGACTAGGGTAGGATTATTTCTGCTGGAATTCAGTCGAACGTAGGAGGAAATCTGATAGAGACTTATAAAATTCTGACAGGACTAAACAGGATAGATGCAGAGAGGACATTTCTGATGGTGAAGGAATCCAGAACTAGGGATCACAGTCTGAGCATTCAGGGTAGACCACTTAGGACAGACCATTTAGGATAGAGATGAGAAGTTTCTTCACCCAAAGAGTGGTGAGCCTGTGGAATTCATTACCACAGGAAGTAGTTGATACCAAAACATTGAATATAGTCAAGAGAAGGCTAGATGTAATACCTGGGGTGAACTGGATGAAAGGTTATGGGGGAAAGCAGGATAAGGCTATTCAGCTGGATGATTAGCCATGATTGTGATGAATGACAGAGCAGGGTGGGGGGGCTAAATGGCCTCCTCCTATCTTTTTGCATTCCCAAGAGGCTGTTCGGGCCATTGAGCTATACCAAGAACAATCTCAATCAGGCCTCATCTTTGTGTATTTACCCTGCTAGTCCCCCTGATACTCAGATAATTTAATATGGCCAATGAATCTAACTTTGAAGAACTTGCAAATTCCACACAGACTGACCCAAAGCTGGAATTGAACCAGGCCCCTGGCGCTGTGAGGTGGCAGTGCTAACCACTGTGCCACTGTGTCACTCCTGAATGAAAGTGGTCAATGAGGTATCCCTTTAAGAGTAGCTGCCTCGGCTGCTAAATCCAGATACTGCCGAGTGAAGCAGGCGAAAATTCTGTGTCTGAATTTTGCCTTCGGGTCCTACAGCCATTGTCAGGTTAGCTTAACCCATTTCAGGCAGATGTGCTGGACGACTAACATTGCCTCAGCCAATATGGCACCTGGGGCACTTCCAGTGACAGACCACAACACAAAATTCAGAAATCTTAATGGCAAAGTTACATTGAATTGAATTTCTCTTCCGCAGATTGAAGTTATAAATTCCCAGGAGCATGATGGTCAATAGCCAGATTTGAGCTGATTGGGGAAAAAAAGCAGAGGTAAGATGATTTTTTTTTTAATCAGCAAGTTATAAGTCTGGATTGTGCTGCCTGAAATAAATATTGCGACTGGAAAAATTTCAAAATGGAATTAAACATATACTTGAACAGGGAAGGGAATTGACTGACCTACAGGGAAAAAGTAAGGGGCAATGTGCAAATAACTGGATAGCTTTTTCAGAGTTCTGAAGCAAAGTATAGAGGGCTAAATGACCTTTAAGTGCAGTGTGAAGAGACGTGGTTGTAATACATTTTTTTATTCATTCATGGGACATGGATGTCACTGCCCAGCCAGAATCTATTGCCCACCTCTAGTTGCCCTTGAACTGAGTGCCTCTCACAGCCATTTCAGAGTGGCTCTTGAGTTATATGTAGGCCAGACCAGATAAAGATAGCAACTTTCCTTCCCTAAAGGACATTAGTGAACCCCCTAGATGTGTTTTTACAACAATTGTTTCAAGGTCATCAGTAGACTTGTATTGAATTTCAATTTTACTAACTTACCATGGTGGGATTTCACCCTCGGTCCCCAGAGCATAATCCTGAGTCCCAGGTTAATAGTTCAGTGATTACGCCACTGCTTCCCACAAGTGTCATTGAGGGGAGGTGGAAGTTGAGGCCATTATCAGAGCTGCAGTGATCTTAGCGAATTGTGGAGCAAGCTCAAGGGACTAAATGAACTATTTGATTTGATTTATTATTGTCACATGTATTAACATACAGTGAAAGGTCTTGTTTCTTGCGTGCTATACAGTTCATACACTGTTCATAGAGAAGGAAAGGAGAGTATGCAGAATGTAGTGTTACAGTCATAGCTAGGTTGTAGAGAAAGATCAACTTAATGCGAGATAGGTCCATTCAAAAGTCTGACGACAGTATTGAAGAAGCTGTTCTTGAGTCAATTAGTGCGTGACCTCAGGCTTTTGTATCTTCTTCCCGACAGAAAAAGGTGGAAGAGAGAATGTCCAGGCCATGTGGGGTCTCATTATGCTAGCCGCTTTGCTGAGGCAGTGGGAAATGTAGACAGAGTCAGTGCACGGGAGGTTGATTTGTGTGGTGGATTCGGCTATGTTCTTGACCTTTTGTGGTCTTGTAGTCTTGGTCAGAGCAGGAGCCATACCAAGTTGTGCTGTATCAGGAAAGAATGCTTTCTATGGGACAGCTATAAAAGTTGTTGAGAGCTGTAGCTGATATGCCAAATTTCCTTAGTCTTCTGAGAAAGTAGAGGTATTTCTGGGCTTTCTTAGCTATAGTATCGTCATGGGGGGACAGGCTGTTGGTGATTTGGACACTTAAAAACCCAAAGCTCTCGATTCTTTCTACTTTGTTTCTCACTGATGTAGACAAGGGCACGTTCTCCTCTACACTTCCTGAAGTTGACGACAACTTTGTTTTGTTGACTTTGAAGGAGAGATTATTATTGCTGCACCAGTTCACTAGATTCTCTATCTCATTCCTGTACTTTTTCTCATCATTGTTTGTGATCTGACCCACTATGATGGTGTTGTCAGCAAACTCGAAAATCGAATTGGAGAGGAATTTGGCCACATGGTCATAGGTGTATAAAGAGTATTTAAGGGGCTGAGAACAGGTGTTGAGGATGATCATGGAGGAGGTATTGTTGCTTGTCCTTACTGATTGTTGTCTGTGGGTTAGGGAGTTCAGGATCCAGTCACAGAAGGAGGAGCCGGGCCCAGACCATGGAGTTTGGAGATGAGTATTGTGTGAATAATGGTGTTGAAGGCTGAGCTGTAGTCAATGAATAGGAGTCTGACATAGGTATCTTTGACATCCATGTGTTCCAGGGTTGAGAGCAGGCTCAGGGAGATGGCACCTGCTGTGGACCTGTTGTGGCAATAGGTGAACTATAGTGAATCCAGACAGTCTGGGAGGCCGGAATTGATTTGCGCCACTACTAACTTTTCAAAGCATGGATGTCAGAGCCACTGGACGATAGTCTTAGTTACTGGAATGATGGTAGTCTTCTTGATGCAGATAAGAACCTCAGATTTTTTTGGAAAGGAAAGTTGAAGATGTCTGCAAGTATCCCCTGATCCGTGCAGGGTCTGACTGCTTGTCCGGGGTACCCCATCCAGGCCAGCTGCTTTCCGTGAGATTACTCCTACTCATACTCCCAACTTGTAAGTTCATGTGTGTCATAAAAACATCGAAAATAGAAGCACGGGTAGGCCATTCGGCCCTTCAAGCCTGCTCTGCCATTCATTATAATCATGGCTGACCATCGAATTTAATATCCTGATCCCCCTTCCCTACATATGCCTTGATTCCTATAGATCCAAGAACTATATCTAATTTCATCTTGAAATGTTTTGGCCTCAACTACTTTCTGTGGTAGTAAATTCCAGACATTCTCCACTCTTTGGGTGAAGAAATTTCTCCTCACTTCAGTTTTGAAGGGTTTACCCTTATTCTCAATCTATGACTCCTAGTTCTGGACTTTCCCATACTGGGGGACGTTCTTTCTGAATTTAACCTCATCAGAGGAATACTGAAATCTCAGCCCTCTGTCTGTTTATTAATGTTTTTTTTTTAAAGAGCAACACAGCACAGGAAACAGGCCCTTCGGCCCAACGAGCCCGCGCCGCCGTCATAACTATGTAGTAGCAAATCCATTATCCTATTATATTATTCCTATATAATAATATATATATTATTCCTAATATGGAAAATTCTCACTATAGGGACAATTTGTTTCTCAATCAGCCTAAGAGCGAATTTTTGGGTTGTGGGAGGAAACCGGAGTGCCCGGAGAAAATCCACGCAACCATGGGGAGAACGCGCAAACTCCCGCAGACACCGGCCCGATTCCAAGTGTCTGCACAGCCACATCGATAGTCTCTGGGCTGTCATGGTGCCCTTCAGATGGTCCACATAAAGCACTCATTTACAACATGAGGTACCAGGCAACCCATGAATCAACATCCAAGAGCTGTACCCGCACCACCTGCCGAATGCATGCTCAATGTTGGTCAAGTATGGACCGAATTACCTGTGGAAAAAAGCCATAGTTAAACAGTCCTAATATATCCCTCTATCTGCATACCGCTCATGTGGCTGTCCAAGAGACTATTGTCTGAGCTGAATTGGGTATAGAATGTTCAGCTAACCAGGAACAGAATCCATATGGATTAAATAAAAGGAAAGAACAGAGAAAAAAGTACAAAGAAAAGTACAGCACAGGAACAGGCCTTTCAGCCCTCCAAGCCTGTGCTGATCATGATGCCCTAACTAAACTAAAAAAAATCTTCTGCCCTGACTCAGTCTGTATCCCTTCATTCTTTCCCTATTCGTGTACCCTGATGTCTCTTAAATGTTACGAATGTGTCTGCTTCCACTATCCTGCCAGTACGTTCCAGGCACCCACCACTCTCTGCATGTAAAATGTCCCTTGCGCATCTCCCTTAAACATTCACTCCCCTCACCTTGAACTTGTGCCCCCTTGTAATTGACCAATCCTATAAGTAGCAGGATACCACAGAGCACCTAATAGTGGGAAGAAGGTGTAAGGAGTAAAATATAGACAAATATGCAAAATGAGTAAAGGACATTTGGACTGGAATATTACCATCCCGATCGCCACAGAAAAGGGGTGAGACTGGACCATGGGAAGGTCCACTTTGGGACAAATGAAGCCATAAAGTCCCACCTTCCAGAATCACAGCCAGGTGAGATTTTAACAAAATAAACTTACAAAGATAGTGATAGGGATACAAGGAAATTGAATTTTTGCATTATGCCTCTTTCTTATCCATATGTAAAAAATCCAGGGAGTGCTACTGGATCGTATGAATCAGGAGAAATAGGCCACTCGGCCCCTCGAGCTTGCTCCACCCTTCAATAACTTCATGGCTAATCTGACTGTAACCTCAACCCCACATTCCTGCCTCCCCCTGATAACCTTTCACTCCCTTTTTAATCAAGAATCTATCGAGCTCAACATTCAAAAATATTCATAAATTCTTTCTCTTCCACTGCATCTTGAAGACGTTCCAGAGGTTCATGACTCTCGGAAACAAAAATCCTCCTCATTCCTACTTTAAGTTTATGACTCCTTGACCCCTTGTTCTATATTCCCTGACAAGGGGAAGGGCGTGATTGAACTAAAAAGGGTACAGAGGTGATTCATCAGGATGTTTCCACTATGAAGAGAAGCTGGTTAGGCTGGAGTTGTTCTCCTTGGAACAGGGAAGGCTGAGGAGGAGGTCTGATTGAGGTGTACAAGAAGACTAAGACTGGAAGATTTGGCATGTTTGCCACAATTCTCACCAACTTTTACAGATGCATCATAGAAAGCATTCTTTCTGGTTCCATCAAAGCTTGGTATGCCTCCTACTCTCTCCATAGAATCATAGAACCCTTCATAGAACATAGAACATAGAACATTACAGCACAGAACAGGCCCTTCGGCCTTCGATGTTGCGCCGACCAATATAAAAAGCAATGCCCCTCCAAACTAAACCATTCCTTCTCTTCCATATACTTATCAACTAACCTCTTAAACGCCACCAAACTTGGCGCATCTACAACTGCTGCAGGCAGGGCATTCCACTCCCGAAACACCCTTTGGGTAAAGAACCTGCCTCTGATATCCGTCCTATAACTATCACCCCTTAATTTAAAGCTGTGTCCCCTTGTGCTAGCTTTTTCCATCCTAGGAAAAAGGCTATCACTATCCACCCTATCTAAACCTCTAATCATCTTTATATGTTTCGATTAGGTCCCCTCTTAGCCGCCTCCTTTCTAACGAATACAACCTCAAATCCCTCAGCCTCTCCTCATAAGACCTGCCTTCCATACCAGGCAACATCCTGGTAAACCTCCTCTGTACCCTCTCCAATGCCTCCACATCTTTCTTATAATGTGGGGACCAGAACTGCACAAATACTCCAAGTGCGGCCGCACTAGAGTTTTGTACAGTTGCAACATGACGTTGCGGCTCCGAAATTCAATCCCCTTACCAATAAAAGCCAAGACTCCATATGCCTTCTTAACAACCTTCTCGACTTGACTGCCTACTTTCAGGGATCTATGCACATACACACCAAGATCCTCTGTTCATCTAGACTACTAAGAATCCTACCATTTGCCCTATACTCTACACATTTATTATTTCTGCCATAGTGCATTACCTCACACTTTCCACATTAAACTCCATTTGCCACCTCTCGGCCCAGCTCTGCAACTTGTCCAAGTCCCTCTGCAAACTATAACACCCCTCTGCACTATCTACCACTCCACCGACTTTAGTGTCATCTGCAAATTTACTAATCCATCCTTCAATACCCTCATCCAGATCATTTATAAAAATGATCAATGCAGAAAGAGGCCCTTTGGCCCATTGAGTTTTAACAGGATGCTGCCTGGTATAGAAGATCTGAGTTACGAGGAGAGGTTAGGCAAATTGGGAATGTTTTCCTTAGAAAGACGTAGACTTAGAGGAGATCTAATAGAGGTGTACAAGGTTATGAGGGCTATAGATGGAGTAAACAGGGTTAAGCTTTTTCCTAGGATGGACTCAAATAGCACGAGGGGTCACAGGCTTAGGGTGAGGGGGGTAAGGTATAATTTGGATGCTAGAGGGAGTTTTTCACACAGAAGGTGGTGGGGGTATGGAATGTGCTGCCAAGTAAAGTGGTGGAGGCAGGTACTCTGGAGTTATTTAAGAAATACTTAGATGAGCACATGAACAGAATGGGAATGGAGGGGTATAGAAAACCGATTTAAGATAGGGATTATGAGCCTTGGGAGTCCCTGGGAAGTGTGTAAATAGATGATGATATTGATGTACTTGTTTTTATCCTACAGGTGCTTTGGTCCACCTTGTTGTCTACGAGGGGCATACACGCGATGGGTCGTGAGAGGACTGCTCTTGGGTTTTTTTCAAGAATATCCTAGTACTTCACGTCGTTTTACTCAAAGAGTGATTAGGGAGTGGAATGCCCTGCCTGCAGCTGTTGTAGATGCGCCAAGTTTGGTGGCGTTTAAGAGGTTAGTTGATAAGTATATGGAAGAGAAGGAATGGTTTAGTTTGGAGGGGCATTGCTTTTTATTTTGGTCGGCACAACATCGAAGGCCGAAGGGCCTGTTCTGTGCTGTATTGTTCTATGTTCTATGTTCTATGTTAGTGTACGCTTGACATGGACCATTTGATGGGCAACATGACAGCTGAGTGACTATCGCTGTGCTGTGCAGATACATGGATTTGGGCTGGTGTCTGTGGGAGTTTGCGCATTCTCCCCGTGCTTGCGTGGGTTTTCTCCGGATGCTCTGGTTTCCTCCCACAACCCAAAGATGTGCTCTTAGGCTAATTGGCAAAACAAATTCCCCCTAAATTGTCTCAAATTTGGTTTTTTAATTCATAGATCTATAAACATGGACAGGGATCACGGGTAGAGGTGGGAACATCGGGGTGGCAGCGCGGGCTCGTTGGGCCAAAGGGCCTGTTTCCCGTGCTGTTTTGTTCTTTGTTCTTTGTTCTTTGAGTGTGCACCGACCACAATCCCACTAAGGCCCTAGCCCCATATCCCTACACATTTACCCACTAATCCCCCTAACCTACATATCCCAGGACACTAAGGGGCAATTTTAGCATGGCCAATCAACCTAACCTACATGTCTTGCTCCAAGACCACAACAAACTACGAAGTGTCATGAATGAAGCCCAATCCACCACACAAACCAATTGATCCTGTCTATGCTTCCCACTGCCTTGGAAAAGCAACCAGCATAATTAAGGACCCCACATACCCTAGATGTTCTCTCTTCTATCTTCTTCTGTCAGGAAAAAGATACAGCTGTCCCAGATCACGTAACAACCAACTCAAGAACAGCTTCTTTCCTGCTGCCATCAGACTTTCGAATGGACCTACCCCTCACTTGATTTTTCTTTATACCCTAGCTGTGACTATATTACTACATTTGCACCCTCTCCTTTCCTTCTCTATGAACAGTATGCTTTGTCTGTATAGCACGCAAGGAACAATATTTTTCACTGTATACTAATACATGCGACAATATTAAATCAAATCAAAGGTTATGAGAGATATAGATTGGGTAGATATAAAGAGACTTTTCCCCTTAGCAAATGGGTCAATAATTAGGTGGTATAAATTTAAGGTAAGGGGTAGGAGATTTAGAGGGGATTTGAGAAGAAATCTTTTTGCCCAAAGGGTGGTGGAAAACTTGAACTTACTGCTCAAAAGGGTGATAGAGGCGGGAACAATCACGACACTTCAGAAACATTTAGATGATCACTTGAAACACTGTAGCATATAAGGCTACAAGCCAAGTGCTGAAAAATGGGATTAGAATAGATAGGCACTTGGTGGCTAGCACAGACACAATAGACCAAAGGGCCTCTTTTTGTGCTGTAAAACTCTATGACTGTAAGAGGAAACATCCTCTCTGTTTTGCTTCTAACTCACTTACATCTTTCTTTAAATAAGTAAACCAATACAGTACACACTACCGCAGATATCATCTCACCGGAGCACCCGGGGAAAATCCACGCAGACATGGGGAGAACGTGCACAGTGACCCAAGGCCAGAATCGAACCCGGGTCCCTAGCACTGTGAGGCACCAGTGCTAACCACTAAGTCATTGTGACACCTGATAGAAGTCCACAAGATTATGAAGGGAGTGGATAGAGAGAATAGTCAGAAACTTTTTCCCACGGTGGAAGAGTCAATTACTAGGAGTCACAAGTTTAAAGTGCAAGGGGCAAGTTTTAAAAAGATGTACGAGGCAAGTCTTTTACACAGAGGGTGGCGGGTGCCTGGAACTCATTGCCAGGGGAGATAGTGGAAGCAAATAAAATAGTGAGTTTTAAAGGACATCTTGACAAATGCATGAATAGGATGGGAATAGAGGGATATGGTAAGGGAAGGATAGGGGGTTTTAGTTCAGTCAGACAGAATGTTCGGTGCAAGTTCAGGAACAGGCCCTTCAGCCCTCCAACCTTGGGTCACTGTCTGTGCATTCTCCCCATGTCTGCATGGATTTTTTCCAGGTGCTCGGGTTTCCTCCCACACTCCAAAAGCTGTGGCGATGAACTGCATTGGCCATACTAAATTCTCCTCAGTGTTCTAGATCAGGTGCCAGAGTGTGGCAACTAGGGGATTTTCACAGTAACTTCACTGCAGTGTTAATCTAAGCCTAATTGTGACACTAGTAAATAAACTTCAAATGTTCCAGTTAGTTAGGACCTTAGTTAAGCCTCATTTGGGATGTTGTGCACAATTTCAGTCACCACACTGCCAGAAGGATGTGGATGATTTGGAGAGGATACAGGAGAGGTTTACCAGGATATTACCTGGGCTGGAGGATATTAGCTATGAGGAGAGGTCAGATAAATTTTGTTTGTTCTCACTGGAATGATGGAGGTTGAGGAGAGACCTAGTAGAGGTTTACAGGATAATGAGGAGCATGGACAGAGTCAGATGCTTTTTCCTAGAGTAGAAAAGTCAAATACTAGAGGACATAGGTTTAAGGTGCGTGAGGAAATGTTTAGAAGAGATATGCAAGGCATAGTTTTTACATAGAAAGTGATGAATGTTTGGAACGTGCTGCCTGGGGAAGGGGTGGGAACAGATACAATTGCAGTATTTAAGGAGCATCTAGATGAATAGGATGGGAATGAAAGGATATGGACTCCATAAATGCATCAGGTTTTAGTTTAGGCAGACATTATGTTGGTATAGGCTTGGAGGGCTGAAGGGCCTATTCCTGTGCTGTAGCATTCTTGGTACTTTTCTCTTTGTCCCATAAAAACTATCGCTTTGATCAAGTTTTGGCAATATCTTTAGATGTCACAAAGCTGGCATGATCTAAAAAACAGGTCAAACATCCATTTTATCATGATTTTCAGGGAGGCTTTTTTATTTCAGTTGGAAAAGCAATTCAGTTATCAGGGCTTCCAACCAGAAAAGATCTCTGCATCGCAGCTTCTCGCGTTGCTGATTACAGTGCTGTTCAAGCTCCGAGGACCTCCACTGATGTTTTAAGAAAGCTTTAAGAAAGCTGACTGTTGTTTTACGCTAACTCAATAAGTTTAAGTTCATTTATCAGTGTCACAGTTAGGCTTACATTAACACTGCAATGAAGTTACTGTGAAACGGTGGGGCTGCACAGTGGCACAGTGATTAACACTGCTGCTTCACAGCTCCAAGGACCTGGGTTCGATTCCCGGTTTGGGTTACTGTTTGCATGGAGTTTGCACATTCTCCTCATGTCTCCTCCCTCTCGCCGAGGGAGAACTTAGCATGGACAATGCACCTAACAAGCATGTCTTTCACACCATGAAAGAAAACTGGAGTATCCAGAGGAATTCCACGTAGATCATGGAAAACTGGGAAACTCCACACCGACAGTGACCGATAGGAATCGAACCCGGGTCCCTGGCGCTGTGAGGCAGCAGTGCTAACCACTGTGCCACCGTGCTGCCCCCATAAGTTAGTTTCTGCTTTAATTACTGGAGATTTTGTCTTTGTGCCTTTGTCTCAAATTCGGATTCTGTGCTAATCAAGGCAAAAGCTGTGATCTCATCTGTCGGATATAAAGGGATCACTAAGGTGATCAGGGCTACTTGAACCGTACAAATTAATTTCTATGTCTGGAATAAAATTCTGGGAATTTTTGTTCAGAATTTTGTGGATTACATTCTGCAATCTTACAAATTTTCCAAGGAAATGCAATACTCTCTTTATGCTCGAGCTATGCGGAGCCCTGATTTATCAGCACTTGGAGCACTACGAACCGTTCTGGACACCATCAGGAGCTCACTTTGTTAGTCGCAACAAGGTTTGAAAAGTTTATTTTCCCTGTGAATCTTTTTCCTATTCCAAATACATTGATCTGTTAGTAAGGAGCCAATTAAAGCAGCTTTCCTTGAGTCATCAGAAGAGTATGCTTATTAATTATTAAACCCAAGAAAAAAGAATTAGGCATAATCGCACAGATATCAGAGGTATGAAAGTTAAAGTCCAATAAAATGTTGAAAAGGTATATGATTAGATCCCTCACTTATTGTTGAACTTTATAGTTGTAGGTAGTTTCTTGCAGATTTTGGGACCTGACTTTATTCAAAGATACTCTGTCAAAGATACTCCTTTAGATAAATGCAAAGTGTTGCATTTTGATAGACCGAACCAGGGCATGACTTACTCAGTTGTTGGGGAGAGTTACGGAACAAAGAGATCAAGGGGTACAAGTTCAGAGCTCCTTGAAAGTGGAGTCACAAGTGGACAGAATGGTGAAGAAGGCACTTGGCATGCTTGCTTTCATTCGTCAGAACACTGAATCCAGGAATTGGTTTGTTTTATTGAAGTTGTACAAGACATGGGTAAGGCCACACTTGGAATACTGCGTACAGTTCTGATCACCCTATTATAGAAAGAATATTATTAATCTAGAAAGAGTGCAGAAAAGATTTACTAGGATGCTACTTGGGCTTGATGGTTTGAGCTATTAGGAGAGACTGGATAGACTGGGATTATTTTCCCTGGAGTTTAGGAAGCTTGGGGATGATCTTATAGGAATCCACAAATAATGAGGGGTATAAATAAAGTAGACAGTCAACATTTTATTCCAGATATAGGGAAGTCTAAAACAAGAGGGTTTTAAGGTGTGAGGGGAGAGATGCAAAAGGGTCCATAGGGGCAATTTTTTCACACAGACGGTGGTGAGTGCCTGGAATGAGCTGCCAGGAGCAGTAGTGAAGACAGATACAACTTTGTCTTATATAAAGCATTTAGACAGTTACATGTATAAAATGGCTGTAGAGTGACATGGGCCAAATGTGGGCAATTGGGACTAGCTTATGGTAAAAACTGGGCAGCATGGACAAGTTGTGCTAAAGGCCCATGCTGAAAACCTCTATGTCTCTACTCATTTAGCTTCCAGAGAAAGTGAAGGAGAGAAGGAGGGCAAGAGAGAGAGAGAGGGAGAGATCTTTTCTGCTTTTTCTACCAGTGGTTTTAGGTGATTCTCATTTTTTTTACTGATTCTGCTTGGAAGAACTAGTTTTTAAACTCCTGACCATATATTCCCGGATGTTTTGCATTCATTGGTGTAGACTGAATAATCCCAATTTTTGTTTGAAGATTTGATGAGTATCTGATTAACATCCAATACTTCGTACCTTCAATGCAATGATTGTGGCCACTTAGGGATTTTTGTGGTAATTTCATTGCAGTGTTAATTTAAGCCTGCTTGTGACACTAATAAATAAAAAACTTTATTTGGTCAATTGTTAATTTCACACTGAGTTTTCTTCAATTGTGTTAGCCAAAGGTATTTGGATAATGGCAGGTGATAAAAAACAAAATACTGCGGTTACTGAAATCTGAAAAAAAACAGGAAATGCTGGAAAGTCTCAGCATACAAACCCCAACCCAAACTGGGTGATCAGAAGCTCATCTTCCGATTAGAAACTTAACAGCTTTCTAAACTAAGCATTGAGTTCGAGAACTTCAGAGCACAAGCTCTCCCCTCCACCTTTACCCCATTTCCATTTATATTATTTTATTCTGTTTCTTGTTTTCATCTCATTCATCCATTTTTATCATCCTTCCTTCTCTCTTGTATTTTCCACTTCTCTATTCCCATTCTCCATCTTGCTTCCGCAAACCACACTCCGCCCAGCTCGCCCCACCACCTCCAGCACTACCACCCCCCCACAGACACACACGCACATACACATGCACGCACAGTTACTAGCACCTTTCTCAGTCTTCATCATTATTTACATTTCCTTTGTCCAATAACAGCCCCACCCTATCTTCATAGTATAAAGCATTGGCTCCAATCTCTCTCCATAGATAGGGTCATCGTCATAATCATAGAGATATACAGCATGGAAATAGGCCCTACAGCCCAACATGTCCATGCTGCCCTTTATTTTATCACAAAGCTAGGCCCAACTGCCCACATTTGCCTCCTATCTCTCTATACCCATCTTACCCATGTAATTGTCCAAATACTGCTATCTCTGCCACTTATTCCAGACACCACCAGAAAAAATTGCCCATCTGAACCTTTTTCCCTCTCACCTTAAACCGATGCCCTCTAGTTTGAGACTCCCTTACCTTTGGGGAAAGATGTTGACTATCTAGCTGATCTCTGTCCCTCATTATTTTATAGACCTCTATGAGATCAAGTCTAAGTCTCCTATGCTCCACGAGAAAAGTCCCAGTCTATCCAACGTCCCCTTATAACACAAACCATCAAATCCGGTAACATCCTAGTGAGTCTTTATACGGATGCTGTCAGACCTGCTGAGATTTTCCAGCATGTTCTGCTTTAGTGGCTGTTAATAGCAGGTATATGGAATTAGGCCTTGGATCAGCCATAATCTCATGGAATAGTAATGGAACAGATGGGAGGGGTTAAATGGTCTCCTCAAGTTCCTATGTTTTCATTCCCTGCTTAAAAGTTGTATCGGTTTATATGTGGTTTGGGTTAGAATAACCCTCAGTGAAAATGGAAAAATGCCATGCTAATGGTTCTCATTTCCCAGTTGCTAAACAAAACATTTCATGGGGAGAAAGATTAGAATACCTTGTCTCTCACAACTTGAACAATAGAAACAATACTATGTGGGATGACTCAGATTGCCCATTTGCCATGGAGCTGCTTTTTACTCCAATCATTGCCCAATATTTGACCCTACTGTCTGCTCAGCGAGAGAACAGCAAGAAAAAGGGTGGAGTCTAAATCCC